>VDFB02293104.1:0-367073 GCA_007258455.2 Sequoia sempervirens | reverse complement strand
CAATAGAAACAATTAACTAATGTTGTAATATTTTCTATGCAGAAGAAACATGTCAGTATATTTCTTCAGATGAAGCAAATGATAATTAATGAAATTTCTAATAAGTTTTCTTTATGATATCATCAAACAGGTTAAGTGTGAAGCAAAAAAATATTCTTAATTTAGTATTGTATAAATGATATGCCAAGTAAAATTTTAAGTGCTTTAAGTCTTTTAACTACAAACTACTACAAGAATATTTACTTTTCTTTAGAAATCAAAGTAAGACTAATAAAGCCGATATTGGCATGGTGTGATGGTTTATTGGTGGCATTGTTGTTCTTGCCACCAAGGTTCAAACCCCATTGGGGTGTTATTGTTGAATGGTTGTATCCGGTTCATAGCTCCGGTCAAAAGCGTTTACCCCTTGAATAAAAATAAAAAGTAAGACTAATAAAATGAAATGGATGCAAATTGAGGCTATTGAGAAGCCCCACAATGGGCGCCATTATGTGAACCCCAATTCCAAACTTGCAAGAACAAAGCAAACAATCAAATTATTAGATAAAAATGCAAGGTTAGAATAAGAATTCCCCATAAAATCCATTTGCATTGTTAAAGAACAAGGAAAAAAATGAAGTAATTGAGAAAATACAAACAAAAATAACTATTCCTATTCTAAAACAAAGCAAACACTTGATCTTATGGGGGGATTGGTGCTACTTTTATGTGAAAAGTAGCCATTTCCCAACCCCTTTTTAATAAGCTCTTGATGATGGATGAACAAGATGTCAAATGATGAAGATTGTGCAACAAGATGAGAAACTTGTGGAGATAGATACTAAGATTGTGGAGGATTAATACAATAGAGAAACTCTCTATTTATAGAATAGAAAGAAAGAAGAATGCAAAACATGGAGGATATGGGACTAAAACCCAACCAATGGCAAGATGCCACTTGTCAACATGTGAGAGGTTGAGGAATGAGCACATTTTGGTCAATGTGCTAAAGAGGGGGAGATTTGAAATTGAATTTGATGAAAAGATGAGTGCAATGGGGTTTGACTTGTACCAAGAGACTTCATGAGCTCTTAGTAACATTTGGAGTGGCATGTAGTTGCGGGCCAGGGATTTTGTTGGGAAAGAATATTCTCTTTTATACCATGTTAGGGACAAAATGGAGAATTTAGCAAATCAATAAATTGATTTATTTGTGCAAGTGGGAAAAGCTAGAGAAAAGAGGTTAGGATTAGCATTAATCATGGTTTGATTAATTTAAGATGATGATTAGGTGATTTTGACTTTTGACTTAGATACTTGGATTTATTTAAATCAAAAGGGAGGAAATTGATGCAATATCCATTTAATTAAATAGATTTGATTTAATTAAATGAAGAAACTTAAATAGGAGATAATAAAGTGATTTATTTAATTAAAAAGATAACCTTAGGAGATCAATCAAATAAACTTGATTTATTTAATTGATGGGAGAATATGATTTAATTAAATATGCATGATATCAATTTCACGTGTCTACAAAACCATCAAAGTAAAGTGTCCATGTATCTATTTATGAGACTATAAGGACCCCTTCATCAAGAAACTTAGCTACTAGAGGATATGCGTCCACCAACAGAGGATTGGCTAATTGATCTGCTATAACTTGCCCTTTTATTGCTTTATGATCCATGTACTCAATGTCAAACTTGCTCAAAAACATGACCCACTTAGCCATGTGACCAACCAATGAAATTCTAGATAGTACCTAGGTATTTAAGTGGATCAACTTTTGATATTATCTTGATGTAATGATTGAGCATGTAGTTGCACAATTTCTGTGAACTAAAGATGACTACCAAGCAAGCTTTTTCCATGGGTGAATAATTGAGTTCATAACCCACCAGTGTGTGGCTAATGTAATAAATTTCACATTCCTTAGAGAATTGATTTAGAGCATGGTGGGATTCAAAGGTCTTAAAAGATATAAATCATTGATTTTGATAAAACACCAAAACACTCACAAATGGACTTTAAAGAAACATGGTTTTAAAGGGGCTCCAAATACACCAAAAACTAAAATCAGGTTCCAAACTCTTGAACACACCCTAGAACACTTTGGTTATCATGAAAATGACAAGATTAAGCCAATAAAAATCCATTAGAGAATTGGCTTATTCATTCTTCTTTCATTCATACCCAAGAGGCTTATTTGGCTTGCAGGAATCCAAAAGGCTAAATTAGGTGTAACTATTAAACCAAATTGAATATCCAAAAAAAAAAAAACATTTTAAAGAACCCATTTTGATGTTCTTAAACATACTTCAAACTCAATTTAGATTGTTTTGGAAAGAATTCCCTTAAAAATGATTGTCTTGTTTTCAAGGAGGCCTAATTCAACTAGTTAGGAAAGGGGTTTATTGGATTTTTGAACTCCAACCTTAAATAAATTAACCAATGCATTGAAAATACTTAAAAAATTATGACCTGAACATACTATATCATCCTTCACATGACCAATTTCAAGTTCCTTTGTACAAAACATATATTCAAAGTGCCACTTTTCACCCAAAATCATGAAGAATTTAACTATGTCAACAACAAAATGCATGCAACTTGCTTCCCCTACACCTGAAAACACAACCAAATTGAAAAGAAACCTAAACTACCCCATTCCACTAATTTTCAAAGGATTCCATCAGTGGAATGGCCCTTTACTCTATTTTAGACTCTCAAACCCTTGAAAATGAGGGTTTTAAGGATGCTTATATAAAAATGACTGAAACAAGCTTTATACTCAATGAAAACTCCTCAAATCAGGTTTTTTTGGAAGCTAACACACTAATATACTAAAACCAATGAAGATTTATTATCTAGTATTGCTGTACAAGACATACAAAGTTTGAAAATACAAGGAAAAATGTTGAATCTATAGAACATGGTACTTTTATTCAAAAATTCTTCAAGATACAATGCTACTCCCACTTCAAACTCACCTTCACAAGGCTCTTATAAAGATGTTACAATAGTTAACATAACTACCCCTTGAGTTTCCAATGATCAAATCCCCCCTTTACACAAATGACAACTTTTTGCATTTTTGTAATTTTGCATTTTTGCAACAAATGACAATTTTTACAATTTGACTTCACAAAACCCTAGAAACCTAATTAAATGACTCAAATAAATTAAGATAATCCCAAATATGACCTCATTAAAATTAAAACATAATGAAGACTCAAATTTTACAAGATGGCCTCATGGAGGCATAAAGTTCACATGGTGCCCTGCACCATACACTCGGCCTAAAAAAAGGACCTCAAGTCCCTTTGAGGACTGAGTTGCATCAAAAATTTCTTCTTCACACCTGCAAACATAGCTTGATCAACCTTGTTATGAACTGGTTTCTTCCTGACCTTTGTTGCATGCTTGAACTCACCTAGTTGTTCTTGCCAAACACCTTGAATCACCTTACCTTTTTCCCTTCATTTCTTCTTTGAATTTTTCTTCCTATAATACCTTTGTGTTCTTAGGTTTATACATCTTTACACTAATAGAAATTGACTACCCTTTAACTTCTTTTGCATTCAAAGGACACAGGACTGTCCTTGCTATGATTTCACCATGCTTTTCTAAGAAATATTGCCTCTCTCCAATCAATTTATCCTTGACCTTCTCTTAACCTATTTTTTCATGATCTCATCATCTTTTCCAATCATTAGAAACCTAGCATCTACAAATTTTGCAATGGCTTCAAACTCTTCATGGGTTTTTCCTTAGACAAATACCCATCTCTCTCGCTGCTTCATCACGCAATCTCTCATACCATCCATCTACCCAACAAGAGATCCTGGAAGATGCACCTCTACCCACACTCTCTCTCTCTCTCTTAGTGGTGTAACTCTCTCTACACCTTCTCCCTAGCTTAATCTCTATTGGAGGACAATGAATACAAACCTCTTCCATGTTTGTAGCCAACACACCTTCTCACAACTCTTTCTTGTAGTTCTAAGATGGACCACAAGCACCTACAACCAACACATTACATATTCCACCAGATCAGCTAGCTCTGATACCAATTGATGTAGAGCATTGTGGGATTTACAGGTCTTCAAAGATACAAATCACCGATTTTGATAAAACACCAAAACACTCACAAATGCACTTTAAAGAAACATGGTTTTAAAGGGGCTCCAAATACACCAAAAACTAAAATCAGGTTCCAAACTCTTCACCAAACCCTAGAACACTTTGGTTATCATGAAAATGATAGGATTAAGCCAATAAAACTCCATCAGAATACTAGCTTATTCATTCTTCATTCATACCCAAGAGACTTATTTGGCTTGTAGGAATCCAAAAGACTAAATTGAGTGTAACTATTAAACTAGATTGAATCTCCAAAAAAAAATAAAAAATTTCAAGAATCCATTTAAGCCTTCTTAAACATGCTTCAAACTCAGATGGGGTTGGTTTGAAAATAATTCCCTTAAAAATTATTGTACTATTTTTAAGGAGGCCTAATTCAACTAGTTAGGATAGGGGTTTATTTGATTTTTGAACTCCAGGCCTTAAATCAATTAACCAATGCCTCAAAAACTTCAAAAATGACCTGAAAATACTATATCAACCTTCACATGACCAATTTAAAGTTCCTTTGTACAAAACCTACATTTAAAGCACCACTTTTCACCCAAAATCATAAAGAATTTAACTAGGGCAACAACAAAACTTATGCAACTTGCTTCCCCTGCACTTGAAAACACAAACAAATTGCAAAGAAACCTAAACTAACCTATTCAACTAATTTACAAAGGATTCCATCATTGGAATGGACCTTTACTCCATTTTAGACTCTCAAACCCTTGAAAATGAGGGTTTCAAGACTGCTTACAAAAAAATGACTCAAACAAGATTTATACTCAATGAAAAATCCTTAATCAGGTTTTTCTGGAAGCTAATAGACTAATCTACCAAAACCAATGAATATTTATGATCTAGTATTGCTATACAGGATGTATAAAGCTTGAAAATACAAGGAAAAACGTTGAATCTACAGAACATGGTACTTTTATTCAAAAATTCTTCAAGATACAATGCTACTCCCACTTCCTCACCTTCACAAGGCTCTTATAAAGATGTTACAATAGTTAACATAACTCCCCCTTGAGTTTCCACTGATCAAACCTTCCCTTTACTCAAATAACTCTTCAACTTCTTGCATTTTTGTAATTTTGCATTTTTGCAACAAATGACAATTTTTACAATTTGACTTCATAAACCCCTAGAAACCTAATTAAATGAATCAAATAAATTAAGATAGTCCCAAATATGACCTCATTACAATTAAAACATAATGAAGACTCAAATTTTACAAGATGGCCTCATGGAGGCATAAAGTTCACATGGTGCCCTGCACCAAGAATTCATCATTACGTGCGAGTAATGCCCCCAGTGCGACTGATGTGGCTAATATATATAATAGGAGTGGATTTCCTAGGATGGGGGGCATTAAAATGGGTGGATGATCCAAATACTTCTTTATCTTGTCTGAAAAAACTTGCTTACACTTTGGATCCCACTTGAAAGTGATGTCTTTACGTAGCAGATGGGTGAATGATTGACACTTGTTAGCAAGTTGGGCTATGAAGCACCTGATGGACTGTAACTTGCCTTGTAGACTCCATAGTTTCTTAAGATTTCTAGGTAGGGGAACTTCCATTATTTCCTTGAATTTATCTGGATCCATTTCAATTCCCTGTCTGGATACTATAAAGCCTAATAGTTTACCAAATGTCACATCAAAAACACATTTTTTTCAAATTCAGATGTAGTTTGTAGTGCTCTAACCGCTCAAATATTTTCCTCAAGACTGAACGATGCTCTTCTCTTGTCTTGGATTTTCCGAATAGATCATCAACATCATATTCCATTATGATATGCATAAGATCATGGAAGATAACAATAATTGCTTGTTGGTAAGTTGCCCCCGCGTTCTTGAGGCTGAAGGGCATGACATTGTAGCAGAAGGTGACCCAAGGGGTGGTGAAAGCTATCTTATGCTAATCTTTTGGTTTAATTCTAATTTGATTATAGCGAGAGAAGCCATCCATGAGGGATAAAATAGCATGCCCTACCATAATATCTACAAGCATATCAATGTTTAGAAGCAGAAAATCATCCTTTGGGCAGGCTTTATTGAGATCCCAAAAGTATGTGTAGATTTTAATATTCCCATTTGGTTTTTCCATAGGAACAATATTGGATATTTAGTTGGAATAATTAATGGGCCTAATGAATATAGCTTATAGTAGCTTTTCTAGCTCTTTCTTGACAAGCAAAGCTACTTGGTGATGCATTTTCTTGAGTTTCTACTTGACTGGTTTGGTATCAAGATGAACATCTAGGTGGTGGAATACCAAGGCCAGATCCAATCCTAGCATGTCTGAATAGGTCCATGTGAATTTGATGATTCCTTCCTTTAACAGATTGAAGATGATATGATACTCCTCCTTTGATAGTTATTTGGCTACGTAAGTGACTTTAGGCCCATCTTTTGTTCCCAAATTGACCTCTTGTGTCTCCTCGATCAAAATTGAAGACCGTTCAGATAAATAAGCTCCTACAAGGGGAAGATGAACATCCCCATCCTCTAATGCCTCATCGAGGTTTTCACCATTGGAGACACCCTTTATTTTTACTTTTGATAGGTCAAGAAGTGCCTCCAAGAGGTTTTCACTAGATGACCCTTTTCTATTATGTTTCATTTTACTTTTGTGGTTAGGGTGTTCATCTTCCCCCAATCCCATGAGATGCACATAGGTGTCCATTGAAGGAAAAGTGTCTATAGGTGTGCTACCTTGTAGGTACTAGTCAATAAGCTTGGGGTGATGGAGGGAGAGACTGATGGTAAGGACATATATGGAGTTAAATAGGGATAGGAGATTAACATCATCGTACATGAGTATGATGGCTTCCTCTTCCGGTATGTCATCAAAGAAATAATTGTTTGAATTGATATTATTCAAGGTGATAGTCGATGTTGTAGGATCCTTTTCTTTATGTCATAACCTAAGCCTACCTTTCTAGGTAACACAAGCATCTTAATGAGTTGTAATATTTCTTGTTCCTCTACACCAATACCCCCCCTTGATAATTGTATTTTTTGTCCAACTTTGACACATGGGGATAGACCTCTTGAAAGTATTCAATGAGAGGAGGTGATGGCTCAAGATCTCTGTAAACCCATTGGCTAATGTCCTCATTTGCTGGATCTTGTTGTGCTCCTAGGGCTTGGAAAGTGGTAGAACCCATGTTTTTAGAGGTGAGATATTTTGTCTCCACTTCATCCTTTTTCTATGTTGCCTGAGTGGGTTGGCCATAGGTGCGAGGTGATGGAGGCATGGTCACCACATTGAGAGTTGTACGCATCTCATATTCTCCATAACCTTTATCTATGATCTAGACCTTGGTAATGGTGGATTTAGATGTGGTGGATGGAGTGGATGATGTATTGGAGGGTGGATTGGTGGATGGGTTGGATGATGATGCCTGAGGTGCCCCCACTACAACTCTTGGAAAGTAGTTGGAGTGGGGGAAATTAGATTCTAAGGCACAACAATACTCAAAAGGTTGAGGGTCGACAAGTATGGTTACTTCCATTTGATTGTGGGGAAATTTTAGGCATTGATGATAAGTGGAGGGGATGGCCTGCATGGCATGGATCCATGGGCAGCCAAGAAGGAGGTTGCATGGGAGGTCTAGATCAAGGACATGACATGTAGTATATTGCACCATAGGACCAACCTGAATGGGAAGACAAATGATACCTTTTGAATCTCTTTCAACATTGTCATAAGCTTTGATAGTGATTGTTTGATTATTAAGGTCAGCATGAGTATAACCTACCTATTTTATAAAATTTAGAGTACACAAGTTGAGGGCAGAGCCATTATCTACCAAGACCCTTTTCACTTTATGACAGGCTACAAGGACTTTGATGTGGAGGGCATGGTTATGGGATGAGTTGATTGAAGGCATGCCATTCTGAATAAATCCCAATTGATATGTGGATGATAGGTGTCCTACTAAAGCTTGAAATTGAGTAGGATCTATATAATTAGGTATGTGGGTATCCTGAAGAGCTTTTGTGAGGATTTCTTGATGGATGGGGGAAGACTTAAGAAAATCCAAGATGGATATTTGAGTGGAATTCTTTCCAAGATGATCAAGAATATTATATTGGGAGCTTATAGGAGATGGATGGGATGATGTGGAAGGCCCAGGAATAGATATGTAGGTGTGGCGTGTAGTGACAACACATTGGGGGTGTTTACCCTTGACACGAATCATGGAAATGTGTGGTTCTGCTTGACTAATGCACATAAAAATTCCATCATAATTGTAGGGGACATTATTATAGCTAACATTGTTCATGCTATTATTTTGGTTGTTATTGCTAGGCCCATGATTGGAATTGGAAGTACTAGCATCCTGATTGTGCTTGGGGAAAGCGTTTTTATATATTTGAAGTTGAGCATTGGATGACGTAGCTTGATTCACATCCACTACTATATCACCTTGATCTGTAAGATCTTTGATATACATTTTAAGTCCTTGACACTTGCTAGTGGAATGATCTTTAATTTCCTAAAATTCACAATACTCATTTTCCCTATACTAAGCGGCTTTGGGTTTGGACTCGTCGAAAGGATTCGTCATAGGATAGGTAATTGGATAGCTCACTTAAAGTAGCTTGTTGAAAACAACACTTAAGGGTTCTCATAAAGGAGTGAATAAACATTTATTATTCCCTTGATTTTTTTGATTAGACTGTTGGGGAGGACAAGGTGCACCCTATGGAACTGATATGATGTTGGAAATCGATTGGTGATTAGGGAAATATTGTGATATTTGTTAGGTATTGGCTGCTTGGACATGATCGGTATCAGTGACACCATCATTGACAATTTTATTTATTTTTATTCTAGTTGAAAGAATTATATCTAGATGACTTATCCTTATCTGAATTAAAGATTTTGATTTGTCCCTTAGCAATGAGGGCCCTCTCAGTGGTAGTGCTCTTTTCTATGACCTTTGAAAAGGTGGTAACATAGTGAAGATTGAGATTGTGCACCATGTCAGGATTGGTATTTTCAACAAGGACAGTCACCATGTATTTCTCACTAAGATGGGATTTAAATCTACTAGCCAAGGCACACCACCTTTGTAGGTAGCTTGCAAAAATTTCTCCCTCACGTTATTTTTCTTTCAACAAATCTAAGGTATCAATGTATTTCTCCAAGTTGAAGGAGAAGTGGGAAAGAAATTTCTCTGATAGATCTATGAAAGAAGAGATTAACCCCTTTTGAAGACCCATAAACTGATCTAGAGCTATCCGCATTAAGATCCTAGGGAATAATCATAGGAGGTAATTGTCATTGTGCAGGACCTCTTGGCAATGTGTGTAAAATTCTTGCAAGTGGGTTCTTGGGTCACTCTTTCCTTTGTATTTATCAAACTTTGGCATTTCAAATTTCTTAGGAAAGGGGACAAGTGAAATGGAAGGATCAAATGGATAAGGACAAATATATTCAAATTTGAAAGACATTTTGGATGTCGTTGCTTGCAAATCCTTTAACATGAATTTAATCTCTTCCCACTCCTTATTGGTAGGTGCCGATGGAGGAGGATTGGATGGATTGGTTTGATTGTAAGGAGGATATTGTTGATATGATGAAGATGGAGTTAGAATGGTTTGATTGTGTGATGGTGGAGGTGGATATTGAGAGGTTTGCTAATATTGATTGGGATGCATGGATTGAGGATTGGCATAAGATTGTTGAGAAGATGGTGGAGCTTGATAATATGAAGAAGAGGCACCCTACTGATATGATGGAGGTGTTTGATAATAAGAGGAGGAGCCTCCCGATTGATATGATTTTTTCTACTAGGAGTAATATGGATAGGATTGGTAATTGTAAGCATTTTATTTTTGAGAAGCATACGAAGGTTGTTGCGGATTGGATTGCTAATAATGGATGTTTTGTTGTGATTGTTGGGGATTAGTGTAAGATAGTTGTTGCTAGGATTGTTGTGGATTAACGTAGGGTGGTTGTTGCTAGAATTCTTGGGTATTGTGATAAGAATAATCAAAATTAGGATTGGATGTGGTAGGTCACACATAATAGGTGCTTTGTGGGTGATATAGGTACTGGGTAGCAGGGTTACCGAGAATTTTTTGATGGGATTGTTGTGATTGCATCAAGATTTGTGAATGTTGAGGGGGTCATTGATAGGATGGTGGTTTCTGATAAGCAAGTTGAGATGGGATTTTTTGTGCTATTTGCTAGTGAGGAGGGACCTGTGATTGATGAGGAGGCTATGACAGATTACCTCATTGTTGATGCGAAGGTGGTTGCTCATGTTGTGACAAGATTTGTGTGTGATGTGGGGGTTGTGAAGGAATTTGGGCATGTTGCAGTGGTTGTTGATGAGGTGGTTGTGTCGGTGGCTATTTTGGATTACCCTGTGGTTGATGTGAAAATTAAATATTTCCTTGAGGTGGTTGTTGAGATGTGAATGGAGGTGGTGGTAAATTTGATGCAGGTGTAGGTCTAGTAGGTGGAGGTGGCACAATGAAAGGATTGCCCTAAGGATTCCTTGCTGATTGAATTGATTGATTTGGTAGAATAGGTGGTGCAAATGGTATGGGGATTGAACCTTGTGGGACATTCATGCCTTGTGGATTGGGAGAACCTTGCGGCATACCAAGAACAAGAGGATTGTTAGGATCAGGCAGTGCACCCATAATCAAAATTGGACCCTAGGGGGTGGTATTGGGGGTACTACTTGATAAAGAACAACATTGCCAAATCTAAGTTGGTACCAACCCTCTTTTGGTGGACCTTGGGGGATGTATGAATTACCTAGCTTGTTTTGATAATTTTGAGGATCTTGTGGAACAAGATGCTCAAGAGGTGTAATGTTGACATATTTGGATAATTCAAACCCGGATGGTGGCTTGACACCCTTTAGGAGTAATGTAGCTAAGATTTTATCTCTATGCTCATCAAGAAGGCGATCAATCATTTGTAGATTAGTGGGATTGCCAAGGTATTTGTCAACTATGAGCTCTATTTGGTTCACCATGCTTTCATCAGGGGGAGATTGGGTGTGAACCTCAGTGTTGGATTGCGATGAGACCCCATTGGTGGGTTGGTCTTGGTAAATTTGATGTTGAGCACCTTGGGACTGTTGTTTTTCCATGAGTTTCTTTGCTTGCAATCAAGTGGTAACATGCATGAAATGGCGGATGATCAGGACACTAAGATGATACTATGTCCTAAGATGCGCTCAAATGATGACCTAAATGATAAAAAAGGGATTGATTAGATGAGATGATCAATTGATTGAATTTGATGAGATGATTACTAGGATAATGATACACCGATGGTTGGATTTGATGATTGGATTGGATTATTGATCCGATTAACTTCAAACTAGGTTCAAGAGCTTGATTAGACAACTAAGGATGATCATGATTGGATCAAACAATAAGGATGATGATTGCAGCACAAAATATACCTTATGATAGAACTAGATTGATTAGGCCACAAAGGATTACTAACTCAAAATGGATGACAATCCTAAGTAAGCATGGATGATGATGGTTGGGGTCAATCACCTAACCCAATTCGATAAAAGAGTTCCAAAACATAGTATAAATGATTCAAATGGATAAAATGATGATGGATAGGCAATCTAGAGATGTCCTAAGATGCACCTATATGATTTTCTTGAGGAGTTTACGACTTTTGGAAAATGAAAATGGACTAAAATGACGATTACAGGAAGATGGATGGTGATAAAAAAAATTTGATCACGAGAATGAACTCAGAAAAAGACAAGCTTTCAGTGATCAAAATGATTAACTCTTGATAGTTTTGTATGGGAAGCATATTTTCCTCTGTGTCACACAAATTCACCCCTCTACATGACATGATCGACTATCTAAGGTTAGCAAAATCGCCTCTATGTCTAACAAATTTTCCTTTATCTAGGTCTTAGGTTCAATTATATCTTGAGGTGTCAAAGGAAACATGCAAATATTACGTGCAAGATCGCCTATCTATAGATTAGGATCACCCCTTTCTTTAGGTGTATAGATGGGGAGTGGAAATGCCTATCACGGGATCACCTAATGGACAAATGAAATTTCCTATCTTGAACTGTACGGACAAGGAAGGTATAGAGGACATGGGTTCGCCCCTATGGATAGTAAGTTCACCTATTCTAATGGATATATGGATAAAGGAGATGAGGAAAGGAAACTAGATCGCCAAAACAAGCGGAAAAAATTCCTGTTCTAGGAGAACACGTGGACGAGGACGGTACAAACTGACACAAATTCACTTAAAACGGGGACAAAATTGCCTATTCTGAGGGAACAGGTGGAAATGAATGACAAGGATCAGAAAGACTCACCTAAAGGACATGATAGGATCACCTATTAGAGGAACAAGTAGATGAGGGGTTGCCTATCTAAGGGACCCACAAGAAAATTTTCCCCTAACAAGGATGAGTTTGCCTAAAGGATGACCTAGACTGAACTTGAGACACAAAATTTCCCCTTTCAGGGAAGGATCACTTGTCCACAATGCAAGTTTGACCCTATGAGAAGCAAAGTCACCACTGAGGGTAGGGGAAAACTATGAAAAATGACATAAATAGGGAAAACAACAAACAAAAAGGCTGGACTGACTTGGACTAATGAAAAGCACTGGTATCACACAAAGAAGACATGCCAAGAAGCAAAATCCTAGAATTAGTGATAAGGGTTGAAAAACTTGATGTAGGCCCACCACCTTGAGGGAACACCCCCAAGGTTAATAATCTATGATACCGAGGTGTTTCTTTGGATTAGTCTTTCTCATGAAGGCAAATAGCTAGTGATTCAGTGGCACAGGGTCATCAACAAATGCCATGAGCTCACCTTCACACTCTCTCTTAGAGATTATAATAGTCCACCATGAGGATTCCTATCTCAACACAAGGGAGTATGTGGTGAGTAACTTCGGGGTATGGTGTGCATCCCCTGCACTACACCAAGCCATGGCTAAAACACAAGTCTTTATCTAGGGTAAACAAGCTATCTCATGCATCCTTGATATACGCTAAGGTATGTGAGGCACAATCATGAACACCAACCCATCACAAGCATGGGTCAGGAGCCCCACTGAGGTACTAGAAACTTGGACCAACCCTACATGTCTTATATAGGTATCATCCTAGCTTCGACGCTTCACTAAAAATGACATGACTAGATTGGGGTACAACTCTAGCTCTCCCCCCTTTATATACCCCGTTAGTTATAGGTGGTTGAAATTGTCCCCCAGGTGATCAAATCTTAGGTAGGTACTGCTAAAGGAAGGAAATACTAGATGCTTCAGTTGGTCCCCAGGCTTGCATGTAGAACAAGGGGAGAGCTTAGATGCAGTAGCACTTCCAAGGTAGACTGGATTAGACTGGAGTGAATTGTGATTTCTCATCACCCAGGATCACTAAAAGGTGCCAGGGGAGTGGATACATCAACAATTCACCCCCAAACACAACAAACAAGATTGATTGACCCTTTAATTAATCTACATGTTCCTAAATTAGTATGAAAAAAAATAGACATAGCTAACTAGGGTCTTCAATCGATCATCCTATAGAAGAAAATTAAGTAGTTTTCACCATCGGTCTTTGTCAAACATGAGGGGGAAAGCTCTACAAACTATTAGTTAAATGCCACAGGTCACCAAAAAACAAGTTAGCTAGTGACCAACACCCAAAACCAAGCCAAATTCTAGCTCAAATTGAAAAATTTAAGGTTCTGGATTATTACCAATTCACCTCTATGTGAGGTGAGTTCACCCTTGTCTGTGAAGTGGGATCACATGTTTATTGAAAAGGGAAAATTGATTTTCACCTATTGTAAAAAGAGGCTTATACACCTTCACCCTTGTGACTCTTGCAAATTCACCTCTATGCTATTCAGGTTCGCCTCTTCCTGAACTTCCAAGTGTATTTTCCTCTGAACTTGGCAGTCTAGGTCGAGAGATTCAAGTTCGCCCCTTTTTTAGAAGGGTGAAAGTGAATTCACTTGTGTTTGATGCAGATATGTCTTTGCATCTAGCAAGTTCATCCGTCGAGGGGCAGAGTTGCCCCTATGTGTAAAACTAGAACGTGCAAAACTTCAAACAATAGAAAACATAAAATTAACCTATGATGTGGGTCCCATTGGGCATGCCATAAATGTGTGCAAGTGTGAATTCCTACTCTAAGATGCAAAACTAAATTAATGCAAGAAGAAAAATACAAAAACAAACACTCAGATTAGGCCTAGTTAAATATAAACAAAACACAAGAAATTGAAACCTTTTAACTTGTTTAGATTGATGGTCTTGGTTGGCCCTTTTTATTGCTTGATATGTGTGATGGAAAAATAGCTCAAAATGGTGCTTGAAATGATGCTAGGATGATGAGGATTCTAATGATGCAAATGGGTATGTGGATGAATGCAATATGGAAGTTCAAATTGCTACAACAATGGTGGATGCAAAGTGATTGCTTGAGTGCTAGATTACTAAGTGTGCTTGATTGCAAAAGTGGATGGATGCAAATGAGAGGAACTCCACCATTTTAAGGGGAAGTGTCTCTAAAGCAATGGAGGGCCCCGATTAAGACAAGGTGGATGAGATCAAGGGATGGGGTGAGTTGAGGACTCACAAGCCCTCACATCTTGACATGCGATAGATGAGATGGAAAGAGGGGATGAGGTGGAAGTGACATGGAGGTACTAGGTTATACCTTAGGAAATGGACAAGATCTCCTCATAAAGGAGGTCCTTGTCCATATGTGGTTGAGAGGACATGTGAGTAATTAAAAATTTCTCACAAATCCTCATGGGGATAGAAGAAGGAATTTAAAATTCCTTAATATGCATGGGGAAAAGAAATGTGAATCACATTAGGAAGGGATTCCTTCTCCCATTAGAGAAAGCATTTAATGAAGTTGACTTAGGACATATTCCATAAATGACACGGGGATTAGGTTGGGTTAAACAAGTGATTAAGGTTGTGCAAATATGGGATTAGGTAGGCTAATGATAGATTAGAAGCAAGTGGGAGATTATGGAGGATATGACCCTAATGATGATTAGGGGTTTGCACATCCTAATCACGGATTAATTAAATTAATCTAGATTAAAGAGGATTATGGAGGATGTGATATGAGGAGAGAGAAGAAAATGGATTAAAAATTAATTTAACTCACAAAGGCTAAAGTGACTAAATTAAATAAATTGGGGTGTTTATTTAATTTAGAGATGAAAGAGTTAGGTATTTAATTGATTTATTAAGTACCTTAGGGGACATTAGACTAAAGTGAAATATTAATCATATAATAGATTATTTAATTAATATGGATAAAGGATGCATGATAGAAGAATATGAGGGTGAATTTGACCATATAGGTGTGGTCAAATTCAAATGTCTATAACTATATTATATATTAATATAATATTATAATATAATATTATAATAAATAAATTATATTATATTATAATATGAAATATAATATAATATAATATTATATTATATTAAATATTTGTGAAACACTTTTCTTTTCCTTAGTCTTTTGGATCTTCAGTTTCTTTTTGTTTTTGGCTTCAGAGATGTCTGGGTTTATGCAAGACCAGTCGAAAAGATGGACAATGTGCCACGTGGTGGCTGCAAGGCTTTCTTCTATAGTTTTCATTTTGGAGGAGGGCCTAGGACATGTGTCAGCTTGGTGGAAGTTTTCTCCAATTTTTTTTTTGGAAAATGTAGAATCCCCACCCGCATGACACGTCATCTCTTCATTGCATGAGGATTGTGCCTATTATGAGATGATATCTTTTGGGAGTCTGTCAGAGCTTGCTAGCCTTTTCTTTTTCTTTGTTTTTGGGATGGAAGCTTTGAGTCGGTGCCTTTGGATGATGGGATTGGTCAATAGGACCCTTTTTCAAGATTTTTTAAGGATTTGATCGTTTACAGGCCCCTATCTTTGCTAAATATTTTAAGGGCATTAATGCAGTATCTGAGAATTAATGAGCAAAGATTGTTGAGACCTAACCAAGGATCTATGATTAGATTGCAAACTATCAAGTATCAACATATGGAAACAATTACTTCTGTGCTGAGGCATTTTTTTCTTCTTTTGGTGGTTATAAAAGGAGGGTGACGACACAATGGGGGGTTGGATTCCAAGTTGTAGTTTCTTTGTTAAAAGAAAAGTTTCTTTAGTTTTGTTAGGGTTTAGAATTATTTTCAAGAGAAAATTTGTAGAACTACTTTTCTTTAGCATTTTATATCTATTAAGGTTTAAACTATTGTCGGATTCGCATCTGACATCTGTTTCAAAGTTCATTTGATATTTTAAGGCACAAACTATTGAGGAGAAATTATTGAGACTGTGCATGTATGAACTTTTTCAAGCTTTCTTTCTTTATATTATCATTCTGAATGAAACATTGTGTCTTGCAAGCTAAATTTGGATAGTTTAAGTAGCTAGTTTCCATGTTGTATGCTCGTATGATAGAGTAATAGCTAAGATAACTGGACTATGTCATTGGACTTCTCTATTTTTCTGAAAGTTTTTTTTTTGTTATATAATGATGTATTAGGAGGAAGAGTTCATGTGATTCCTGAGATATTTTTCTTTTACTCATAGAGATCTTTATGTTTGATCATACCTTAATGAGCATTTCCTGTGGAAAGATTTGAAAGTCTACACTGTGCTTGAAGTTATCCTTTTTTGTTCATTCTCTTTCCAACAATGAAGGGTTGTGGCATTCTATGTCTAATTATATCACTCATACAAATGATTTGGGTTTGAAATGTTGTAAAAGCTTTTGCACATCACCTTTTATGTTTTATGTTTACATTTCCTTCTCCCCTTATCTCCAAATCCTAAAGAAGAGTTGGCTTTCTATAAAAATCCCAGAGTTATTCAGTGAGACGCAATTTTTTCCCCACTTGCTGAATTTCCCATAAGACTATCAGAGAGGTACAAACTTTGATGATCAGTAGTTTTTTTTTTGGCACACTCAGTGGGACTAGAAGTTTTTCAAATGCTTGATTAGAAGTCAAAAATATTTCTTGAATTAGGCTAAGGAAACTGGAAGTTTTATGCTTAGAATCCAACCAAGAGCATCTTTGAGAGGCCACTTCTAGTACTCTCAATTACTTGCCTCAGCCCTGAGAATGAGAAGACTTATAGGCTTTGTATCACCTACAAGGAGCAATAGATTAAAAAGTAAGATCCCAATATCCAAACCTTTAGCTACTCCACCCGAAGGCTCAAATTTCCAGATTAGAATACCTTTATACCCAATTCATAGGAATATTTTCTCTATGGCTCATGTCCCTCCCCTTGCTCCTAGAAACTTTGTAACATGGGATAGTGGTAGTCCTCTATTACCACCCACACCCTCACATGTATGGCATGCTATACCTTCTAATTCCCTCAAGGCTATCCTAAAATTCTCTAGAGAAGACTTCAAAACCCCTTCCAAACACCTTCAAGATATAACAGAGGTATGTAGGGTACATAATATAGCTGAGGAGAATATAACTCTGAGACTGTTAGCCACCTCTTTCAAAGGAAAAGCCCAAGATTGGTATCAATCTTTGGCCTCATGCTCAATTATCCATTAGGACTAGCTCGAAGAGAGGTTGTTCCAATGTTTTTCAGAAAAGGAAGATCACTCTTCACTATTATATCAAGCTTCTGCAATCCACCATGTTCACAAGAAATGAAGATTTGTATCTTTTTTTTTTTAATTCATGGTGAATGTTCAAAACTAATAATTGTGACCTTGAATCATGAAGCTCATGTGTTGTATCATTCAATAGATCTGAGTAGTATTTTAAGAGAGGAATGTAGGGATTTACATGTAGCAATGTATATTAGAACCTTAGCAATCAATACATTAGCCCCCTTTCAAAAGGCTAGATTGTTGTTGATAAATGACAGATAAGATCTTATATTTTGTTCATATAAGGTCATATTTTTTCCTTAAATGTTTCATTTTAATATATTACAATCAATTAACTTATTCTAAGTTATTAGTGCAGACATCCAAATTTGGACACTTAATTTATCCAAATTTACCACTTTTCATCTAAACATCCTCTTATTCGAGTTAATTAAGTAATATTATTATTATTTAATTAATATATTTAATTCTGCCAAATCCCTAAGGTATTTCATTAATAATTAAATACCTTACCCTCCTTAATCCTCTTTTCATCAAATGAATTAAATAAATATTACATTTATTTAATTCCTCATATGTCATTTTCATCTAATCCTAATCCATCTCCTAATCTCTTCATTAAGAATGTGCACATGCCTAATCCTTGATTAGATGTGTCACATCCTCCAACTTTGCAAGTTGGCTTCTAATCCTCATTAACCCCTAATTATCCTCTAATTACTAATTAGTTAAACCTAATTCGTACCTTAGTCAACTCTCCCCATCCCCCAAGGAATTTTTAATTCCTTTTTATTCACCCTAGGCTCCTCTCTTCCCCATGTGAATTTTTAATTTACTTTTATTCCTCCTAGAATCCCCTTTTCCCATGCATCTTCTAGAATCTTTGACTTGCTACATCAAGTCACATGTGACAAATTCCCACCTTTTGGGAACCTTGTCTTATCCACTAGATTCTTCCAGTCATTGTGAATTTAAAATTCACTTTTATTATCCCAAAGATTTCCCCTTCCCCATGTGATCATTGAAAGGTCACGTCAAAGTACTTGGAAGGTACTTGTCCTTCCTCCACATCATGTACCTCCCTTCCACATCGCCTACACATCATCTCACCCTTAGCCATCTCACGATCCACATGTCAAGACGTGAGGGATTGTGAGTCCTCAACTCACCTTAGCCCTTCATCTTGGCCTTGTTGGATAAATCCCAACCATTGAATTTTCTAGAGAATTCAAGTTTCTCTATAAATACCCCATCCTCTAAGGAATTTGGGGAGACTTAGCCATTTTGCAACTAAATGCTACCATTTTCTATACTCATCTAACCATCAATTTTATCCATTTGCATCTATATTCAAGCATATAGTCAAGACTTGTATTTAGCCATATTAAGAGCCATCAAGGAGCATACAAATCAAATCCAAATCAAGGGCCAACCAAGGAGTTTCAGTTAAAAAAGGGAGGTATATCCATTTGTATTCATTTAACACTTTCCTCTTTGCATTTACAAATTTCTTAGGCTAATCTTGAGGTGTTTCCTTATGTTTTTCCATTACATTTTAGTTGCTTAGAATAGGTTAGACATTTTGATATCACATTTCTGGCACGCCTGGTGGGACCCACAAGCGAGTTCCTCAATTTAACGTTCATTGTTGTTGAGTTTTTGAAGGAATACGTCGCGGAAGGGTGACTACGCCCCTGATTTTCCGCAATGGGGTGACTGCGCCCCTGATTTTCTGTAGAAGGGTGACTACGCCCCTGGTTTTCTGTAGAAGGGTGACTACGCCCTTGTTTTTCTACAGAAGGGTGACTACGCCCCCTCCTTGACAAAAATTTTTGGCTAACACTTTTTCTGCAGAAGGGTGACTAGGCCTCCTCCTTAACCAAAATTTTTGGCTAACACTTTTCTTGCAGAAGGGCAACTACGCCCCCTCCTTGACCAAATTTTTTTTGGCTAACACTTTTTCTGCAGGAGGGCAACTACACCCCCTAGGTTAAAATTTTTGGGCTAACACTTTTCTGCAGAAGGGCAACTATGCCCCTGGTTTTCTGCAGAAGGGTGACTACGCCCTTGATTTTCCACAGAAGGGCGACTGTACCCCTGGTTTTTCGTAGAAGGGTGACTACGCCCTTGATTTTTTGTAGAAGGGTGACTGCGCCCCTGGTTTTCTGCAGAAGGGCGACTACAACCCTGATTTTCTGCAGAAGGGCGATTATGCTCCTAATTTTCTGCAGAAGGCGACTACGCCCCTAATTTACTGCAGAAGGGTGATTGCGCCCCTTGGTCACAGCAAAACAACACATTTTGGAAGGTAAAACTGCCATTTTGGCTTTGGTTTTTTGCTATTTTCAAGTACTAACCCCCCAACACTGTTTCTTGCAAGAATATTGGTGTTTTTGCTAACTTTTTGCAGCATATTCTTGTGAAGTTGATGAAGAAAGCGGGATAAAACATCTAACATTTGCTTGCAGGGCTATCCATTCGCTCAGACTTTTTAAACTATCCTTGTTGTTTGCGTTAATCTAAGAACATAGTTTAAGTAGGGGGAGTAATATTCATTGCTTGTTGTGTTAATATTTTTGTGTTACCCAAAGAGGGCATTGGTTTGTTTTCACTTTCCCCTTGCACTTTGTGTGAGTCTGGGGAGTAGTTGGAAATAATTAGTTCTTTCTTTCTAGTGGGACCTGCTTGGGGATTTCATAACCCCAAGGGACGATTCCAACCACGCGTATCAGCGGGGTATATAAAGGGGGGAGAGTGAAAGTTGTACCCCAATCCAATCACGTCTTAATTGGCAGAGCGTCGAAGCTAGGGTGATACCTAGATAGATGTGAAGAGTTGGTCTGAGCCCTTCAGTATCTCGCTGGGGTTCTTGAATCACGCTTGTGATGGGCTGGTGTTCACGGTTGTGCCTCACGTACCGAGAGCATATCGAGGACTCCCTAGACACCTTGTGCATCCTAGACTAAAACCACGTTGGCCATACCCTTAACACTAATCATAGGATTGTATTTGCTTGAAAGTGTCTTCTTTTGAAAAACCAATAATTTTTTTGATGAATTGGCCTTGTTATTATCATTTCAAAGTCCTTGCCATAGTTATTTTCATCAAACCAAGTCTCTAATTTACCGCAGAAGGGTGATTATGCCCCTGATTTTCCACATAAGGGCGACTGCACCCCTGATTTTCCCCATAAGGGTGATTACGCCCCTGATTTTCCATAGAAGGGCGACTGCGCCCCTGATTTTCCATAGAAGGGCAATTACGCCCCTAATTTTCTATAGAAGGGCAACTATGCCCCTAATTTACTGCAGAGGAGGGAATTTTCCCTCCTGAGCAACCAAAATCACCCCGTTTGGATCCATTTAGCCTCTAAATCATCATCTTATCATTCCAAACCTTTGTATCACCATCCCAAGCCTCCGTTTTATCATTATGAACCTCTAAAAACCTCCATTTGATCATTCTAAACTCCCATTTTTACCATTCCAAACCTTCATTTAAACATTCAAACATCTATTTGACCAAGTAGTCTTTCATCCCTTTCAAATCCTCCTCTCACTCATTTTGAGTACTCTTTCATCCATTCCAAGCATCCATCTCATTCTAAGAGTTGTTCATCCCTTCCAATCAATCGTTTACTTGTTTCAAGCTTTCAATCATTCATCCATTCCAAACAATCATTTACCAATTTTGAGTGCTTGTTCATCCACTCCTATCATTCAATTTCCCAATCCAATCACCCGTCTCTTCGTTTTAACAGCCTGTTTACCCACTTAAAGAGTCCACCCTACAGTGAGGTGAATCTGCCCTGAAAAGGGGCGAATCTACCCCTCCGTGAGGGCACATACACCCCATGAGGGCACAAACGCCCTAGGAGGGGTACAGACACCCTAGAAGGGGGCACAATTGCCCCAGGAGGGCATAGATGCTCCAAAAGTCAGCACAAACGCCCCAAGAGGGCACAATCACCCTAGGAAGGCACAGTCGCCCCTCTGCACAAAATTGGCAATCAAACATATCTAGTTCCCAAATCAGACCAGTGGAACCAATCCCATCATCTCTTTCAATCCAATCATAATTCCAGCACTTAGAACATCATTAGAGTCCATGTCTAGCATCAAATCATCCATCCCAATCACGTAGACTTCATTTTGAGTATTTTGATTTTTGTGCTGAAACTTCCAGAGGCCATAACTTTTGACTTGGGTGTCCGTTTGAGTTGAAATTTTATGGGTGGTTGTGTTATGAGATGGCATGCAGATTCTTGATAATTGGAAGTCCCTTGGACCTCGTTTCGCCACATTTTCAGGGCCTCAAACTTTCATCTTGACCCTCAAAATCGCAATTTAGTGTTTTTTTCTAGCATTTTGAAAAATCCTTTTTGCCAATAACTCGAAATGCATGTCTCAAATTGGGGATGTTAGTTGGCAATTCATCCTATCTTTTTTTTGGGTATTTTTTGGGAAAAAATTGGACTCTCAAAAGTAAGCCCGTGAGGTTTCCTAAAATGGCAAAATTTGACAATTTTTGAAAATTGCCAAATCTGGAAAAATCTGATTGTCAAAACCTTACGTTCTTTAAACCCCAAAAATTGATGTAGAATCAATCCCATCACATCCTCCAATAATTCTAGGATTCAACCCAATCCTAATCTGAGCTTTAATCTAATCCCAATCTGAGCTTAACCAAAACCCTAATCTGAGGTTTAGTCATTTCAACCTTTCATTCATCCATTCTGAACAATTGTTCTCCCTTTTCAATCATCTGTTTCCTCATTCCGAGTAAACACTAATATATTTCGAACCTTCATATATCATCTCAAACGCTATTTTAGCAATTTCGATCATCTGTTTACTCGTTCTAAGCAAACCTTCATCCATTTCACACCTCCTTTCATCATTCTGAACTCTCGTTCTATCATTTCAATCATCCATTTACTTGTTCTGAGTAAACATTCATCCATTTCACACCTCTTGTCATCATTCTGAACTCTCATTCTATCATTCCAATCATTTGTTTACTCATTCCGAGTAAACATTCATCCATTTCACACATCCTTTTATCATTCTGAACTCTCAATCATCAGTTTACTCGTTCTAAGTAAAATTTCATCCGTTTCACACCTCCTTCAATCATTTTGAACTCTCATTCAATAATCCTGATCAATTATCTACTCGTTCTGAGTAATCTATCATTTATTCTGAGCTTTCATCTTCTCATTCTGAGAGTCATTCATCCATTCTTAGTAGTCATTTACTCATTCCAAGTAATTGTTCAGCCATCCCAATCAATTGTTTGCTCATTTTGAGTATTTTTTCACCCTTTTTCCCCATCCAAATCCCTTGAACTTCATCTCGGGTTATTATCCAAATTGACCTAAGTGTCTGATCTGATCATCATCATCAACATCCGCTTAGGATTGTCATCCATCCTAAGTCAATCATCATCGTCGGCCCAATCAATCCATTTTCAATCTCAAAGTGGATTCGGTGCCACAATCATACATTTATCCTTTAATCCGATCAATCAACATCCTAAGTCACCTAGGATAATCTCCGAACGGGGTTTACAATCCCTCTCGTCATCCTATCTGATCCATTAGTCAATCTTATCGAATCCAATCGCATCCCTATCTAATCACCTTTGACCCAATCAATCTACTTCCATCTCAAAGCAGATTCGATATCGTAATCATCCATTGATAATCAAATCCAATCATCAGAATCAATCCCATCGCATCATCCAATCATCCTAATCTGAGCTTTAGTCCAATCCTGTTTTGAGCTTTAGTCTGTTCCCATCCAAAATATTTCATCCATCCTCTTTATCCTTTCATCATCATGAATTCTTATCCTCCATCAATAGTGGTCAAGGGAAACCCTAACTACGTTGATGATGATAACGAAAGTCTTGTCGATCAAGAGGAATATGACATAGATTCCCTTGACACTATCATTGCTAGTAAGCTTTCTCCACCCGCTTTCCAAAATCCAATCACCCCTTCGAGTTATCCCATTATGTCTTCATCCATACCTAATCATGTTGCTTATGCTACCTTTGAGAAGGGATATCTGTCATATCCATCATACCCTTCATCTACATCATCCTCTTATCCAACACCCGCATCCTCTTATCCTAGTCTACCATCTCAATACCCCTATCCTAATCCCCCATCCACATCCTCCTATCTAAATCCTTCATCTGCATATACCCACTACCCTAATCTTCCATGCCAATCTGCTCACTCTAATCCTACATTCGTACCTTCCTATCCTAATCCAACATCCACATCAACTTATCCTAATCCTACATCCCCATTTCCCTATCTCAATCCTCCATCTCAATTTTCCCATCCTAATCCACCATCCCAATACCCTTACTACAATACACCACTTGCATCCTCATATCCTAATTCACCATCCCAATACCCTTATTATAATACACCATTTGCATCCTCATGTCCTAATTCACCATTCCAATACCCCTATCTTAACCATTCATCTAATCTTAATCCCCCATCTAATCCTAGTCCACCAATCCATAATCCTTCATCCACTCCTACCACACCATCTCAGCCTAGAGCATTCAAGTTCTTCACTCCAAAAGTTCTCCAAGGACTTATAACAAAAAAGACATCTCCCACTCCACACCTTGAAGTTATGGAATCATGCCATCCCAACCCATCATCTGAGGTCATTAGAGACGAGACTCTTCTCCACCCAACACCTATCATTGATGATACCACCCCTAGCACCACTCAAAATATTGAAACCATCACATCCTCTGAATCCACTGAGCCCCCATCTCCTACCATCATAGCTACAGAATCCATTGAACACCCACCTCCTACTCCAATAGTCACCAAACCCATTGACGACACCCAAATCCAATCGAATAAAATCCATTCCCATGAATGTTTTGAATCCTCCATCCCTCCATCTTCCCCACTTGAAGAGTCTCTCCAACACTTTGTCATCCTGCCATCCACACAAGATGAGTCATGGCTAGAGTCTAATCCAAAGCATGCCACCATATCCCCTTCTCTAGATAAATATCCTACCATCCCATCTAGTCCACCTCATGATCACAGTCCCCCATCCATTCCATCCCATGATCTCCTTGTCATTGAAGTTTCCACCCCTCCATCTCCATCTCCATCTCCATCTCCATCACATGATCCCACTATCACAAATCTAGATCTTATCATATCCCCCGATCCCTCTCCCGATACCACCCATCCAAATGCTGCTATCCCATCATCTCCCTCTCATGATCCCCCATCACCACCTAAAACTGCTATCCCCACACTACTTGCATATCCCCTTGGTACTCTCTCATTCTTCCATGGTGGCCTCCTCGTAGAAGAAAAACATAGTGTATATACCACCCATCATCCTCCACCTAATAATGGACTCGCATCATGTTTTTCAGAATAACACAAATCCTATCACGGATCACATGCTCAAGAAAATGAACTATTAAGGAAAAGGTCTAGGCCTTCATGGGCAAGGTATTTTGGAGCCCATCCAAGTCAAAGAACAAATCTGCATGTAACGTCTTGAACCTATTTCCCAAGACTCACAATCTAAAGATGTTGGTACCTCTAGACGTCCTCAACGAGCCTCTTCCAAAATAAATATAGGCTCTTTCCATCACTCCACCAGATCATATGCTTCCATCCCTCCTCCTCTATTGTATCGCCTGAAAACAACTGTCCATATTCCCCCTTCATCTGCTCCATCCATTTTGGGTCCTTACATCCCTCCATCCACCATCTCCCATCCTTCATTTACTCCATCCATCTTAGGTCCGTATATCCCAAGATCACCTCCTTCATCTCATCCTTTCATCCATCCAACACCTATCCATCTCATCCATCATAAACATCCCTCTCACATATCCCATAATCAGGATCAACAAAGGCACATACCTAAACATCCTCCATCTACACATAATCCCCAGACTCTTACCTCCATCACTCCACATCATCCATCTCCTCACACCCATCCCATTGCTACTAAAAGCACTTTGGATGTTTAAGAAAAAATGCATAAATCCAATCCCATTGCTCCCCATGTCCCCTCCAAAAGACATGGTGAAGAGAAGAAAAATCTAAATCTAAATCTAAATCTAAATCAAATCTATAGGCCACAAAGGCCCACCAAAGCAAAGATCAAAACTATGTGGATCCCAAAGAAAAAATATGCAATTCCATCACATGAAAAATCTGTAAGAACATCCAAAGTCGCTAATCCAAAAGATAATCATACACCCCTTTCATCTCTTAAGTCCGTTTTGGGTCCCTATGTCCCGAAATTCACCATTCCATCTCCTCCATTATCCCCACATTCTCCATCCCTTAATCCTATTATCTTTTCACATCCACCACCACATGTGCCAATGTTGGTCTTGAACACATCTCCCCATCACATATCCACCCCATCATTCTATCCATACCCTTTTCAACATCCCACCCATTACCCCGTGTATCTTCCCCATCAAATCCCTCTAATTCATCCTCTTACATAATCCATTTATAAGGTTGTACCAACATCCAACCGTCGGTTCGAACATGGGCTCTTAACACCTTGTATAGAACTTGATGCCTAAGTCCTTCATCCACCCCCTTATCACATGTCCTATAAATCTGATTATCCATCTCCTTATCCTTATCCATATCCTTTTGCATGATATCCAAAAATCCAAAAGACGACCAAAAAATCCAAAAAAATTCAAAAAAATCCAAAAAAAAAAAGTAAAGAGAAATAATTCATCCAAGGGTGAAAACTTGGCAAAACAAGCACCTTGGATAAGTACCATGATGAAAACCTAGTAAACAGGCGTCATGGGTAAATCCCCATTCGTCCTTTTATGCATTCCCTCCATCCACTATGCTTCCAGCTATGCACCTGTCTTCCTGCTATACCTATCTTCCGCATCCTACCATCATATCCCATCCCTCCATCCTTCATATGATCTTGGTCAAAACAAGGGCACCTATCTATGCATGCTTTGGACACCTCTTGGTATACATTCCCTTCATCCATGCTCTATCGTATTCCTTGGTCACCCATCCTATCCTCCTCTAGTTATCTCCTTTATCTTTCCATCCACTTGTCTTCCATCTCTCATGCCTCATCATATATGACATATCTAGAATGGGGGCATCTACTTCCTTTGTGACATAGTCCTTGGATCCATCATCTATCATAACATCCCTTCATCTCCCTATCCATCTATCACAACATCCCTTCCATCTATCCTAGCATCCCTTTCATCTCCCAATCCTTATATCCCTATCCATCTATCACAGCATCCCTTCCATCTCCCCATACTTATCTTCATATCCATCTATCCTAGCATCCCTTTCATCTCCCAATCCTTATATTCCTATCCATCCAAACAATCCCTCCCATCCTCCATCTCTATATCTCTATCCATTCTTTCATCTTTATCCTCATCCCATCTCACAATCTCTTGTCATTGGTATCTAGCTATAGGCCTCCCTCCATGCAACCCAATGCAATTTATCTAATCATCATCACTCCTACTTCTCTTGCACATCTTTCCAATCCCCTATCACTTTTCACCACTCATCTATTTATCATATCTATTTAATGATTTGGATAACTATCCCATCCCCAAGCTTTATGTGATCATCTACATCCTACCCAATCCAACCAGTCTATCCTATCTCATCATATCAGTGTCATCTTTTTATCCACTCATCCTATACTCATCCTCCACTCATCCTATCATCATCTTTTATCCATCATTTATCTTTAGCCTCTTGCCGAACTACGTTGCCCCTGTAGTTTCACGTAGGCAAGGTTGATCACTTGATCCACACACGGGGTTCCTTTATCGCCTATCGCCTATCATTGGTCTTTTTGTTTTGTCCATCGAAGTCTCCTTCTTGGTCAGTCATCAGCGCTTAGGCTCTGCGCTTTCACATAGGCAAGGCTAATCTTTGATCGGGCCCCGAGCCCCTAGGTCTTTAGGGTCTTTCATTTCTCTATTGGAAAATGTGCCTCAATCTCACAGGCTGAATCCTCTAAGAAAGCATGGTCACTATGACATTCATGGTGTTTGGCCGACTCACAGTTCAGTAATCTTGTGTTTTGCTCATGTCGTTGTGACTTTGTTTCTATCTTTCCAAATGGACCTATCACTATGACTTGGTGTAGTCGCTATAACCCTTTGCAGAGTGGAAATGTCTTGGCGACAAAAGGGTTTGTTATTGGGTGCTTAGCAGATGTCAGTGTGACCTATGGAAACTGGAGTCATTGGTGTAACCTATTTGCTTTGATATGAAGTCTTAGCGATTGAGGGTTGTCTCACCGATATTTTTTCTCCTGGAGCTGTCAAGGTAACTCAAGTGTGTCGGTATGTGGTTCTAGCGACAAGGAGATGTCTCACCGATTGTAGTCATCGGGGTGACTTGAACATTTGGGAAGATCTCTTGGCGACCGGGAGATGTCTCGTTGAATGGAGTCATCGGTATGACTTGAAGGCTTCGCTATGAAGTCTTGGCGATGGGAATTTGTCTCACCGATGGTGTGGGATGCATTTGGCGTGACTCTTGGCGAAAGGTAGGCTCGGGGTAACCTGGAGACTTCAGCGTGAAGTCTTGGCGACAGGTGTTGGTATCACCGACGGGGATGCAACTAAAGTCATCAGTGTAGCTCTCTGTGCCCAGTGAAAGGTCTTGGGAAGTCAAAAGTCTTGCTGACTCGGCAAGACATGGGCGCTGGGTGTGTGGTCTCGGTGAAAGACATAAGTCTTGCCGACTGGTGAATGCAACGCTCGGGGTGACTTAAGACCTCAGTATAAGGTCTTGGTGAAGATGATAAGTCTCGCCAACTCTTGAATGTGTTCGGTATGACTCCTGAGCTCGGTGTCTTAGCAAAGATGGAATGTCTGGCTAATAGGAGACTTCAGAGTAACATGGAGGCATCAGTATTATCTCTTGGTGAAGAGTGATTGTCTTGCCGATGGGAAACCTGATATCGGTATGACTCTTGGCAACTATTTGGGTTTCGGTATGACTTGAAGACTTCACTATGAGGTCTTGAAGATCTGCGAT
The DNA here is from genome assembly GCA_007258455.2 of Sequoia sempervirens. Taxonomy (NCBI): domain Eukaryota; kingdom Viridiplantae; phylum Streptophyta; class Pinopsida; order Cupressales; family Cupressaceae; genus Sequoia; species Sequoia sempervirens. The sequence continues at coordinate 338,208 of VDFB02293104.1, read as the reverse complement.
AGTCTTGCCGATGGCAATATTGAGATTGATGTGACTTGAAGATCTCAGTGAAACCTCTTGGTGACAGTTGAATGTCTTAGCGATAGAGTTGGTGGATGAGTTCAACTGGAGGTCGGTGAGAGGTCTCGTCGATCATGCCGATGAGGAGACTCTTGCCGACAGATGGATGACAATAGAAATACAATGGGTTTTAGTATGACTTATGAGCTTGGTGGAACCCCTTTCCAATGGAAATGACTCTTGGCGACAATGTGTAATCTGGTCTTGTGGCATCGGGGAGACACTTCTAGTGTCTCACCAACATGCGACACAAGTTGATCACTGTTGACCAAGTGAAGATTGTCCGACATGGTGAGATATGGACAAATTAGAGAAAGCAGAATGTGAATCATTTATGAGTTGGATGATTCAACAGTTGTGATCAGACAGTTGGAAACAAACCATTTTATAAAGCCGAAGCTGAAGAGAAGGAAAAGGAGAGAAAAAATGTTAAGGCTGATAGTGGCTGGCTGACAGGCCAAAAGCCATGAGGCCGTAACAAGTGACTCAGAGAGTTGACAAGATGTTGAAGAGCCAAGAGCCAGAGAGAGATCGATAGAAAAAGGCCGAGTGACTGGCTGACAGGCCGAAGCCATGAGGTCGAGGCAGAGAGTGAGAGAGGCAGAGTTATGCTGCTGGAATCTCTCCTGATCATGAATGCCATGTTTGATCTCTCAGGGATAGTATGTTACAAGTTGTATCTAGAATGAACAAAGATGAATCTCTGAAGAGGCTATGAGCCTAAATTCGTATTGTAACCCTTTCTGTTGCTGAATAATACAATAGCTCAATCTTTGGAGTGTGGGGTTTTTTATCCAAAAGGATTTTCCCCACATAAATCTTTGTGTTCTGGTTTTTTGTTTTCATCTTTCATGTCTGCTGGTTCATATAGTAGAATCTGTTAATGCTTGCTACTAAATTTACATGTGTTTCTCTCAGATGGATCAATGTAGGAAAATAACTATGTCTGTTCCGCATTTGGACATAGTTGTATGTGTCTTTGAGGCAACCTAATCAAAATGAAAGTTACTGGAGGCACTACTGTATGGAGTTTTCACTAGTTGCACTCCTTTTTCCTTACAAGTGGTATCAAAGCCTTCTTTTGGTTGTTGGTTCTAGATATTTCTCCTGTGAAGATTTCTTAGCTTGATGGGCTAGAAGAAATCTGGAGGAATGGACTGATGGATTGATCCTTTGATGAGTGGAAGCCTTGTGCTATTCTGAGAGAACATGCAACTTGAAGGATGGTCAAGACGGAAAAGGGAGTTGATCATGTTGTGATCTGTGTCTCCTGGCTGGTAGAGGTATAACCTTGGAAGTATAAGGTGGATTTTCTTACTCTATGGCTGTGTACCAGTAAAGCTTTCATATTGGTGTCTGTGTGACAGGCTCCTGGGTGATATGGAGAAGCCAAGATTGTTTCTCAGTCATGGAAGAGAGTGCTTATGCTAGGTGGTGGTTCTTGGTGTTGGAAAGCACTATTTCCTGTTAACCTCGAATGCTTGAAGGCTATGGAGTTAATCATTAGATGATTTGCAAGCCACTGAAATAACCTTTCTCTCTTTCTCGGATGCATGTACATGGTGGTGGTTTAAAGTTGGCCTGAAAGGGGCCTGGATTCTCTTGAACTGTTGTCTTCTTTCTAAGGATAATTTGTACTTGCACGGCTCTATGGTTTTGCAGGTTTTACACGGTTAAGCAAAAATTGTGATCATGAGGAGTTGTTGTTAAGCTATTGTCTAGACACTAACCTTTTGGGGTGTTGCTAGATGAGATAGTTGCAGGTCTGCATGCATGCTTGGTGCATGGTTTTGAGGAGGTATGATTCTTTCTCTGCATAGGAGTGTTGGTAAGTGTTTTGTCACTCAACATTCTTGTGGTAATGATTGTGGGGTCCTTGATTATGGTGCTCGTTGTGGACATGATTGGAAAACCAGATTTGGCATGATTTGATGTTTGAGTCATGTTGTCTACATGGTTATTCTCTTTGATACCTCAGTGTTGCAGTTTTCAATGTGATAATGGGTTTGCATGTTCGATGTTTGTGATCTACGAGTTATGTGGTTGGTGGATTAGCTACCCATTGGCTACAGTGAGATAACTTGGATGTGGACTATCTTTATCCACGAGGTTGATTCATTGGTGGTGTAGATTTGTTAGCTGGCCTTGTCTGTGGTCACTTGTACATTGGTGTGATTTTTTTGAGATGAGAGGATGGATATTCTTGAGTACCTGAATAGTCAGTTATGGGAACCTGAAACAGTTGGTCATAATGCTTGGAAAGTTTGGGTGTCACGTTTTAGTGGGAGCTCTAGCAGTGACTGTGGATTCATCACATGGTGGTGAATAGTCTTCTATAGTGTTCCAAGATGGTTCTTATGCTTTTTTATTTTGCATGGACATTATTTGAAGATGTGCAACATCTTGTAACCATGGAGGGTGCTTGGAGTCTATGGCTGAGGTGTTGGTGGTGCTTGACAGGTGATATTGTTTTGAGTTTATTTGCTTTATGTCATGGTATACTCTTGTTTGTGCACTGGAGTTTTGGCATTGTGCATTGTACTTGAGACAATGGTGGAGTCACTTGAAGCATGGTATCTCCTATGGGGATGTGTAGATCATAGTGTCATGATAAGTTCCTGATTCAGATGATTGGAGCTTTGACAGTGGTCTGGTAATTCTGTGTATTGAGTGCTTTTATTATTTACTTGATACTTCATGATGTTGTAGTAATGCAGTTGAAGTTTAGCATGAGATGATCGGTTGCTAGTACTTATGGATACATGAAGAATAAGGTGAGGTTGTTTGTTCTCTTATGAGAGATGTGATGCTGCTTGTTACTTTTGTTAGAGTTGTTCAACAGAAAGTTCTAGAAGCCTTCACCTTTGTTGAACGTGAGTTCAATAAGAGACCTATGAGGAGATTGCTATTGGATTAGTCATGATGACTTGCATATCCTAAAAGAAGTATTCTTGTTCCCACTCTTGGTCTACTCGACAACTTATCTGAAAGGTATTTGGCCCATTATATTTTTCAGATGTGTTTTATTAAGTTTACTTTCATGATATGGATCTTGAATTACTGTTTAATGATTCTGGAAGATTCATAGTGGAAGTTGTATAGTTTCTTTTATCTCCTTGTTACTAATGAGAATTGGTAGGAGATGTTGTATGGGCTGATTTCCTCAAATGGGGAATGAACTAGCTTGATCTTCTTAGAGATGCTTACATCCATGTTGTTTGTTAAATTGGTTTGATCTTGGTGATTGAACGGATGGATGTTGTTAAGGTTTCCTTATGGGATATGAAGATCATTCTTGTCCCAACTGGCTATTAGAAGTGTATGTAGGAGGATGTTCTATAGGCAGATGATGTGCAAAGTTTCTCTCTGAGGCCGTGAAGGTGTGTGGTAAGGGAAATATTTCTTGTGGCAAGTTGTTGCAGGTTGTGCATATCATTGTGGATTTTTCCTTGGTACTACAGGGTTATTTTTTTTCCTATGTGCTGGTATTGGTAGACTTGTTGATGCCTTTGATCTTTCAGATCTGGATTACTCTGGCAGTGGGAGTTCCTGTATATGTCTTGCCTTATTTGACTGGTTGACACTGGAACTTGTATTTGTTGTTAATGGATTGGCAGAAGTTTACTAATGTTGATACCTGTGAGGTATGTAAGATTGGATGGTATAGCACAAGCTATGGGTGCTATTTTCAATCATGTGGGTTAATCAGTTGGATGGGAGAAATCAGTCTGATTGATGTTCTAACTAATGTTTTGTATCTTGTTTCTAGATAATGACTTCACTATTGTATTATGTTTGAAGTTTTGAAGTTGATATTGCTTCTTTATAGCGTTTGAACACAGTGAAGTGGTAGCAGTATCTTGGTGGTGAGATTGCTGGGATATTTTGCTTGTGTTCGTTGGAATGGTGCTTATACACCTTGGCTTTGTATTCTTCTTCCATAGGTGGCATGTTGGAAGATGATAGGATTGTTGCCTGAAGGTTAACATCTTGGATGTTGGAACTGATTTCTTGATAGAGCATGAGAGCATGTTGAGGTCTATGTGGTTTCATGGATGGTTGTGATCGGTTGCTTTGTTGGTCAGTGAGTTGCAGTTGGATACCTGGTCTTTGTTGCAGATTGTCTTGTGGACTGTTATCTGTTGAATCATGTTGATTGGGTGTCTTGAGTATTGCGGGATTTGAACTGGTGGAGCTAGTGTGATCTTAGTTCTTGATTGCTTTGAAGGTGCCTATGTGATCTTCGTCAAGTGGGAGATTGTTGGAAAATGTGCCTCAATCTCACAGGCTGAATCCTCTGAGAAAGCATGGTCACTGTGACATTCATGGTGTCTAGCCGATTGACAGTTCAGTAATCTTGTGTTTTGCTCATGTCGCTGTGACTTTGTTTCTATCTTGCCGAATGGACCTATCACTATGACTTGGTGCAGTCGCTATAACCCTTTGCAGAGTGGAAATGTCTTGGCGACTAAAGGGTTTGTTATTGGGTGCTTAGCAGATGTCGGTGTGACCTATGGCGACTGGAGTCATCGGTGTAACCTGTTTGCTTTGATATGCAGTCTTAGCGATGGAGGGTTGTCTCACCGATATGTTTTCTCCTGGAGCTGTCGGGGTAACTCAAGTGTGTTAGTATGTAGTTCTAGCGACAGGGAGATGTCTCACCGATTGTATTCATCGGGGTGACTTGAACATTCGGGAAGATCTCTTGGTGACCGGGAGATGTCTCGGTGAATGGAGTCATTGGTATGACTTGAAGGCTTCACTATGAAGTCTTGGCGATGGGAATTTGTCTCACTGACGGTGTGGGATGCGTTCGGCGTGACTCTTGGAGAAAGGTAGGCTCGGGGTAACCTAGAGACTTCGGCGTGAAGTCTTGGCGATAGGTGTTGGTCTCGCTGATGGGGATGCAATTGAAGTCATCGGTGTAGCTCTTCGCGCCCTGTGAAAGGTCTTGGCGAAGTCAAAAGTCTTGCTAACTCGGCAAGACATGGGCGCTAGGTGTGTGGTCTCAGCAAAAGACATAAGTCTTGCCGACTGGTGAATGCAACGCTCGACGTGACTTAAGACCTTGGTATAAGGTCTTGGTGAAGACGATAAGTCTCGCCGACTCTTGAATGTGTTCAGTATGACTCCTAAGCTCGGTGTCTTAGCAAAGATGGAATGTTTGGCTGATAGGAGACTTTAGAGTAACATGGAGGCATTAGTATTATCTCTTGGCGTAGAGTGATTGTCTTGCCGATGGGAAACCTGATATCGGTATGACTCTTGGTGACTATTTGGGTTTCGGTATGACTTGAAGACTTTGGTATGAGGTCTTGGCGATCTGCGATAGTCTTGCCGATGGCAATATTGAGATCGATGTGACTTGAAGATCTCGGTGAAACCTCTTGGTGACATTTGAATGTCTTAGCGATAGATTTGGTAGATGAGTTCAACTGGAGGTCGGTGAGAGGTCTCATCGATCATGCCGATGAGGAGACTCTTGCCGACAGATGGATGCCAATAGAAATACAATGGGTTTCGGTATGACTTATGAGCTCGATGCAACCCCTTGCCAATGGAGATGACTCTTGGCGACAACATGTAATCTGGTCTTGTGGTATCAGGGAGACACTTCTAGTGTCTCACCGACATGCGACACAAGTTGATCATTGTTGACCAATGAAGATTGTCCGACGTGGTGAGATATGGAAAAATCAAAGAAAGTAGAATGTGAATCAATTCTAAGTTGGATGATTTGACAGTTGTGATATGATAGTTGGATACAAACCATTTCATAAAGTTGAAGCCGAAGAGAAGGAAAGGGAGAGAACAGATGTTAAGGCTGATAGTGGCTGACTGATAGGCCAAAATCCATGAGGCCGTAACAGGTGACTTAGACAGTTGACAAGATGCTGAAGAGCCAAGAGCTAGAGAGAGATCGATAGAAAAAGGTCGAGTGACTGGCTGATAGGCTGAAGCCATGAGGCTGAGGCTGAGAGTGAGAGAGGTAGAGTTATGCTGCTGGAATCTCTCATGATCATGAATACCATGTTTGATCTCTCAGGGATAGTATGTTACCAGTTGTATCTAGAATGAACAAAGATGAATCTCTGAAGAGGCTATGAGCCTGAATTTGTATTGTAACCCTTTCTATTGCTAAATAATACAATAGCTCAATCTTTGGAGTGTGGGGTTTTTTATCCAAAAGGATTTTCCCCACGTAAATCTTTGTGTTCTGGTTTTTTGTTTTCATCTTTCATGTTTGCTGGTTCATATAGTAGAATCTGTTAATGCTTTCTATTCAATTTACATGTGTTTCTCTTAGATGGATCAATGTAGGAAAATAACTATGTCTGTTCCACATTTGGACATAGTTGTATGTGTCTTTGAGGCAACCTAATCAAAATGAAAGTTATCAGAGGCACTACTGTATGGAGTTTTCACTAGTTGCACTCCTTCATTTTCCTTACATTCTCATGTCTTGTCTTTCCTTGTGTCGTGTCATCAAGTTATGCCCTTATCTAGCCAGTTCTTCACAAATGCGATCCACTTGTATCATGAGATCCAATCAATTTTGAACATCCCGCATCATAACGATCTTTTAGTTTAGTATCCATCATCTTTGGTCTCAACATGATGCATCCTTCCTAACAGACCTCATCAATCCCATCCTTCCCCTTGATCCTATGGCAAAGGATGTTTGAACTCAATTGCGATATTTTGATATGTTTGGATTTTGTTTATCATTTGAGCTCCCTATCATCACTTGTCAAGGCCACCATGATCCATCATATTATGGTGTTTTTTGATTGGTCAACATAGGGACATATCTTGATCTTTTTATGTCTATTTTTTTCTTCTTGGTTGTCCCACGTAGTACCCACCAAGATCCCTGAGGTCTTGTGTTACGCTGGGGCATCCTTTTGTGATTGTGGTTATCTCAATACCTGGCACAACCAAGGTCTTTGTGACTTTGGGGTGTTGGGATAGCCTTCTTGTTTGTTGTGTTTGTTTCAAGCATTAAACACTAATACGCCTTGGTTCTTCATACCTTGGCATCTTGTGTCTTATGCTATAGAAAAAATCAATGCTCCAAAGATGGAAAAATGCACTAGGAATGCATTTCATTTTTCATTCTCTCATCTTGCATGCATCCCCCATCCTCTCATCTATCAAAATACCCCCATCCATTCATCCTTCATCCTCATCTCACATCTTTATCCAATCCCCATCCATTCCATTTAGCCTAAATCTTCTAATGATATCCTTCATCTTGTTCTTAGTCTTGTTACAAGCCTTGATCCAATCATCCTCATCATCATCATCATCTAGATGTATTCTTCCATATCCCTTTGGTGTTTGTTTGGGATGTATCCTTCCCTTGTCAACAACAATTTCATCATCATCATTAGGAGGTACTCTTCCCTATCCTCTAGAGGTGTTTTGGGATGTATCCTTCCCTCATCAATACCACTCATTGGGATGTATCCTTCCCTATCCTCATTGACAACATTCCATCCATCCTCAACCCCTTTTGGCTTGTACCTTTACTGGGGCAACATCATTTTCGTCTCTGCCTCTATTTGTGCTTCATCCATTTCCTATCACTTATCCTCCTATCTTGTCCATCACTTTGCACCATCTTCTTCATTCATCTCCCCTTTCATCATCTCATCCATTTCGAGAGCACACCCATGTTCTCTTGAACCCGCATGTCCTCTCGAGGGGGCATCCTCAATCCCTACTCTTCATCTTCACCCCCATCATCTTTCGTCCTAGTCATCCCTTTGATGACTGAGGCATCTTTTCCAATCTAACCATCTCCTTCTGGGTTCTATATTTTAATATTCTTTGAAATGATGCTTCTTCATAACACCATCTCAAAGAGGGGAAAAATGTAGACATCCAAATTTGGACACTTAATTTATCCAAATTTACCACTTTTCATCTAAACATCCTCTTATTCAAGTTAATTAAGTAATATTATTATTATTTAATTAATATCTTTAATTCTGCCAAATCCCTAATGTATTTAATTAATAATTAAATACCTTACCCTCCTTAATCCTCTTTTCATCAAATGAATTAAATAAATATTACATTTATTTAATTCCTCACATGTCATTTTCATCTAATCCTAATCCATCTCCTAATCTTCATTAAGAATGTGCACATGCCTAATCCTTGATTAAGATGTGTCACATCCTCCAACTTTTGCAAGTTGGCTTCTAATCCTCATTAACCCCTAATTATCCTCTAATTACTAATTAGTTAAACCTAATTAGTACCTTGGTCAACTCTCCCCATCCCCCAAGGAATTTTTAATTCTTTTTTATTCACCCTAGGCTTCTCTCTTCCCCATGTGAATTTTTAATTCACTTTTATTCCTCCTAGAATCCCCTTTTCCCATGCATCTTCTAGAATCTTTGACTTGTCACATCAAGTCACATGTGAAAAATTCCCACCTTTTGGGAACTTGTCTTATCCACTAGATTCTTCCAATCATTGTGAATTTAAAATTCACTTTTATTATCCCAAAGATTTCCCCTTCCCCATGTGATCATTGAAAGGTCACGTCAAAGTACTTGGAAGGTACTTGTCCTTCCTCCACATCATGTACCTCCCTTCCACATCACCTACACATCATCTCACCCTTAGCCATCTCACAATCCACATGTCAAGATGTGAGGGCTTGTGAGTCCTCAACTCACCTAAGCCCTTCATCTTGGCCTTGTTGGATAAATCCCAACCATTGAATTCTCTAGAGAATTCAAGTTTCTCTATAAATACCCCATCCTCTAAGGAATTTTGGGAGACTTAGCCATTTTACAACTAAATGCTGCCATTTTCTATACTCATCTAACCATCAATTTTATCCATTTGCATCTACATTCAAGCATATAGTCAAGACTTGCATTTAGCCATATCAAGAGCCATCAAGGAGCATACAAATCAAATCCAAATCAAGGGCCAACCAAGGAGTTTCAGCTGCAAAAGGGAGGTATATCCATTTGTATTCATTTAACACTTTCCTCTTTGCATTTACAAATTTCTTAGGCTAATCTTGAGGTGTTTCCTTATGTTTTTCCATTGCATTTTAGTTGCTTAGAATAGGTTAGACATTTTGATATCACAATTAGCATCATTAGCCATAACTTATTTTAATATATCATGAAACTCAAAGAACTAACAAGCTACTGCCTTGATTATAATCCTAACTCATAATATCAATTATACTTTTCACCTTACATGTATGTATATGTGTACATACATGTACATATATATACATATATGTATGTATGCGTGTACATGTATGCGTATGTACTTTAGTGTACATACATGTACATGTGTACACATATATATGTAAATGCATGTTTATGTATACATGTGTATGTACATATATGTACATGTACATACATTTTTCCTAAATTTACATTTCTGTAAACCCAAAATTGAAAACCCCAAATTTCTAGTTCACCATGTGTACATGTACATGTATGCATATGTTTATGTGTGTACATGTATACATAATATGTATATAATGCACCTACATACATGTGTATGTGTACATATATGTACATGTATGCATTATATACATATGTGTATGTGTGTATGCATGTATGTATGTATTATACATGTATGTATATGTGTATGTGTATGTGTATACATGCATGTATGTATGCATATATACATTTGTATGTGTTTATCTATGTACATGTGCATATATGTGTATGTGTGTCTGTATGTATGTATACATATATGTACATGTATATGTCTATGAATACATGTGCATGTATGTATGTATGTACCTAAGTATGTATGTATAAATATATGTATGTATATGTACGTGTGCATGTACATATATTTATATTTATGCATACATATTTATTTATATACATATATATATATACATGTAAGAGAGGGGGACCACTATGTCAAGACCCCCAGTCATGGAGGGTCAAGATGCGAGAGGCTTCCCTAACTTACCTCAGCTAAGTACAATGTTTAGGGTATGAGGATGAGAATAATGAGGACTATGAGGTCCTACAATCACTTTGTAATACTAAGTTTTAAGGTGGGACGAGGAAAGTCAACTTTTAGGTTCAACTCTGCACCTCAGGGAGCTCTTTTCCTGAGGACGGGAGTGAGGTCTTTGGATGACAACATGATGCACTGGCATCTTGAAAGTGCTTTGTCCTTCATACAACCAGATAATAGTAGAGACAAGGTTAAACCTACCAAAACAACTAATGGCCTAGCTAATCAACTAAAGGGCCAGAATGGCACGAGTAAATAAATGAAGTATTCTCTAATATTGTAAAGTAAAAAAGCAAGAGTAAAGAAGATGAGGAGGATCTCACTAAGAAATTCATTTGCCAGTTGATCTTTTGAAAAGCACACACACCCACACACAGAAATAGAGAAAATGTTGGGTGGCTAAATAGGGGCCTACCTCAGTTAGACTCTCATTTAGGTGAACTACCACCTCCACAGATAGCCAAGGAAAAGAGATAAAGAAATAGTGTAACAAAGAGAATGCAAACACTACAAATCAATACTATGCTACTCAACCAAGTGATAGAGCAAAGGAGAGGGAAACTTACCACCTCCACCAAGAGCACTCAAGGTTGCTTGGGGGAGAAATGAGAGGAACTCAAGCCTCTACTGCAATGGCGTGGTTTCAAACGTGCTCTATCGAAGTGATGGAGTGAAGCTTTTTGCTACAATAGAGTGCTTGAATGATTGAAGTGGGTGAGAGTGGATGCAAAAAGTGTGAGTACGGATGTTTGAAGTGTGCAATAGCTCAAAAGAAGTTGCGAAGAGTCCAATTGAATGTTGAAGGGGTGAATTTGAAGAGGGAATGAAGAAAAATGGCCATATTCAGGTCGGTTAGCCGAAGGGGGCATTACAACTTCACTGTTAGTGAGAAGTGTAATGCCTCTGCAAGTTTAGCTACAAGAATCTACTACGGATGTAAGTGTGCCACACGAACATCTGCGTGCCACGCGGGCATCCCCGATAGAAATGGCTCCATCAAAACTCAAAATAGGTGCCAAGTGGACTGACAACAATGGGCTTAGGTGGAATTAAGCCTCCAAACTTGGTTTTCTAAGGTGGATAAAGGAAAAAAGGGTATTTTCATAGGGAATGAAAATTTTCTCTTATACATTTTTCCTCCACTTTAGTGACCCGAATACTGATGAGTGCTCGGTAAAGTAGATCAAGAAGAGTATAAGGTTAGAAACGTATACTTGAACCGTTGAGAAAGTAGTACTCGGTCTAGCATACCTAAAGGTGCAGGAAAAGAAAAAGGACTCCATAGTTGCTCAAAACCATGAAGTTGGAAAAATAAAGAATCTTATAGGGCCGCAGACCTACAAGGAGGAAGGAAGTGCCCTACAGGCTTTTAGTCCCATATGGAAGGTATTATCCATGAACTAAAGCATGAATAACACCCAAAGAAGCACCCTATAGGCTATTAGTCCTATAGGTAAGGTATTCTCCATGAACTCAAGCATGAAGAACACCCAAAGAAGTTCCCTATAGGCTCTCACTCCTATCGGGGAGTCACCCCCAAGATCTCCTACATGGAGGAAGCTCAAAGGAAAGCACCCTACAAGTTCTCTATCTTGCATAGAGGTATCCCTCAATATCTCTCGCATGGAGGAAACCTAAGAAAGTGGACTCCACAGAGTTAGGAAGTGGCGATACATCTACCTGTAGATAGAACATGTCAAAGTTGACCACGTAGGAAAGTAAGCAGATAGTCACACAGACTATCAATAAGTAAAAATTTCAAAGGGGTCCCTCGGGAACCCTTCAAAAGGAGAGGGGTCCACTAAAGGGACTCGCTGATTGAAAGGCAAGGTCTAGTCAGGCTGCCCCCAAGCTAGATGTGAAAGGGAAAATGGAATGAGTCTAGTCAGGCTGGCCCCAGGCTAGACGTGAAAGAATTCCATTCATAATAGAGACTTTGAAGGAGGGGTCCCTTGGGGACTCATGAGAAAAAAAAGGGAGTCCACTCAAGGGACACACAATTCAAAAGTAACCATCATCAAGGAATCCTTTTGAAAGGTGTTCACTTCATCAAGGAATTCAAAAGGAAGGATGTGGTCCCACACAAGGGGAAATAAAAGTTGTTCATGCTTTAGAGGAAGGTCTCAAGTCCTTTATTTATGAACCCGTGATGAAGGAAACATGTTCCGTTAGGGTTCCAAATTGAGAATATGATTCTAAGGAAAAAATTGCGAAGAATTTTGATAAAAGATTCATTGTCAATGAATTTGCTTTCTAAAAGTTGAAGTGTTGAAGAAGAGTGTTGTCATACATAGGAGGTACAACTCAAGAAAAGAAGAGAGAAATATAGAGAGAGAGAGCAAAAGGGAAAAGAAAAATACAAAAAAAGGACACAAGGGGATCTGGTTTAGTAGGGTCAGATCTGTCTGAGCTCATATAATAATAGGTAACCACAATGCAAGGTGAAAGATCATCAATCCCCAACCAGATCAAGAAGAATGCACGAAACACAAAGTAAAAATAAAAAATTGGGTCAACATAGAAGGGAATCCTAAACTCCCCCAATGCTTTGCATCATCCCCAATTTATCAAAAATCAAGCACAAATATGGAAGAATTATGATAAAAATAGAGGAAGGTTTACAACACAAAAACCATGCCTATATTCAAGCACCAATGAGGGTGATGAGGGTCATCTAGGAACACATAACACAAGCACGGGGGAATGCATCACAAGAAAAACACACACACACACACAAGATCAAGAATGGGCCTCCTCCTAACATTGATCGACCAAGAGGTCATCTACTTCCCAATCTAAATCCTCATAAGGGGAAGGAGGATGCGCATATAGTGGTAGGATGTTAAGAGGAGGAGTGTCTAGTCCTCCCACAACAATGGTCAAGGAAGAGGGCCCCTCGAGGTCCTCTCCACCGAGCTCCTATGGAGTCAAATTTAGTGATATCATGAAGATCACCAATAGGGTCAAAACCTCATCCATAGAGTTAAAAATGCACCCCACATGAGTGCCATGTCCTAGTTCAGTGGATGGTATAGGCTATGCCTAAGATTCACCGCTAAGTTCGCCAAATGACTTGAGAATGGTGACAAACTCAGGAGAAGCCACAACTAGTTTTGTCACAAGGACAAAACAAGTCAGCATAGGACCACCTTGTGAAGGTGGGCTCCTCTTACATCCTTCGTCGCTAGGACTATCCTCTACCTCTTTCTTCATTGGAGGAGATGAACTCCCAACAAACAAAGCTAGGGGTGCAGAGGAAGAGGAAGAAAGAACCACAACAGATACAACCAAAGTTTTAACCATATCCACAAGCTTTAGGAAGGGTTGAATATCTAGAATGGACATCAATAAAGGAAACTCCACTAAAGGAGTGATGAACACCTACACCCGTTTAGGGTTAGGCACATTTGTGCTCGCAATGGAAGCCAAGAGGGGACCAAATTGGAGAGAAGTAGAAGGAAGGGAGGAAGAAGACAATATAGGAGGTCTTGAAGCAGGAGCAGTCATTCCTTCCTCCTTCTATTGCGAGGTGGCTTGCTCAGCCAGGAGAAACTTTCACCGGCACTTGCGCTTGCGTGCAAGGTAGTTTCTAAGGCTCCTAGAGTTAGAGGCCGGATTTTGCAAAGGGACAAGAGGTTCCTGCTCAACCATAGGAACATCCACCATGAACATTTCAGGCAGAGGAACAAGTTCTTGTACGAGAGAAAGGGGAGTAGGCTGAGGAGCAATAGATGAGTTGACTTGAGAGCCTCAGCAATGGGTCTCTTTCTGCTCACTACCTTAGGAGCAGGAGTGATGGGAGGTCATGGATGGAATTCCCTACAAGAACCTTTCTTTCTACCATACAAGTATTACCACAATCTAGGATATCCATTAGGGAGGTCTACGATCCTGATCTTGGGACTACACCAAGGAGGGGTCATCAGACTCAGTGGGTAGCCATTGGGCTTACTCATCCAGTACTCTTCCCATGAAAGGGGATAGGACAAGGAGGTCCAGGGAAAAATAACCTTTTATTTACCTTTGTGAGAAGGAGAGGGAGCCAGTACGGGCTTCTCTTCTCTCTTCAAACAAGAGGGAATGGTCGATATAGCCTTCTCCTTACCATTACAAGAAGGGGAAGGAGCCAATGTGGACTTCTCCTTCTCTTTTAGAGAAGGAATAGCAGTTGGTGTGGGCTTCTTCTCTTCTCAGGAAGAGGAGGCAACCGATTGTTCTATCACGAGAAGGGTCAGCTCTAGTTCCCCTTTTCCCCCAGTTTAATACTTCACATAGTTCTTGTAAAGTAGATCCATTCTTAGATGAAGTAGACTGACCGGGGAGGGATAGAAGTGATCCAATGAATATCCACCACAAGACACCAAGAGCTGATATTTGGTGTCATGTACTACATGCACGACACCTTCCTAGGAAAATTTTAAACATTTATGGATAACATAGGCGATCTCATTCATGGAAGCTAACTAGGGAGTGCCTAGCTTCACTCTGAACAAATCCGACTCCGGGATAACATTGAAGACTGTGTCAACTATCCTAGGTCCATCCAGGTTGGAAAAAGTAATCGATCCATAGGGTTTAAGACTCATACCATCATGCGTATGGATGGTAGATTTTGTTTCTTCATATTTCTCCTTTTGTAGTGAATTTATTACCAATTTTTTTTCAGTAATAACATTCACACGGCTCATGGGGCCAATCAAGACTCCTATCACAATGTTACCATTGACACGAGCAAAATTGTAGAGAGGTGAAGGTTTTTTGTTTAAGGGAAAATCCTATATGTAAATGTACCATCCAACAAATTAGGTGTGGGTGGAACAGTTGAAGTTACCATGACCATATTAACATAGGCCTCGGGTTGGGTAACAAAATCAATGGGATCAATAATCATGTTAGTAGAGTGTGACAGAAATGGGTCCGTGTCTATTTGCAATTCACTATTTTCCTTCACCACCAATTTGTTAGTGTTCTATTTATTCCCATCAAGATGAATGGTACCATCCTCAATGCAATCTTGTATCTCATGATGCAGCCACATACATTGTTTGTATCATGTCCATTAACCCGATAGTACTAATAGTAAGTTCTCCCCTCATACCAATTGGGGTAGGGTTCCTTAACATGCCTAGGGGTTGGTAAAGTTATGATCTTATATTTCAAAAACTTTTGTAAGATGGAAGTATAAGATTCTAACAACTTTGTGAACTTCTGGTTGCTTTTGAGGTTGTTTTCATCAATAGAAGCTACTACATTCACAATGACTTTACTTTTCCTAGAGATTGATACAATGGATTTTCCCTTAGAACGGGAACGCGAAGAGGATCCTCCAAACTGAGCAATTGTTTGCTGGTACTCTTGTAAAGCTACACATAAATGCATGAAAGAAGGTTATTTCATCAAGGAAAACTTCTCTTGCCAAGGCCTTTGTAAGTTTCCTTTGAACACCTTTTGCATGTCAGAATCGGGTAGTTGATATGAGATTTGTGAAAGGAGCGCTTGATAATGCGATATGAAATCAATAATCTTTTTTGTTATCTCCTTTTTTACATCAGACAAGATCCAAAAAGGTCATCTTTAGTCTAATGTTCACTTGTAATTTTCCAAGGAATTGATTTACAAGTTGGTCAAATAAGAAGATAGAATTGTCAAGCTAGGAATAGTACCATTTGAGTGTTGTGTCCTTGAGAGATTTGGGGAATAATTTAGCTATCAATGCATCATGATGAAAGAAGTCTTTGCAAAGTGAGTTAAAGGAAAACACATGTGTCTATAGATCTCCTTTTCCACCAAACTTCTCAAATTTAGGGATCTCCATTCCTTGATGAAAGGGAGTGTTCAAAATGGCAATCGACAGTGGGCTATGTTGGAAGAAAGGCTAGAAGATAGGTTGGGTAGAGGTCTAGGAGAGGCCCGCTAACTGGCTCTACATCCTACCCATATTCTGAAGTAGAGTGCTTAGAATAGGGTCGTTAGAAGATAGAGGGCTAGAGGAACCTCCTCCAGAGCCACTGCCAAGTCCTCCTTCAGAATTTCCACCAGTATGAATTTTGCTAGAGCCATCATTAGAGCCACCACCACCAGTAGGGCCTCCATTGGAACCACCACCATGATCTCCACTAGCACCCCATTTGCTACCAAATCCATCGCCACTACCAAAGCCTCCACCACTAGAGGTGACATAAGGGGTAAACCTAAAGCCCAAAGAGACCTTATTCAATTTGATAGTTTCAGGTTGCTTAGGGATAGAAGAGATATTGATAGAGGGGACCACACCGGCCGTGTAAATGGAAGTGGGAGGCATTGATACCCCTAACTATCTCTCCTACTCTTTGAAGGTGACTCCTTGTGCAAAGCTAGGGTTACTCAAAGGAGTGCACTCTTCAGCAAGACCGAGGAGACTACTTAGAAGCTCTATGCATGTTCAATCTTTACCCATCATATGTCTTAATTCACTAACAACCTGAGTAACTCTAGCCATTTTTGAATTTCTTTCCAAGTGGTTTTTCAGGTTGCCCAGCCCTCTAGAAAGGGTAGACACATATTTTGCAGGGATCTGAATGACCTTATGCTCATCCACCGATGATCGCATGGGAGACATAGGAGGAGTGGGAATGTGATCAGTTTCATCAGTGAATCCCATCTAATTCCTCGATAACTTCTCCTGCACATCCAAACTAATGACAGGACCAGAGAAAAGGCCTATAGAGAGGTGAAGCGAGACCTTTGTCCTATCCATCAGGAGGTGTCATACACTTCTCCTCAAGATATTCCTAGAATTTGTGGATTGGTTGTGATGATCATAAAATTTCACAACACTCAAGAACACAACAATCACAAAGTACCTGAGGGAAGCTTCCACATCGACAGACAAACAAATGTTGGTTCACATTGGGTTCACCAAAAATGTAAGAGAGGGGGGCCACCACATGGAAGACCCTAGGTCATGGAGGGTTAAGATGCGAGAGGATGCCCTAACTTACCTTAGCTAAGTACAATGTTTAGGGTATGAGGATGAGGATAACAAGGAATATGAGGTCCTACAATCACTTTGCAATCCTGAGTATTAAGGTGGGGCTAGGCGAGTTAGTTTTTAGGCTCAACTCTACGCCTCAGGGAGCTCTCTGCCCAAGGATGGGAGCATGGTTTTTGGATGACAGTGTGGCGCACTGGCATCTTGAAAGTGCATTGTCGTCTGTACGGCTAGACAACAGTAGAGACAAGGTTAAAGCTACTAAAATGACTAACGACCCAACTAATCAACTAAAGGGCCAGAATGACACGAGTAAATAAATGAAGTATTCTATAATATTGTAAAGTAAATAAGCAAGCGTAAAGAAGACGAGGAGGATCTCACTGAGAAATTCGTTCACCAGCTAATCTTCCTAGAAGTGCACACTCCTATACAAAGAAAGAGGGAAAATGTTGGGTGGTTGAATAGGGGTTTTCCTTTGTCAGACCCACGTTTGGGTGTTCCCACCTTCATGGAAAACCAAGGAAATGACATAAAGAAATAGTGTAACAAAGAGAATGCAAACACTACAAAGTAGTACTATGCTACTCAACCAAGTGATAGAGGAGAGGAGAGGGAAACTTACCACCTCCACCAAGAGCACTCAAGGCTACTTAGGGAAGAAATGAGAGGAACTCAAGCCTCTGCTGCAATGGTGTGGTCCCAAATGTGCTCTACCAAAGTGATGGAGTGAAGCTTTTTGCTACAATAGAGTGCTTGAATGCTTGAAGTGGGTGAGAGTGTAATACCCCTCCTCTTACTGGTAGGATTTGGTATTTTTCAATGCGGTTGTTTGCTACTTGTGACGATGATGATATTGTTTGAAGTTGGATAGTAAGACATTTGATGATGCTGTATTCCATTAGTAGACTGTTGGTGATTATGTTTATGCACTTGAGGATTTGATTATTTCATTTGACATTGTGGTTGGTTAGATGTTAGTTCATTTTCAGAATTATATTATGATGCAGTGATTTAACTAGATATGCCATGAGATGAATTGTTAGTTTAGAAATGTTATTTTATCAGTTGATTATAATTGTTAGAATAGGTGTGATGAAGGACAATATGGCATCACTCATTTGCGAGTGCCCTATTATGTTGCGATTCCTTCTCACAATGCAGTACTTTAATTTAATGTTTCAGTTTTATATATATGTATATATGCACATGTACACAACTTCGTTTGTATGCAGGACTGCAGGTACAAGTCTCGATTCCACCTGCTTTGGCAGGACAGGGCGAGCACCAAATAACCCAATGGTTAAATGTTGAAACAGAGGTGACGATGAAGTCCTCCCGTTCCATGATGTCAGGTCGTCTCGTTGATTTGGTATTGTGCATTTCTGTAATTGTCGTCTTTGTGGTTTGTGTTTTGTATTTTGTCGTCTTTTGATTAATGTGGTATTTTATAAGTTATGATTATTTGATTGATGTTGATATTTTACAAGTTGTGAAATTGTTAATTAAAGGTGGATAATAAGTGTGTATTTTAATGTTGGTTTATGTGTATGAAAATATTTAAATGTTTTAATTAATTTTTATAAAGTCATGTGTTTCAATTAAATGATAATTAAATATTAAATGTGTGTTATTTATTTTAATTAATTATCTGGTTGAAGATAATTATTAGAATAAATTATTTAAATTAAATAAGTAAAGTGTTGTGCAAGTAAAGTTGCAAAAATGGAAATTAAAACAATAAAACAAATAAAAGAATAAAAAGATTGTGTGATCCAATAAGAATACAGATTTGAGTAAAAAGCTTGCTTTTAAAGAATGATTTTATTTTATTTTTGTTTTTTTTATAGAAATTTTGGGAAGAGAGGGATATTATCTTTTATTGAATTAAGAATTTTGGGGTAAGTTTACACACAGGGAGATTTTTGGTTACAGAAGTTGTGCAAGAGAGGGGCTTGGTATTCTGAAATTTTTAGAAAGGGTATTGAAATCTTCTGTTGTGTTGGGAGGAGATTTTTTTAGAGAGAGATTGTCAATCTATTTCTGGTGAATGTTCTGGAGAGTTTTCTAAACAACAAAATAGGATTCAAGTTTGAGGGAAAAATTGGGTAGAAGATTTGGAAGCACGAGCAAGGAGCTCTTCAAAGTCATCAGAATCAAACGGGCATCAACAGATTCTCACAAGAAGCGTAGGACTCCAGGTTCCCACCTTTATTTTTGATTCTCTGAAATCTGTAAAATAAACATAAATTATGGTTGAATGAATTTGTGTTGCAAATAAACAAAAGGGAATCTGACTACGATTTAGATTTTAATGATTTTCTTGAGATTAGATATCGAATAAACAAATAGGTTTTCCTTTGAAAAGAAAATCCATGTTGAAATTGGAAACAATATCTGGCAAACAGACTGAAATGAAATTCTGTCGAGTTCTGTATGAATACACTCAACTGCTCACTCTTATGTTTACTAAGGAAAATATCACTCTTAGTGTGTTATTAAATTTAAAATTTTGTTCTTTTTTATTATCTGTATTATGTATTTAAAATTGTGATGATTCTGTATTTTATACAGAAAATTAATTGTCTGTGTTTATGTAATTTTATGTATATATATATATAATTTTATATATATTCATTGGAATATTCATATATAAAAATATATATATATATACATGTTTATCTGGTATTCTTTTTTTTTTTTTTATTGGAATGTTGAAGTATTTATTTATTATTGATTTTTAATGAAAAAGGAAATTTGAAATTTTTGAAATCTATGGTTTTGTGCCGTCGAATTCCGTACCTGTACCGGACGGATTGGTATATTTAATTAAAAAAAGAATAATAATAAAATGATATTTTTGGGAAGGGGTGGGTCGGCCTGAGCCGTACCCGTCCCCTCCCCTCGGTTGACCGCACACGGCAGCCCCCAGGACTGCCGTAGCAGTCCTAAGGACTGCTGGGCGCAGTCCAAAGGATTGCCACAGCAGTCCAAAGGACTGCCGTCCGCAGCAGTCCTTGGGACTGCGCGCGGACAGTCTTCAATGGCCGCCGCTTGATGGGAATTAAAATTGTTTTTAAAATTTTATCTTTATTTTATACTTTGTGATTTTTATATATATTTATAAATAAATAAATAAATATATATATATATATATTTATTTATTTATATTTATATTTATATATAAATAAATATATTTTGATTATATATATATATTATTTTCATGTTATTAAATATTAATATTAAAAGTTATTTTATTTAAATAAAAAGCATATTTATTTTAGTATATTATATTTTATGATGCAAATTTGTATTTTAACTCTTAAAAAGGTTAATCAGTATTGTTTATATTCAAGAAGTTTAGATATATTTTGAAAAACACTGTTGTAATTGTTTTGGTTAAAGTAAATTATTGGACAAGAGTTAGTCTTAAACTATGATTGTGGACTTTATTGAGGCAATCGTATTGAGTTATTATTTGGGAATGGAATCAACCTTACTGGTGCAACCTTGCAAATTGTGATGTGAGTTTTCCTATTATGTTATATTTTCTCTTTACCGCTTTGTGTTGTCTATATGGGAACTCTGTTGTGTTTTGAACCTCAGTTGGTTATTGTAAATTTAGGCTTCACCAGAGGCACGTTTTATATCCTTGACATTTACACTTGTATCTTTGTGATTCGAATTATTACGTGATTTTGAGTTTTATTATTTGGAATGGTTGTACATGGTTGTAGTTGTGATTACGATTTATCGCGAGATGGATTTGCCTTGTAGGTATTGTTTGAGTGTTAGTCGCCTCTTGTTTATGCTTTTGAACGTTATTGGTGTTATGTTAGGAAGGGTTGAACAGGTTTGTAAGAATTTTGGTTTTGAATTGGTGCAAGAGGGTTAATGCCTCGCACGTTCTTATTGTGGTATTATGCTTTTATGTTATAGTTCAACCCTTGCCTAGTTTTGAATTATGTTAGGGGTCATAGGGAGAGTGGCTCTTTGTGGGCGCCGACGCCTCAGGATGAGGAAGGGCTCAGGATAACCCACGAAAGAGTAGTAAACAAGTGATAACCTAAACAATAGATTTAGGGGGTTGGGTAGTATAAAAACACAAGATAATAAAACATTGGATTCCTCGGCTATGCATTAGGGCTACCTTAGACTAGTGATAGACTGAGAAGGCCGTGGTCGGCATAGTCAAAGTCTCGTCTTCATGAGAGACTATTGGCTCCGCATTAGCTACCCTATGGTGCTGGCGCCTCAGTTAGGAGGAAGGGCCAGGAGATCCATAGATGGGTGCCGGCGTCTCAGTTGGAGGAAGGGCCAGGAGAATCCCATGAGAGCTATGCGATGACACTCTCCACTTGACACCCTCGTGCTTGGTTGTAGTTGCTTTTGGATATTGTATCTTTATGTGGTTTTCGAGGGCTAGGGGATCCATAGATGGGTGCCGGCGCCTCAGTTGGAGGAAGTGCCAGGGGATCCCATGAGAGCTATGCGATGACCCTCTCCACTTGTCAACCATTTGCCTTGTTCTGGTTGCCTCTGGAATTGTGTACTGAATTGTTGTTTCAGACTTATATGGAATTGTATTCTGGTTATTGTTTTAGATTTATTTGGAAGTGTATTTTGGATATCGTAATCTTTATGTAGTTCTGATTCTTGTGAATTTTGGTTTATGATTGCTATGTAGTTACTTGTATGATTGCTGATACGTTGTGTAATTGTGATGAGTTTCATAGTGTTAACTTGTTATGTGATTATGTGATCATTGATGGTTGCTCATTGTATGCCTTGAGTTGTATTTGTTTTTGTACTATGTTGTTGTTGAGTCGATTTGACATTCATGGTCGGGTTCACTTCCTCTTCACCTCTGAGCACGGGGGGTGAGTTACTTGTAATTCGCATGGTTGGGTGGAACGTGCTCCGCACTCGTTGGGTTCCCCATCAGCGTCTTGTCTTCTCAGCTTTCCGCAGTGGAGTTGTACCAGTGATCAGATTGTACTTCATATTTCATTGTTCTTGTATCAATTCCCATGTTGGGAAATTCAATGTAGTTCATATGTCAAGGAAAATTGTAATGTAATATTAAAACAATGATGTAATAGTTAGGATTATTTGTAACTCTATTAAGAGATGTATCATGGATGTAATTATGCGATGTTTATTATTCTCGCATCATGGTTATTGGATGTATCATTATCCTTGGTTATCATTATAAATGATATTGTTGAAATCTTTATTTTTATTTATGGTTAGTGTTGCGAAGTAACTTCTCGTGCCCCAGAGAACCAAGTGTGTTAATTCTATGTAATATGTTATGTGGTTATGGTTAATGTTATTGCATGTTCACTCTTGTTATTTAAAAAAAAAATTATTCGCATTGTGTGTGTCCTCTGGGGTTTGCACGACGGGCGTTACAGAGAGTGGATGGAAAAAGTGTGAGTATGGAAGTTTGAAGTGTGCAATAACTCAGAAGAAGTTACAGTGAGGAGTTAGATTGAATGTTGAAGGGGTGAATTTGAAGAGGGAATGAAGACAAATGGCCATATTCCGGTCGGTTGGCTAAAGGGAGTGTTGCAACTTCACTGGCAATGAGAAGTGTAACACCTCTACAGGTTCAACCACAAGGATTTTCTAGGGACGTCTGTGCACTGCATGGATGTCTATGCACCATGTGGATATCTATGCGCCATGTGGGCGTCCCAACAAAAACTCTTCCACTGACACTCAAAACAGGGGCCAAGTGGATTGCCAAGAACATGCTTAGGTGGAATTAACCCTCTAAACTTGGGTTTCTAAGGTGGATAAAGGAAAAAAGGGGATTTGCATAGGGGATGCAAATTCGTTCTTATACAATAGATATATACATATGTCATGTACATGTGTACATATATGTACATATATACATACATGTACATATGTATGTATGTATATGTTCACACACACATACACATATATATATGTACATACATGTACACATGCACTTCCACATGTAAATGTACATACATACACATAAATGTATATATGTACATACACATGTACACATGCACACACACACACACACACACACACACACACACACACACACATATATATATACATATACATGTATGTACATGTATTGAAAGTCTCTTTGCAGTTGTCAAATTTCTTATGTTATGTAAGTTGTTACATGAACTATTGAACATGGAGATAGATATATAAAGTTTAAACTATCTCATTCTAGATATATTTAAAGTTAAAAATATTTTGAGTTTTGAAACTTGAAAATTTTGTTTAATTTTAATATATATTTGTTTAAATAGTTTTAAAATTTTCAATTTACATTTGTTTAACATCATGTATATTTTATTTTAATGATACACAAATCTAGATATCTATTTACATATATATATATATATATCATAGCCAATGAGGGATCTCATCATTCCCCTCGTTCTAAGCAAGATGCTCAAACTAGATCAAATTTATTTCAGGATAGTATTGCTAGATTAGACAATGCTCTAAAATGTTTAGAGGAAACAATTCACAACTCCCCCAATTTGGCTAATCGAGATAGATTAGTCACTATTAGACAGGAGATTTATAAAATGATCGAGACAATTCGATCATACAATCCTTATGATGAAATCAACATTGAACAGTTTTATTTGTCTCTTTCCAGGAGTGTTACTGGCACAGTGAAACATAGAGAAGTTTCCATATTAGTTTTAGGTGATAATGTGTTATCCATTTTCCCATTTTATAGAGGAAAAATAAAATTAGAGGATATGTGGTTATGGGGTGATCCCACAATAGTGGTTTACAATTTTTGGCCAAACTGGACACTGAAATTATTATTTTTAATTAAATCTTCACATTCGGGCACCTATAGCGGCTAAACCGTGAGAAATTTGAAGATGATGCAAACTAGAGTCTCATCACATTTTGTTTGTAGATTCTAAAAATATTTTTTTCAAAATTTTTGGAATCAGATTGCAATTCTTTTTCCATCTCCCACAAAAATTGGTTTTTTTCAAAAAACAACATTTTTAAAAAGTGACACACACCGTATAACGTATAAATTTTTTTCCATGAAGGATAAAATTATAATTCTTTCTAATTTAGATTTTTAACTCTGATATATAGTGATTCCACTTGGTTAGATAGTTTTTTATTGAATATTTTTTCTTTAATCAAGTTTTGAAGTCAAACCAATTACAATTCAGACATAGCGCGACTGTATAACGCGCAACTTTTTTTGTATCTATTGAATTTTTATTTTTATTTTTTGGATCAAGGACTTTAATATCTAGTGCACTCATATTTTTCAAATTTTTTTTTTGATAATCTACTATTTTTCCACATGTGTTGAACAGAGACCTTCATTTTCGGTGAAGAACCTATGTTTAATAAAACTAAAAAAACAAATACATAATAAATGAAAACATATAAAAATTATATTCGTTGGATAGCTTGTTCCGAGGACTATCTGATTCTAGAAGGGTTTATGAAGAATTCTCCATTTTCATCCTCAACCCGAGCTATGAAGCATAAAAAAATAGACTTTTTGTGTTTCAGGAGAGGGATGAGGGGCAAGGGGGGTTTGAGTGAACCCCTAGAGGTTCACTCGAACCAAGGTTTAGCCAAACCATGGTTCAAGCGAACCTCTTCAAGGGGGTTCGCTCGAACCCCCTTTGCTATGCATTTTTTTTATTTTTTGGCAGACAAAATTTAAAGGGGTTCACTTGAACACTAGTTTGAGCAAACCCCTAATGCGTTCAGTCGAACCAGTAGGTTCGTACGAATGCCCAAAATCACTTTTTTTTTACTTTAGGGTAATTTTTTGTGAGTTTTCCTTCCTCACTTGAATTGTAAACCACTATTGTGGCTTCACCCTATGAGGTGTATAGATCCTCTTGTTGCACCATTCATATACCCTAGATGGTTGTCAGTGCATCATAGATGGCCTCACAATGGTGAACTGCCATAGTATTTTGTCAAATACCTATATGTAGAATTTCATTTACATATAGAGGTGGACTACACATCTTATCCCGAGCATATTGGCCATGGTAAAGGCTATTTTTCTGACAAACCATAGTTTAGATGTGCAGATTTACCATTGCCTATGGACAAGAGGGAGTTAGTTGGCCCAAACCTTTTGGTTTTACCAAATTTTTTTGAATTGGCAATAGTAGGAGAGGAAGTAGTAGGCTCAACTCAGAGGAAAATTTTGATAACATTGCCTCTATTACGATGCAGATTGATCAGATTTCATTTGATCAAGTTGGTAGATACTTATTACGCCTGCAGATCAATCTTCCTCCCATTGAGGCTACATCTGCATTGTATGATCCATTTATTCATGTTGATCTACCTACTATTTCAAATGTCGAGTAGATGACCCACACAACTCTCTGTACTACATGTATAGAGTCTTAGTTTTGGATTTACTAGCAACATATCGGGTTATTAGTGAGGACCATGGGATCGGTCTTGACTAGGTACATGAATTTATTAGATGGTGATATCTTGGTACACATATGAGCCACGAGGTGGAAAATATAGAGGATATTCCACATCATCCTACAAGATCCCATGCACATCATGTTTCTATTGATCCTTTAGCTTGTCCAGGTAGTCATTAGGATGTTACAGGTCACATTGAGGCTATTGTGGCACCTGACCTTGTCCATGGCACATATAGTCAGCTTCTTTTTGCCACTGATACTATACATGATACAAGTCCCCCTACAATGTTTTTACATTCTCATGATCTTAGTGACATTGGTAGAACCATCAATCAAGCATGACAAGTACTTAAATATAATTTATAAATATAAAATTGTGTTCTGGAAAATTATGTAATGCATTTTTTAAAGTCTAGTTGTTTAACTCCTGATTGAAATTGTCCACTTGAAAATTTTAAGCACTATGGTGATTTGTCAGACTTTGGAAATTTGGAGAATGATGGTGTAATGCCCCACCGTGCGAACCCCAAAGGACAACAACACAATAATTACCGCAATTTTTTTTATTTTTTTTAAAGTAAACATAACATACATGTAATACACATTAAGTCATAACATGAATTTCATTTAAGTAGATTCACTAACACATACATCCCTTGGGGTACACGAGGAGTCATTACGTGACTTAGATCCATACAACAGTAATAAAGAATAAAAGCCAAAAATATAATCCATAACAATATAAACATTAACAAATGTAACATATACATGATAAATCATTGATAAGAAACCATTTTTGTACATAAATATAACATAAACATGATTAACTTAACACATTAAATAACAACTGCCATGGCCAATATCCACACCAAGTTTAACATTGCATTACATTATAGTACAATGTTTAAGAAGTACAATGATACAAAAGTGTTCCAAGTATGAATGGAACCCATACAACAAGATAACATGATACACGTAAATAGAGAAATACAAAGTATCATAACTAGCTCCAAGATAAATACAACACTGGAGTCACTGCAACAACACCAATCCGCACCTCTCGATCCTTGACGAGGGACCCAATGGGGTGCTTAGCACGTTCCACCCGACCATGTGAGTCTGAAGACCCACCCCCCATGCTAGGAGCTAACAAGAAAGAGACCTCAACCAAGAACATCCAAACATGGAACCACAAGACTCAACAACATACAAAGGTATCATAAAACTCAAGGATTACAATGACATAATCAACCACATCCAAGAGTCAACATAATAACTTAAAGTCATAGATCTCATCACATAAATCAAAACAATGACCAGTAAACAAGTAACCAAAGGATGATCATGAAAGACTTCCGAATCAAACTGAATTAATAAACATAATACAATTCCAAAAATTGCAATTAAACAATACAATAGCATCATATCACAGTACCATAAGAGTACAAGGTCAAAACCAAAACATCAATAAGATTTATACAAGACCAAAGAATACACCATAGATAAAATAGGGTAAAACCATAAATCAATTCAAACAACTATGCTTCATCAATTCAAGACAAAGGGCCACTTCCAGAGGATTTCCAAAGAAGCAACATAATAAGGAGTGTTAGAGGAGAGTGTCATCGCATGGCTTAACATGGATTCTCTAGACTACCTATTGCAAGGTGCCTCCTCCATCTACTGACGGATTATCCAGACAACCAAGCGCTAGGAGACACCTCCATCTATGGTTATCCAGGCTACCTATCTCAAGGAACTACCCCATAGGGTTGCTCATGCGGAACCGTTACCTTTCGCGAAGACAAGGCAATGATCATGCCAACCACGGCCTTCTCAATCCCCTTTAGTCTGTGGTAGCACTAAAAGGTGGATGAGGCATCAATTATCTTTTTAATGTGATTCTACCCACCCCCTAGTTAATTACTTAGGTTTTCACTTATTAATCACACTCTAACGAGGGCTATCCTGGCACCCCTTTGTGCACCGACCACCCACTTAGAGCCACTCTCTCTCTAGACACTCAAAACATAAAAACCAAAATCCAAGAAACCAAGGGTTGTACAACATAACAAGAACATTAGATCACGACAGAGAATCATGCGAGGCATTACCCATCTCGCTATAAATACATAATCAAAGTCTCAACAATTCCCGTACAACCCTTTCAAAATCATGAAACCAAAACACTTGCCACATCAAGGGCACATAAAGAGTGAACATCAACTGACAATCATCTCAAGCCTCTGGAAGCCAAAAAGAATGAAAACCCACAAACAAGGGTAAAATAAAGCAACAAGAGTAAGTCAATGATACGGGCTTCAAGCCAATTTCAACACCAACCCAATGAATAAAAGATCCTCAAATCAAAATAAAATAAGAAGGTCATACTCATCAGAACATCAAGGACTTCAAGATATTCAAAAGAATCCCAACCAAAATCAACTCAAGGAAAAGTCACCTCAAGACGGAACATCAAATCATATATGAACCACACAAACAAGCAATTACTATTTCTATGAACTTCACTTTTCCAAACAACCTCCCATTATCAATTAAATAGCAAGACATTTCTTCCATATATAAAATACTAAGTAATCACCAATAACTCAAAGTGTTCTAAGTTAAATAATCTATATATATCTCATTGACCTACTCACCTAAAAGACTATATTTAACAGACTACCTTTTTACTAATCCACAATGAATGATAACATTATACTAACATTTAAGGCTTCCCTTATATCCTATCTCTTCCATTATTGAGACATCATTTAAATCAAACTGAAGAAATCGTAGAGACAATAACCTTCCACTATAGGTATCCATATATACATATAAAGACATTTCATCAATTTACTTCTTTAGAAATATTCCAAATAAATAAATAGAGCTATTACCTTTTTTTTACTCACCTATAACCATCTACATTACTACTGGAGCGATCCTCTAGAAATTTAATGTTTCTAATTCCACTAATTGAGAATACAACAAATTCACCTTTAAATAATTTATCAAATACAAGCATTTAACGAAACCTTTTGATTGGGCAATTAACAATAATTATGACCTTGCCAAGCATTATTCCTTCCCTCAAGACTAATTACTCAATTTAAGTCCAATACAATAGATATCTTCTACCTTGTTATCACTTACTAAAATAACAAACTTAAGAAACTTCTCAACAATATAACTAGGAGGTGGACTTAATACACATTAATTCTTTTGTTTAGAACCACGATTGAATAGTATAGCTTCACACTTATAATAATTCCTAAACTTTTCTACTTCCTAAAGCTGATTCTTTTATTTTCCCAAAACTCTCACTATAGATCTGGAGCTACCCTCTTTCTCATGAAAAAGAGAAGAAACATATGTCAAAATATAAATGAGTAAATAATAGTTTTTCTACAACTGCTCTTAACTATACCCTAATCTTATAGTTGACAAGATTTCATGTATTCTACAGTGGCAGGCGGGTGAGTTCCATATTAAAATTTCCACCTCTAAGAATAGTAAATCCGAATGAACTAAATGTTATGCAAACTATTGCCTTTTACGTTATAATGATAGTCTTTTATTTTATTCCCCTATATTTAATGTATATTAAGATGTTGATTGAGATACACTTTATCAAATTTCACACTAAGGCATAAAAGCCAATAGCATTTGAGGCAATTCACAGAGGTAGTTTCAAACAAGAAAATGAATCAATAACCTATCAAGCCCAGGTCTAGAACAGAGTGTATGCAGTGATCCAAGAGGAGAGGTTGACTTGACAGATGCGGGCAACAGAGTAACGCAAGGGGTCTATGAATGCAGTAACACAAGATTAGCACAAATTGAATTTAGCAAGAAGGCTCTCAACATCACCGAGTTAAGCATACTCGAGCACATTCAAGCATAGTAACCTTTGCTGGCAACCAACAAGCATTCACTCAGCAAGATGAAGGGATCTCCTACATAAAGATAATCTTCAGATTATGATAGTTTGTTCAATAAAACAAGGAAATGTGTGAAGAGGAGAAATATTGAACTGCACCGCAGCCTATACAGGTTGACAATGAAATCAAGGAGATTAACTAAACCTTTAAACTTCCTAATATGTTTCAGGTATGACAACTGAGACAGATTGTTACGAAATCAGAGAGTTTATTTAAATCTATACAACCTACCATGTTCCAGTGCACCGCTGTGATGGGTTGACAATGAAACAAAAAGATTATTTAATTTACTACTCCTTTGCAAGTCTAACCGTTGCAGCTATGATGGGTTGCCAATGGTTTCAGGGAGACCATTTAATTCTGTACAATGCCTCAACTCTAAGTGACATGTTGCCAAGTATATTAGAAAGTGAATATTGGAATTTGGAAATATCGCCATCCACTTGCATTATTATCAAATCTCAAATGTTCTCCTCAAGACCGAAGAAAATGAGACAGGTGAGGTGCAACTACGTGGCTTAAGAGAAGGAGAATTAATGTACAACTTTTCCTTTTAAACGCATTTATGTTGCTGGCGAGTTTCCAGAGATGCGCTCAAGTTTGAAATTTGGAAATTAAACTTCACCACGATCAATGGAAAGCTCTTTATTTTAAAAGAAATTGATAATATCATATTCTCAAATGCTACAACTATGAAGGAAAAGAGAAGAAAGATTATGAAGTATTATGGTTTGCAGTTACAGGAGATAAAGGAAAATGAAGGTGACAGGTTGAGAACGAGATTCAAGACTTTTACTTAATGTTGAGGAAGGGGAACAATGAACTAAATTCGTAACGCCGGAAAGATCACCGTCATGTGCGGTATGGGTGTTTAAATATTTGAAGGAACAACCTTAAATAAATTTGAAACTATCTTTGCTAAGATAATACGCATGAGACTAAAAGATATTCGATCTCTAACTTATGTTATAGGAACAAAAGATGCATAGTCTGATTGGTACCACCAATGGAATAGGACATATAAAATATGTAGCAAGACAACCATCAGATACCAAGAAATCCTCCTTCTGTTCTTAAATGAAATTTAATAACAACACTATTAACAATTGTGAACCCATAGTAATATAATGAAGTTTTAAGAGAAGGGCAATCAAATGCTAGAGAAAATTAATGGCCAACCTGGAACCTACGCTCAGCAATGATGAGGATGAAAAAGAAGACCTCCCCCTCACAGCCACTGATCCTTCCTTCACACTAGATCTCCCAAATTAATTCAGATCGAAAAACAATCTCAAAAATAAAACCCCCAATCTGCAATTTTTCTTTCAAAGTATTGTGCAGAGCCCCTAAAACTAATCCCCCTCTTCCCCCCGAATAATTCTTGGACAGTTACAAATCAAGAACCCCTTTTCTCTTCGACCGTGCCAAAATTAAAAAAACATATTGTCCTCTAAATAAAATAATAATAATATAATTATTCAGCCACTAACGTGCTTCAACTTATTCCAAAATTAAGTGCATAATATAAAATGCAAACTCATTAATGCCGGCAAAAGTAAAGAAAATATGGATTAAACTAAACCAGTAAATAAGAAAATAGTTAATCAAATGAAAGAGAGAGAGAGAGAGAGCACTAGGCAGATGAAGAAGAGACGGCGCGGTGAGAGAAGAGGAGATTCAAAAGCTAACCAGTGAGATTATTTAATCCTCTCTAATATTTTCTCACTTTTAAATTTATTAATTGAATTTAATCATTAAATGATAATTATCTTTCCTTTTCTAATCCGATTACTTAAATAACTAACTCCCAAAGATAATTCAATTAATGTTTATTATTGAATCTATTTCTTTATTTAATTCTAGATAAAACAAGTAACCTTATAATTAAATTAGTTTTATTAATCAAATCCAAACATATTATTAGTGTTATTTCATAACCTTAAAATTAAATTAAATAATAAAATCATGACATTACCAACAACAACTTACCTGACATCAGCAACGACTGAAACGGGGGGTCACTACAGATGGCAATCCCGCTTAGTATGCAACTAAGGTACATTTAAATTTAATAAAAAAGTTAATTAATTGATGTACAATTTTGAACACATTGAACCAAGTACATTGTACAATTTTTGATAATTTTACATATATGTACACATATATATACATGTATTAAAAAATAAATTTTAACATGTGTGCATACTTGAACACATGTAGGTGTTGGGATGAGGCTTAGGACACAGATATCAGACCATGGATCGAGGGAGAGATCTAGCCATGCATCGAGGGAGAGGTTGAGGGAGAGATTGAGGGATACATGAGGCTAGAGATCTGATGATTCTATTCATACCAAACATCCCTCTCTTTGAGATCTATTTTATAGTATTACATGTTTGAGATCAAATTATTATGTTGGACACACTTTTTATGATTTATGTATTGAACATTTTCATGTATTGTACTTATGTTTTATGGTACATATACTTGTTACTATTTACATCACATTCATACATTTATGTTTTATGGTTTGAATAGGTTTGTTATATACGTGCATAGTTATGGTTTGAACACTTACATTACATCTATAAATACATCATGCATTATTAATTTATGGTTTTACACTTAAGTTCAAGTACCTTTAAAATTTAAATTTATTATGGTTTGTTCAAATGCACTTGTTGTACATCTATTTACATTGTGAAATCAAAATGTTGTCCACTATCTAATGGTTGCTACTTGTAAATTTAAAAATATGGAAATGTACAATTAATTTAAATAAATAGAAATGAATTTGTCTTTAATAAATAGGTCAAGAAATAGAAATTTTTTAATGCAAATATGATTGAGATTAATGCTATATTTAAAAGTAGAACATAAAAATGCAATCTTGGAAATAGATGATAACTTGAATTCTTAACCCTAAATGTTCATTTTTAAAGTCACTCTAGGTTAAATACATAAATTTTGCATATATCATGCTATAAATGAACTTAAAAATTCCATATAATCTAATACACATGTTCATTTGAATGTACATGCTTGAATAATTCTTGAACTAAATGATTAGCTATACTTGTGTCCAATTGAATGTAAATGAAATCAAATATATTCAACTGAACTTAAGAATTCCATATAATCTAGAATAATGTGATTAGATTTACATTTTATTTACTCTAGGTTAAATGAATGTAAATGAATTTGATTATGCTTGCAAAGAAAGTTTAATCTAGATGGTCCATGAGCTATAAGTGGAGTTGAATGTAAATGAAATCAAGTTTATATTCTCAAAAGTTTAAGAATTCCATGGAACATTTAAAATTTATGCAATTGAAAATTGATATATTTATATCTCAAGTTATGCACATAATATTTAAGTATCTAGATCTTCCTGGGTGACAGTTCTATATAAATTAAAAATTGATCAATCCATATATAATTATGTCAAAGATGGACCATTACATACATGGTCTCAAGCTATACATGGTACAAACAAAGTACCATCACTATGATTCACTACAATGTTCATATATTCTAATGCACCTTGAGGTCAACAAGAAAGACCAATCCAAGAGAACCTGGATACAATCTAACATTCACAAAATGGATTTGATAACTATACTTAAGATAGGCTAATGTTCTTAAGAAAATTTGGATTAAAGATGAAATCAAATTTTAAGGGACCTTGATTTTTTATAGGAGATTGGATTTGAAATGGATGATAGTCCAGATTAAGGAAAAGGTCCCTAGATGTTGAAAGCTTTGGGTGAGGATGAAAGGAAAATATGATGTATGGACTAGATTGAGACCTTAAACAAATTTTGATGTTCAACTGATGATTTTTTATTAAGGATGGAGAATGGATGTATGGTTGAGATGGATCTAGATGGATAATTTAAATGATTATATTTTGGATGAGGATAGATGGATTAGATTCTATTCCATTTCATTAGGATGAGATTAGGTTGATAATGTGACTAGAACATGATAATGAATGATTAGGTCTGAAGGGATGGTTCTAGGATGATTATGGTTAAATGGGTTATCACCTAATAAGGCAATATTAACTTGATGATTAGGATAGGGGATGCTTACCTAATGAAAATAATCATTAGGATACATGAAAAATCTAGATGATCATTTAAAATTATTGAATGTCACATTAAATTAACATATAAAAAATAAAGTTCAAACTAGAGACAACATGTATGTCTAGATTCTTCACCACTCAAACACCAAATCAACTATAATATACTTGTGGATTTGAATGCTCAAATGAAATGAAAGATGAACATGAACTTAAGAATTCCATGGAACATAAATTTAAATGCAAAATTGGAACATAAACTAGGTTTTGTACAAATTGCACACATGTATATTCAATCTAGGTCATATATAAGTTGAGTTGAACAAATATTTATTCAAATCTATTTGAAAGTGAAAGTTTAACAATTCCATGTCAAACATAAAAATACAATCAAGGGATCTAGATGATTTAAAGGAATTTAGGCAAAATGTGAACTTTTTAATTTAGTCAAGTTAGGTAAATCAAGTAAATTGTGCATGTACATATATATGTATGATCTAAGATTCAACAAATGAAATCAAAGATTCTTGAGTGAACTTAAAATAATTCCATGTCTAACATAAAAATTCAATTGGAAATAGATGATTAAAAAGGAATTTAGGAAAAATGTAAATGAAAACATTTTTAAAGTCACTAGGTTTTGTATCAAGCATATATGATCTAACATACATGTATTTAAGTGGAGTTTCAAATGTAAATTATGATTTATCAAAGATTCTTGAACTAAATTAAGAATTCCACATTGAACAAATTTATTTAAATACAATTCCAAAAATAAATGACCAAGCCTTTGAAAAAAACCATTCTAAATCATGTCACATGTCCAATCAATATAAATATATTATAGATCTAGATCTATAATTTAATTTTAAATACATATACATATACATATATCCAAAAAACAACTTAAAGCTCCTAGTACATAAAATCTGGATCCTCTCTATCTTTAATTATCTTTAAAATCTTTTCATGATCTTTAATAGGAAACCTCCACTTTTGTTTGGCATGTCCTCTTTTAGGTAAAGTTTCTAAATTTATTTGTGTTGCCAAAACTAAGTGACTGTAATGTAGAACCTTCTTTCTTGGCCTATATTCAACAAATATAATACCATTTTTATCTATGCAACTCTCTGCCACACAACCCTAGGGGAAGTTGCAATTTACTACTCAAACGTACTAATTTTTTTTTTAAGTACAATAACATGCAAGTTCACTACCCATTGCCAACAACCCCTAAGGTTATGAGACTAAGTTTACTTAAACCCAAATAAGAAACATGAATAGAATCCATAACATTTAATTATATAATAAATTAAATACACATACATTCCATACATGATAAAATTACTTCAAAGGCATAAGAGATACCACATGTTTCCAATAAAAATAATTTACAATACGATTACAACTCTCATTCCCCAAATGAGGTAAATCCAATAAGCATGATTACATATTACACAATTCCACCTCGATACAAATGAGGGGTAATAAATTACAATAACAACTGAAATGAATAAAGCATGAAAAGGATCTAGATCCCACGAGCTCTCCAATTGGAAATCCCATCCACACGAACAAGAAGATGACCCAATGGATTAAGGTGCACGTTCCACCCAACCATGTGATACCCGAAGGCTCACCCCCCATGCTAGGAGATAGTAACAAGGATTCCTAGTCAAGACCATCTACCTCTAGACACAGGCTACTCAAATTGAACTGAATTAACTACAAGTACAACATCACATAACACCATGGTTACAATGCTTCTAGAGTTAAATAATCAATTGCATCACTGATACAAACATACTGCTGACTTAAGAGAAGTGTCATCACAATGTCACATGGGATATCCTGGTAAGTCTTCCTAGGTCCCAGCCCCCATCTCGAGATATCCTGGAAACCTCTAACGACTCCCGACCCCTCATGCAAAACAATGTGAAATCAGTTATCTCTCATAAATATGAGATAACGATCTTGCCATTACATGCCTTATCATCTCATCCCAAGTCTATACAAGCCCTTGCGTCCATGAGCGATGCAAAATTAATCTTGTTAAGTATTTGGTACAACCTAAACCTCTAATAAGTTTATTTACGTTATCACTGAATTAACTAACTTACAAAGAGTTACCTAGACACCACTTTGTGTGTAGGCCCTCATTGCAAGCCACTCCTCTAAGACAACACGTGGAATAACTCCACAACCCAAGGGTACACAAGTGTGACCTAAGGAGAATGACTCCCTATCCACGACATAAAGTCAACACACCCCGTTCATGATAACTGAGAATCTAACTGGTCAGCCAACAGTACACACTACCCAAGGAAAAAAAAAGGTTGACTATCACATTATGACAACCCCTGAAATCAAAAGAAAACCCAATCTAGAAGACAGTTTACATAACATAAAACTTGATTTTCCCAACATCACGAAAGAGGGAGATTTTATAACGGAAAGAAAAAATAGGAAAATTATTATCCTACTTTAGGTTTTCCTAAAACCAAGCAAGGCGATAACATATTGCATGTAATCAAATAAAATAATTAACATTGTTTTCAACTACTCAAAAGTAATTAAAATTACAATTGCAATATTGAGGAATTTAAAACTAATAATTTAACTCCCTATTTCTTCAATTACCCATAATAATCAAAATAAGCTTTTCAAGTAAAGTCATTCATTATAAAGTCAATTTTATTTCACTCTATGATTATAGAATAATCATTTAAAAATCCATATATTTAAATATTTAAAAAAAATCATTTAAATATATGTCTAAAAAAAAATCATTTTATATATTCCAACTAATTAAAATAATTCCCTATTATTTAACATATATATAATATATATAAAATATATATATTTAAATAATAATAATAAAATATTTATTTAAATTATAATATATTATGTATATATATAATATTTACATATTATATATTTATAATATATATAATATAAAACAATATTAATAAATAAATAAAAACAAAATTTGAAATTTAAAAAAAAATGAAATTCTTTTGGTTGACCCGTGGGCCCCAAAGGAGAGGGGATGCAGCCACAGGCTACACCTAGCCTCCCTTGTGGAGGTCGGTGCTGCCTGTGGCAGCGTTTCCCCCACACATAGTGTGAGGAGCGCTGCCACAACAACGCCCCTTCACTAGGGCGCGACTGTGTGCAACCATGGTTGCGCCCCCACATGTACATACCCTACATAAATTTTTTATTTTATTTATATTTTACTACAATGAAAAGAAATAAAACCCCCTCTCCTGTGCTCAGAAAAAAAAATTCCTATGTATAAATTTTCAAAATTAAAAATTTCTAGAATGTTCATAATATATTTATAATATATGTTTGTATATATATATATATATATATATATACATACATATGTATAAATATATATACCTAAATTCCCATTTACAAACAAATTGTGCAACTTCTCAACATAATTTTTGCAATAAAACTAATTTATCAACACAATTTCTTAGTTTAAATTTCAAATTTGATATGAACTATTTCAAATCCAAAATAGAGGTTTTCAAATTTAATTTTGTTTCTTTCATTTTCTATTGTTGAAATTAAAGATTTCAGTTGCAAGTTTTGATTTTCAACAAACATTCTAACTTTCTTCAAGATTTAAACAAGGTTTCAAAACAAAGATTTACAAGCAAGTTTTAAATTGAAAATGCAAATTTCCAAACAATAAACAAGGAGAACCTGTAATCTGAAGCTTGAAGGAGAGTTTGAAGAAGAAGGTTGAGCTTCCCTACAAGAATATTTTCCAAAGCATTTCCCAAATCCTCACCCAAAATCTAAAATGCATCCCCAAAACATGAAGAACTCTCATTCCTTTTAACAACAATTTAATTTTATTAAAAAGAAATATCTTCCCCAAATTTGGTCAACTTTCCCCAAAATATCCCATCCACCATAGTAATTGCTCCTCTATCCAATTTGAAGATATTTTGTTTTTTTTTTTAAATTTAAAACTAAAAACAATTTTCTTTCAACATGACTTTATTTCTTTATTTCATTTTTTTAAATTTCTACTTCAAATGAATTTAAATGTTTTTAACCAATTTCATTTGAAAAGAATTTAACTTTAAAAAAAAATCTTTTCAAAAAATTTAACACTTTTTTAAGATTTTCAATTCAAAAGAATTTAACCATTATAATTTCCAAAATGAATAAATTGATTTAATTCCACACAATTAATTTAAATAATCAATAAAATAAATCTAATTCCTGATTATATTATTTTATTAATTAAATTAAATTAATTAATAAATTACGTAACATTTCTAACACTACAACTAGATTTATTTAATAAACAAACTAAATACAAAAGCCATTTATTTACCTTTTTTTTAACTTGAAATTAAATAAATCAAGGAGAGATGAACAATAAATAAGCAACTTAACTGGACTAAAACCCAACGACACACTATGACTAGGGTGATGACTTGGCACGAAAAACCTAGCTACTATCTCCCAATCGAATATCGTTGGCCAATGGACACACTCAACCTGTGAAATCAGGTGGAGTTGATGTCCTGTACCTGTCAATCCTGCAAACTAAGAGTACATCGAACATGCATGTATATATGATATAATAAAACACACTGTGAAGATGAAATCTCATAATCGTAGGGTGCTCGCAAGCGAGTGATACAATCCCGTCCCCTTCACCAATACAAGCTTACTAGTTGATGAGTCTAACATTAATAATATAATCAAAAGCATAAAGCATTATTAATTTAATATCTATTAGGCTAACTCAAAGCATACCATAATGATAACATCAAAGTAAAATACCATCACATCAAAATGTAGCATTCGCATCGCTTAACAGTTTGCGATCAAATAGTAACCAAGTACCATAGGCGAAGTAATAGTAGAACAAAGCATAACAAAGAAAACACTGTTCGATCGAAAGAGCCAAAATGGAGGGGTGCTACAATCTATCTTTATTTGTTTATAATATGTGCCTTCAATAATGACTAATCCAATGGGATTCTCTTGGACCCATCACCATCTATCATCGATTCCACCAATTTGATTTTTAGTTGTGTACATCTTAGTAGATAGTAATCTACACCTTCCACATTTTCAAGATCTGCAACTACAACAAAAATATCTCCTGTACACACACCACATATATACATAAAGTAAATACATAAATAAGTTGTAAATATATTTTTAATATATATTTAAACTTATATATATATAAACATGCTTGAAAATTACTTAAAAATAGAATATATAATTAAATCTTTATTTTAACTAAATTAATCAATTTCCATACTTGTAACAACTAAATCAGATACATGTTTTTAATCAGCTAAATATAGTAGATCATAGACATCGACATTGTCATCTTTAGCAAAAGGAGGCATTGATATTAATTGTTTCATTTCCCTTTGTGGAACATACCCATCTCTAATATTCTAACATTGATCAATATTTTCATTGTCCACAATGCAATCAACACAAAAACATGATTTTTCTCTCACATAAATTGCATAAGGCCTACTACTCCCAATATAGTCATCAACGCTCTACGTGCAACACTTAAATCACTAGATCGACTCTTGTTTTCAATACATTCCAATGCTTCTTGCAAGTTTTCAACAATTGTTTGTTTTAAATTTGATGACTTTTTCCTATTATCAACCCCTAACAACTCCAAAATAGGGGTCATTTATTTTCAACTAAATAACTTTGCAACTATCTGTTCCCTTCCAATTAGAGATTTTTCTTCAAAAAATTCATCCCATATTTTTTTAGAGTGTAATTTTAATGTGCTTTCAGATAACATATCTTCAGATAAAATATTATTGAAAAGAGAATCATCATCCATCTCCATCAGATTTTCCATACCATAGTCCAAAAAATTTATATTACTA
This sequence comes from Sequoia sempervirens, assembly GCA_007258455.2. Taxonomy (NCBI): domain Eukaryota; kingdom Viridiplantae; phylum Streptophyta; class Pinopsida; order Cupressales; family Cupressaceae; genus Sequoia; species Sequoia sempervirens. Next base: position 298,768 of record VDFB02293104.1, on the reverse strand, counting down.
GGTTTAGTTTGATCTTGTACCTGTATGTCACCTTGATCATCAATATTTTCTATGGGTTGTTGTTCAGTAGATGTTCCTTCATCCGCTTTTCTCTTTCTTTGTCTTACTCATGTTCGATCATACTTCCTCAATCTAATCCTTGGATTTTCCATCACAAATTGCACTCAAATTTGAATTCACTTGCATACAAATTTGTACACACATGAGCTTTCAATAAAACATGTACAGTTAATATAGCATAAATGTTTTAAAAAGCTTGTAACTAGATGCAAATCATAAACATAAAATATTTAAACAAAAGTCGAATAAACATAAACATGCAAAACATAAAATATTTAATTTAATAATATATATATGTATAAAAGATAAGTCCAAGTTGGTAATAAAATTAAAGGTAAAGGTAAATTTAATAAAAAGATAGGTATTTAAGGAGGACATAAAAGAACAAGAATGGAAGAACATAGAATTGGTGATCAATAATAATGAAATCTAAGAATTTAAATAATGAAAACAACAAATGCATTCATGTTCAAACACTTTTTAAATAAATAAAATAATTTTTCAATAAATAATATAAATAAAATAAAATAATCTCCTTTCTATATAATTCTTTATAAATATATAATTTTACATAACATGCACTTAAAATTATATATAATTCTCAAATAAATAAATAAAAAATAAACTTCTTGATATTTTTTATGTTTTTTATATAAATTTTACTAAACATATGTATGCTAATTTTATGTATATATAAAAGTAATTATCAAATTATCTAATATGCACACACACTTGTGAATGATAACAAATAAATGATAATAGTTAAATATTATAGAGATGTAACTTTTATTTTAAATTTTTTACAAATTTTTTTGAAGATAATATTTTAAAATAAATAAAAAATAGTGAAAACAAACTTCAAATGCATTCATGAAAATAAAGACGTAATCAATTAAATAAGTTGAAGATCAATACATACCTTCAAAAATAACTCTCCTATTGTCCAAATGTGTTTTCTTTTGTCAAAATAAGTCTTCTAAATTTTCAAAATTATAAACCTTCTAAAATGTTGAAAGAAACCTTCTTTGATCGAAAATAGCTTTCCTTATCAAAATAATAAAAATATATATATTTTTTTATTTCCTTAAGTTGAAAAAATAAAAGAAAATATTATTTTTATATCTACTAATTACGACTGAGTCCTCATCGATTGGTAATGTTTCAGCTGATTTTTTTTTGGCCTTGTTCTTCTTGGGCGAGATATTTTGGGCTAAAATTTGCTCTGCTGAAACCCACTCAGCCGAGAATGTCTAGTTGGCATCCTACATGGCAGCCAACTCATCATTTTTTAGAATTTTCTGAAACATTCAACTTTGGTAGAGTATTTCTCTAGTCACAATGATCTTTCTGCAAAAAATAAAAAAATACCCTTTTGTAGAGCTCAGAGTGGAGAATCCAAATATATATTTTTAAAATATTTTGATTAGTTTTAATATATTTTATTTTTAAAATAATGCAAGTAGGTTTTAAAAATAGAAAAAGAGGCTTATTAGAAATTAAAAAAAAAAGATAGTAAAACTTATTAAAAAAATTTAAATTTTATACGGGGCATAAGAGGAGAGAGTCTTCTTCAAAAGGGTATATTTCGTGTTTTGAAAATGATTAAAAAAATTGAAAATAGTTAATGGTTTGTGAAAATTGTCAAATTCTAACTTGTTTGACTTTAAAATGTTATTATGAGAAAACTATACATCAAAATTTCATTTTTTTTCCATGCACAAGATATTGAAGTTGCCTATTTAGAGAAAATTTTTTGGGAGAAATGAAGTTTTTTCAATTTCTTTCTTGATGGCCCGTGAAGTCACTCTTTTATAAAATTTTCCGCATTCCAAAAAATTTCCCTAAATTGATAAAAACATAATGAAACATTTTTTTTAAAAAAAATAAAAATTATAGGAATAAACTACATCATAAGTTCTACATTTCATTAGTTTACACCATTTTGAAATTCAAAAGATAAAGACCACTTTTATGTGGTCGAAGTTCAAATTTTTTTTTGTTGTTGGTTGATTCCTTTATAATGTGTGACACATGCTTGTGCTTTTACCCAAATGCACTGTAGAAAAATGGCCCCTTGTCATTTTCATGGTCTTTCAGGCCTTTCTCCATAATGTTTGGTCTTTTTATTTATTTATTTATTGATGTAATATGGCTTGAATATGCATGTCGAGGTCCTTGAAACTCAAATTATGATGTCTTGTGAAGGTGTTGTAAAACATTTCTACACTTTGCTAGGATCTATTCATTACAATTCACGTAAAAATCACCTTTTCATTGCTAAATAAGTCCTATTTTGAAGTGTTGTAAAGTCTTGTAACAATATTTCACACTTCTCTGGGCATAATTTCACTATTTACACCTTTCTTATGCTTTATTTGACCCCTTTATACCCTTATATGGATTAATTAAGTGTGTTTTTGAATGTAAACCAGACAAATAACATTAAATGTGACTTAATTCTTGACTCCCACTTTCAAGCTTTAGGTGGGACCCATTCGCTATGGGTGGCAAATGAGTCCCCCTTGGCTCCAAATTCAAAATGTTTCAAATTTCCTTTCAATTTTTTATTCAAAATTACTTGATGTCGGCCTGTGATGAGGTATCAAAGGGTTACTAAGGCATAATTGTGTATAAATAAGTGTTTTTACATCCATTCTAACCCCCATCATTCAAGCATTCATCAGGTTCACTTATTCACTCATTCAAGTATTCAAGCACTTTGCATCACTTAATCAAGCATGAATCAAGCATTCAAGAGTAGCCATTGACATATCTTCAGGTTTTCTTCAACAAGGGTTTCACAAGTTGATAGCATTTACATGTTATTTGTTTATCATCCTTCTTTATTTCTTTATTTCATTAATGGTTTAATTACCAAAGTGGGATTTGACCAAGGCAAATCCCTATAACCTAACCCTTAACCATTTTTCCCCTACCACATGTCTATTTGTAGACTTGTGTATGTAGATTTGAAAAGTATTTAGGTGTTGAAGAGTGGTTAACAAGTCAAAAATGTGCTTCAACTCAAATCAACCTCATCTCAAGCTTGGAGAAGACTTTTTGTCCATTTTCTGTAGAATTGACTTCAACAACCCAACAAGCAGACAATCTCAAATCTGGTGCTATAGAATTGTTCCCTAATTTCTTAGAATTTTGGGAGGACTGATTCACCATCAGTGGCGAATGAGTCCCACCTTAAGCCTGAAAATCTAAGTTTTGTTAGATTTTGGATCCCGACACTCAGAAACCTATTCTCGACAATTTTCATCAGAAGTAGGACCGATTTGCCATCAGTGGCAAATGAGTTCCCCTAGTTATTTTATGTAACTTCAGATAGCATTCAAGTGATTCTAGATTCTCTAATATTTTCCCAGGTGCACTCTGATTTATCCCTTTTCTATTATGTTTTGTTTTTGTTCATTTGTACTTCATTGTTTGCATATCACATTATATTTTCCAACATTGCATAAATCATAGGTTTTGCATACATAATCATTCAATTAGTTCATATAGCTACATTTAGTCTTAATAACATCATACATTGCATAATTTGAATGAACCTAGCTAGCATTTTTTGCCTACCTCTCTCCTTTTAGGTGAAAAACCTTTGAAGAGTTAGAGAGTCTTGTGGTGCCAAAAATCTATGGTTCAGAATTACATTGCATGTCATTCACTATGATCATCTATCTATTCCATAAGTTAGATTCCTAAACAATTATTCTCCTTTATTGTTCACAACTCTTCCAAAACATAAATTTTATGCACATTAGAAGACTTAAAATTCATTGCAAACAAACGAGAAAAATGATACAAGAATCTGACCTTCCAGTTCCTTGTTCAACAACCAAGTATATGTGCACTAGTATAGACATTTTCCTCTAACTCCAATTGTAAGCAATGGTTCCTGTTACATAGAGAAAAGAGACAAATTAACACAATAAACCACATGTAATGCACTATCCATAAACTTGACCAAACAAACAAAACTAAAATTTCCAAAAACATAAACCAACATGATAATTTTTGTAAACATTCCCCGTTAACCCTTGCAACAACAACCAAGTATCATAAATACAGAAAGAAGCCACTCACTAGTAGTAAAATGGCACAGAATAACAAAGATCCACAAACTGAACGAAATGCTTAAAACATAAAAGCTTTAGAAGAAACAACAAACAAACAAGAATAAGCCCAAATAAAACCCAGTACTTGCATATGATTTCATGAATTAACTATGCATATAAACAAGAAAAAAATTCACCAATTGCACACCATTCCTATGGCTCCTCCCTTGATCAAGCATTGCATAGAATTATAAACATCAAAGACGACAACCAACAACAAAAAGCACACAAGCTTCTCAACAAAAAAAAAGAAAAAAAAAGGAAAAACTAGCCCTCCAACACAATTCACACAATTTTCTTTTTGACCTTTTCTCACATGCTACCACAACAATAAACACATAGTTAATGCATTCAACTTTTACAGAATAATAGACATGCAAAACCGCAAGTGACAACCAAAAAACCCACAAGATTTTGAACAAATGATAAACAAACAAGAATAAGCACATACAAAACCCAACACTCACCTAAAATTTCATCAACTAACTATGCATTCACTTCATCTGTATTGGCATGAAAAACCACAACCAAAAGCTAACAACACACAAGCTTTTAAACAAACAACAATAAGCACAAATAAAACCTAGTACTCACATAAGATCTTGTGAATTAACTATGCACTCATTGCTTCTATACTCACCAGGCCTTCACCACATCTCGCATGCTTTGCTTTCCAAGCATTACTGATACCCTACTACCCACACAAGCAACAAACACATAATTAATCCATTCACTTTCCCATTATCCCCTTTCATGCATATGTAATCCATTGTGCCCATTCGCACCATTACACCTTGTAACAACAAGCAATACTTCTAGTCATCAAGTGTCAAAAACAGACAGCCAGACCATTAAGCACCAATGCACTTTTGCACAATAACAAACATGCAAAAGCACAACCAATAGCTAAAAAATATACAAGCTTTTCAAGAAACCATAAAAAAACAACAATAAACACAAAGAAAACCGAACACTCGCCTAAGATTTCATGAATTGACCATGCATTCATTGCACATATACCCACATGTAAAAACACAACAAAAAACCACAAAACCCATAATCTTTCCAACAAATAATAATAAAAGAAGAATAAGAAAAATCAAAATCTAGCACTCGCCCAAGATTTCATGAACTAGTTTTATGTTCAATGCATATGTACCCACAAACATATCAAGTATCACAAATACACAACCCAACCATTCACCAGTAGTGCATTTTCACAGAATAACAAACATAGCTAAAAAATTAACAAGATATTCAACAAACTACACACAATCGATAATAAGCACAAACAAAACCTAGCACTCGCCTAAGAATTCATAAATTAACTATGCATTCACTGCATGTGTACCCACATGAAAAAACACAACAAAGAGCTAAAATACCCACAAGCTTTCCAACAAACGATAGTCAAACAAGAGTAAGCACAAGCAAAACCAAGAACCCCACCAACATTTCATGAATTAACTATGTGTTCACTATGTATGCACCCACATTACACAAGACATTGCCAAAAGCCTTCAGTTTTCCCTGTGACGCTTCTAGTTATTAAGTATAAAAAATAAATAGGCACGCTACTCACTAGTTGCACGCTGTTACCATTGCACAGAATGACAAACGTCGAACATGACAACCCACGGCCACAAACATGCAAGCTTCTCAACAAACAGTAAACAAACAACATGCAAATTAACCAAGCATTCTCTGCTTATCATCGCATGAGATGTATAACACATATCATGAGGTTTGCATTTAATTCATTAAAAATGCATTCACTACTTCAGTACTAGCTCGCCGCCAAAGCTGACAATAAATTTTTTTCCAACAATGTATAATCTTCCCATATTTTCCTAATTTACCTAATGCTAAATGAGGAAAAATAAAAAATTGACCTACTCAAACCAATAGAAAAAGAGATAAACTATAATTTTCAAGCGGCAAAAATATGTGCTAAAATCCAGACTATAGGAAAAATTCAAAAATATTTTAAACAACACAACCTCATTGGCTGAGCGACTAATGAAAAGGAATCAATTGCAATAGTAAACCTGCCTATTAGCAGGAACTAAAAAAAATCAACCTACTCAAACCAATAGAAAAAGAGATAAACCATAATTTTCAAGTGCCAAAAATATGCGCTAAAATCCAAACTATAGGAAAAAGTCAAAAATATTTTAAACGACACAACCTCATTGGCCGAGCGACTAGTGAAAAATCAAATGCGTCGATTGCAAAAGAAAACCTGCCTATTGGTAGGAACTAATAATGATCTTAGAAAAACTTCATATCTTATAGAAAATTTTCATATGTTCATTTTATTGTTCATTATAATTTAATTTAATGATATTTTTTTATTATTTTTATTAGATATAATGATTTAAAAATTATTTTATTTTATTTTTTGATATAATATAATTTTTATTTAGAAGAATTATTATACATTTATTAAGACTTAAGTGTTACATTGTCTTTAAAGAAAACATGATTAATAGATTGCCAAAATACCTCAACATTTCAAAATTATTTGGAAAGATAATTATGTTACTATGTTACAATGTTATTTTTATCTTAATTCATAAAATAATTATCTTATTTCTACTTTAGTGTTTATGTGTAGTATCACCTAGATATTATACCCATTAATCAACCATTAATAGAGTTTTTTGTTGATATAATAGAGGCTTGATTTAATCACATGCTCTATCTTAAAAGATGACTAGACAAAAAATGGTGCCTTAAATCTCATTAAATCTTAGAAAAATATTTTAAAACTTGAATGAATAGATGTCCCAACAAAAGGTGTCTATGACATGAGATTGAATTATTTAATTATTGGTATTACACTAGAATCTTTTAAAACCCAAATATCTATCTTACCATTCCACTATCATTTATGTTAGATTAATGTGGAGATAATATATATTATAACACTAAAATGTACAGTTTCCATGGACTTACATAATAATTCTAAAATTAATTATGAAAGAAATAATGTTATGCTTTTGAATATAGATTTAATATACAAAGACTTGAAGATTTCACTACAATTAATATAAATTATTAACATTTATGAAAATTATATTAACAAAAGAACATTAAATAGAGAAGCTTATATCATTGTTCTAGACATTTATATCTCTAAATAAAAAGACATTACTAGATTGAGGACATGATGTCTAGTTTCTAGAGGAATCACTGCACCAATATTACAAAGGTAAATTGATATAGTGTTCTTTACTACACTATCAATATTTTTTGAAATGGTTGAGGTTGTTCTCTGTCACTTTATCAATTATAAGATTAGATATTTATAGTCTTTTTTCAATTAGTAATATCAATTATGATGAAATTTTATGAATATATTGTTGAAAAATACATATAATTCCTAGTAAAGAAAAAAAATTGTATATAAGCATAAACTATAAACATGGTTTCCACTTTCTTCTAAAATTTATTAACATGATAAGCATAAATTTGTGTGTATCATTTATACGAAATTAGAAAAAAAAATAGAAATTACATAATAGCACGACAATTCGCATTAGAATTATCTGTTACTCTTTTATGAAAACCCCGGCCTCTTGCGAATTCCATTAAATCGTTCCTGATTCCCTCTTCAAATATCCTATAAATCATTATTACAATTTTGTGTTCAGCAAACATACAAGACATTTTATTCACTTTGATATGACAGGTACCATCCACTGGGACAGATGTCCAAGTATTTTGTCTGGCCATACCCATCTCCACCACCATAAAAGACTTGACTGATAGATGTACAATATCTTAAAAGTCTGAGTGGCAAACATATCAATAGCTATCAGTTGACATTAGATGAAATCGCTTCCAATTCCCTGCTCAAATATCCTTTTATTCAATTTCGTTCTCATCAAACATACAAGATTTTTAATTCACTTTGATACGACGGATCTCTTCCACTGGGACTAAGTTATTTTTAAAGCCATGCACAAAAGTCTTGACTTATTTACAGTCATGCGTTTGTTCTATCTTAAAAGTCTGAGTGGCAAACATATTCATACTAGTCAGTCAATATTGGAGAAAATTGCACATTTAATGGATTGGGCACTAACTTTACACCCCTAAAAAAAATGTCATTTATTCATTTTAAATGGCCAATATTTCAGTTTTCTAATTTTTTCAATTGGTGCACAATGGCGATTGTTGATGGTGTTTTTATGAACTTCTCAACACAGGCGGTGTGTAATTGCACTACCTCTCTTGAAAGACAATTTCCCACAATCGAGTTGCAGAACACTATCCCAAGGTCTCTTGGATGTTAGGTCATGACAGTGCTTAGATACCTCAGTAGTTTGATGTGATTTGCTGGAATCAAAAAATGGCCTTACAGAAATACAAAGTGTGGGCACAAAGCATGAAGTTAGATCTTCGAAAAGGAGTTCTTAGCATGAAAGCAGTTATGTGTTGGCTGTAGGTTCAAACAGCGGTCTCAAACTCCATCAAGTTGCAAATTTGGCTTTATAATCTGCAATGAACCTTGGTGTTGTTCAATTTCTAAAAAAAACGAAAAAGAGCGAAGGGGCAGAAAAGTTCCTAAGTCTAAAACTTGCAATGAATAGTGACAATGGAGTTCCTTCAATGGACAATTCCTTAAACAATATCCCACTTAACCAGGGATTTCACAGTATCATGGAAATTGTGCTATCTTCTAAGGGCTGTAGATTTTTATCCTTCATCCACCACATACATGCATGGACTAAAGATAAGTGTTTGGGGCAGCTTTAATCAAGTCCAGGCTAACTTTGCACAGCTATCTATCTTTAGCAAACAGCAAAAAGTATGGACTAAGGGATCATCAATAGTGCAGGAATTTTCATAAACACCAAACAACATTCCTAAGATTTACCCAAATGCAATAAACAGCTAACTAAACAGCAAGGAGATCTGAGCTAAACATCTAATATTGGAGAAGTGAATCAAATGACATGAGAGAAAACAAGGAAATGCACCAAGTCAATGCTATTTCTTATAAATTTCTGCAACATGTCTTTACAACAACTCAACTCTCACCTTTGCAAATGAGGGGAGTGCTCTATTTATAGTTTCCCAAAAGTCAAATGAATGGCCAAGATTCATTACAAAATAGGGTTTCACCTACCCCCAAATAGATTTACAATTAAAAAACATTCTTTGTCCTTTCCCTATTTCGTCATCTAGTGGATGACACTATTGCTTTTTCGTCCTGTAGCTAATTGCTATTTTCTTGGCTGTAGCTACTCTTCTGGGAGGTCTTCTTCCTTGGCTGGGTTGTCCTCTCGCTCCTCGGAAGCTGCGTGTTCAATGTACTTGAGGATGACCGCCTGGAGCTTGTCGATCTTGAGGATCTCGCATCTCAATGCTTGGTAGCTCCACTCTTTAGCATTATCCTCTAGCCTTTTCCAGTCTTCATCATACTTTGAGCTTTGATCTTTGAAAAGCTCTGATCGGTCGAAGGCACGGGCAGCAAAACTTAGGAATTCTGTGGTGATTTCTCCGGCTGTCCCGTCCTTCATCTTTTCCTCAAAGTATGGCTTGATCTTTTCAGTGTCCAATTGTACCGTGGGCATATCATGGCCCGTCATTAACTTAAGGTACTCGGTGCATTCCGTCCAGATCTCCTTGATCCATTCTATATCCAGATCTACCTTGTTCAGGATCTGTTCCATCCTTTCCTTCCGGTTGACAAGGTCTCTACGCCATATGTCCACCAACCAGTAATCCTCTTTTTTTAGCCCTAGCTTTTCTTCCCACGTGCTTTCTGGCATTTGAAGGATGGCTTTGATTTTCGGGGCGGCGAAGTCATAGATTGCAGGGAAGTTGGTGCAGAGTTTCTTCGTACCCTCTAGGGATCGGACCAGGTCCAGGAACTTGTTGGCTATCTGCACAACCAAGCCGATCCCCTTGTTTCCGATGCTTATGACCTGTTGGAACCAATCCTCAGTGGTCCTCTCCAAATTTTTCCTCCTTTCTAGCTTATCTATCTGCTCCTTGGAGAGTAGCTGCAGTGCAGTTGTAGAGGTAGTGGGCAAGTCATCTATTGAGGACCACTGCTGGATATAATCGGTCAGGGCCGCAACCTGTGCCTTAAGCTCGTCCTTGGTGACCTTGTCCTGTTTGATTAGATGTACCACCGTGGCCACTGACTCCTCCAGATGTTCGACCTTTTGTTCCCTGGTTGCTGCCCCTAGGTCGATTGTAGAGATATTGTAGCTAACTCCAGCCTGGCCACCAGTTGGTGTTGCTACTTGCGCTGCCCGGGAGCCAGAAGCGTCCATGGTTATCTTGGAACGGACCTTAGGCTTCTTCTCCTTCTTTGTTGTGGTTAGGGATCGAGCCAAGATGGCTTCCAATCTCAACCTCGGGTCTGTCAGAACTGGGGTTGTCCTTTCAAGCTGCTTTTCCAACCAGTCGGGCATGGTAGATTTGTCCTTGAGTGCGTCATGGCTGCCTTCACCCTTTTCAGTTAGAGGCAAGACTTCTGCCTCCTTTTCCTTTTGAAGCTCCTCCTCCTCTTCATCAGAGTCACGATAAAACATGAGGCGTTTAGCGGGTGCCTTGGTAGACAACACCTGGGTGGGATCTTCTTCTCCCGCCACCTCTTCTTCTTTCTTTTCTTCAACAGCCTCGGCCTCGGGGCTCTTCACAATATGGGTCTCGGTCTCAGTGATATTCTTTTTAGGTTGCTCTTCTTGCGGCTGTCCCTCTCCACCATGCGGTGACCGTTCTGCCTCCTCCTCAACATCCTTTGGCTACTGAGCCAACTCTTCTTCAACGTCTTCATCGAAAACCCGAATAATTTCCTTTTCACCCAAGTCATCCTTTCCATCCCCGCTCTCGGAAGAGCCTGTCTCTTCTTCCTCATAGGCCACCTTGTCGATGGTTCTATGCTCGTATTCAGGTTGCTCGTAGTAATCATCGGCCTCTTCCTCGATAGGCTTCGGAGCCTCTTGTTCCAGCTCCTCCAACTCTTTGGAAATCTGCATTGTAGCCTCCATGGTTGGCAGACCCGTTGGCGGTTGCGAAGGCTGAGCTGTTGCGAGGGCTTGGGCGAGGGCTGCCTGGAGTGCGGCGTCCATTAGGATTTGTGAGAGCTCGGGGGGAAGACTCTGCAGGTGCCATGTAATAGCCTCGGGCATAGTGGAAAGGGGAACAGGCGATGCTATTGTTGCCAGAGGCAGGGAGGTAATGGGTGACATGGCAGCAGCAGAGGAAGGGGAAGTGGTCATGCTAGAGGAGGAGTCGATATTGATAATTGACCCGGCCGGGGGCGAAGGGGCGAGATGGACAGAGTTGTCCACTGCCGGCGGAGATGAGGCGACCATAGCTTGAGAAGCGGGCAGTGCACCAGTCGGGGGAGGAAGGAGCAAGGGGGGCTGCACTTCTGTGGTGACCACTATCCTCTTGAGCTTCTTGGGAGATGAGCCTCTCGTGTCCTTCGTTGCTTGTTCTTTGGGGTCCGCAGACTGTGTCGTTTCTGCTTCTTTTCTCTTCTAGGACCTGGTGACGAGGGGAGACTTGGAAGTCTCACCAGCTGATGTAGAGGTGGCAACGTCCTCCGTGGCGCTTGGCTCACTCTTGAGCGCTTCATATGTTAGAGCCACCCCCCGTTGCTTTAGTTGTGCTACCCGCCCATCAACCCATTCCCTAGTGCGAGCTATAATCGGCTGGGTGATAGTATCCAGGTCCTCGACCTCTTGCTCGTCCTAGTTGATGGAGGGGATTGCCAGGTTGGCAACCGTAGGGTACCTCGGGTGCACAAGGGTGGACTCATCCTCCTCAAGTTGATCAGGCACTGGAAACAGCTGCACCCTCCTCAAAAACTACACGGTCATGCGCATGTAGTGTCTCAGGTGGACCTCCTTGTCATCTTTACAATATGCCCAGAAATCTTCGACATGGTACTTGTGGGCGTACGCCGGTCCTAGTGCCTTCCTGACATGGCCATGTAGGTCCATTCGTGGGCGAGCCGTGTACCATTCAAAGTTGTATTCTTTAAGTTACTTCTCTGAGTTGCCAGCGCATTGAGATGTTTGTAGTCGATATAGGCCCTGGCCGAGGGTCATGGGATAGGGGATCCCTGCTACGTGCTTCTGGCCGAAGACCATCTGAATATGTTGGACCTGCCGGGAAAGCTCTAGGAGAATGATCCAGTCGTTCGGGTATCTTGGCAACTTGTTCGGTCGTTCTGTGAATCCTTGGGTGCGGATGTAAGTGAACTTAGGGAACTGAATGAAGAGGAAGGCATACTCTTTCAGGAGCGCCCGGGCATTGTGGGATACCCTTCTCTCGAAGTCCCTAGCTATCAATCTGATAATGTGGCCGATGAAGGCGTCATTGACCCGACAGTACTCCTTTTTGAAGTTGCGGTATTGTAGTTGAGGGTACCGGTCAAAAGGCTTGAGCCCTTGTTTGTGACCCTGATCCGGCGCCATAAATAGCCCACTATATTGTCTCTGACCTGCCAAGGAATATACCAGGTACGAGGTCATGTAGAACTTGGAGCTTTTCTTGACATTTACAAACTGCTCATGGAAGCAGTTGCTGATGATACTCCCCCAGTCGAATGAGATCTTAGTTTTCACGTCCTCATTTCCTCGTATGATCTGTTCAATGTAGTAAGCCATCCACTCCTGGAAGTAGGCGGCTGCTGGGAGGCCCATGACCCTGCTTAGCATAGTCACCAAGTCATGATAATCCTCCTGAAAGTCGCTGCGGAACAGCTCTTGGGGAACCTTTGCAGCGCTGCCCCGTTTCTCCTTAAGCCAGTAAATGTTAATTGACTTCTTGCAGCCCAATGGATTGGCATCCCATGCTGCCTGACACTGCTCCAAAGTGGGGACTTGCATATGTGGGAAAGTAGGAATGTGAAATGTTTTAGTGATTCCTTCTGGAGACATGTCAGCGAGGATGTTTCCCTCCTTGTCCACGATCATTCTGGTGTCTGTTTGGTAGGCTTCTCGGCAAGCCATTACTAATTCAGGCGCTATCAGAGATGGAGGGAAGCCGGCAGCTTTGGTGATTCCACTTTGGTGTATCAACCTAGCATTCTTTGTTTTAGGGTCGACCTTGACCCTCTGGGTGAACTCATCTATGTCCACCTGGCCGATATTGGTATCCGAGATCTCTCTCCAACAGTCGAGACCTTTGACTGGAGCGGCGTACCCTGAAATTGGAACTTCATCTGATCTTTGTCGTCTTTTCCCCGAGCGGCCCTTCTGGATTTCTTGCCCTTGTCTTTTTCGGCAGAGGCCCCTGAAGTTCCTACAGTCGATTCCATATATCTTGCAAGCAAAAGGGCGAAGTCAGCACAACAAACACTAGTAACGTTAATGTTAGTCCACATTGCGAGCATATCATCTAAATAACCATTCAAATACATCATGAATTTAATCCTCAGATGATATCGATTTCATTTTAGGGCATTTGGACAATCCGGGCCTGGAGGGCCGGACTTCCCTGGCAGGAATGCTGTCAGGGAGGGAAAACATGACCGAAAGTTCCCGGAGACCCCCGCTGGTCAGATTTTGACGTTTTAAGAGACCCAATGATGGAGAACGACATGATTTAGAATGTGGGTCGAAGTTAGATTCCGATTTTGAGTTGGTTTGGATTGATTTAAGGAGCTCCGGAGATTCCAGGCCGGGAAGCTGTTAAGGGGCGGCCGTTGGAGACGGCGAACAGCGGACGGAAGTCCGGCCTAGAAAGTCTGAAGGCCAGAGTCCGGGGGGAAAAAAGACGGCCGACACGGAAGTTATGATATTTAGGCCAGGCGGCAATCAGAAACCCGGAGCCCGAAGGCCGAAAGGATGCAAGGGGTTCGCCGCCGAGATATTTTTGAACGGCTTGAACGGCGGCGACGAAGGGGACTCCGAGACCCGGCAGCCAGAAAGACAGCGAATGACGGCTGCCTGAAAGATATGTATATCGTTGAGCGGCGACGGCGAGGAAATACTCGGGGCCCGGCCTCCCGGGAGGACGCAAGGCGATGGCCGCCGTGTGAATTGTTCGTCGACTTGAACGGTGGCGGCGGCAGAGAGTCCGGAACCCGGAGGGCGGGGAGCCGACGGAGGTTCGCCGCCGAGGGATTTCGCAATGAGGTTCAGCAGCGACGGCGAGGAGAACCCCGGAGTCCAGCCCATGGGAGGATGCGGCGCGCCAACCACCGCAATGATATGACAGTGGTCGGGCGACAGCGGCGAAAGGCATCACGGGACCCGGGAGGCGGAACGACAGATGTGACGTTTCGGCCGCCGCAAGGCACTTGCTGTATGAAGGATTTTCGAACCGTCCACCGGCGAGGGCGAGGACCTCCTCGGGGCCCGAAGGGCGGGGCGCCGACAGGGTTCCGTCGTGGATGACGGCGGAAGCATCACGGAGTTCCGAGGACGGAACTCCGGACGGCCGGGCCCGGAAGGCAGCGGGGCAACAAGGATTTCGGCAGAGCGAGATGGCAACAGGAGGCCCGGAACCTGGAGCCCGGGAGGACGCAGCGCGCCAGCCGCCGCGATGTTTTCAGTGTTGGCTCGGTCAGCGGCGGTGAAGGCGGAGATCGGGCCCGGGTCGCCCGAGCGCCCTGGGCGAAGAATAGCCGCGATCGAGGAAAGTCCTGAGTCGGCGGCGAGGGATACTGCGACGGTTTGGAAAACTTTTAAAGCGTGGGTTATGGGCGCAACTGGGTTTTCTTCCTATTTAATCATTGTAACCCACTACTTCATTCATTTAAATTCTTCAAAATGATGAAAAACAACACGGGAGGGCAAACGGGACGGCCTACCTCCAATTCACTAAGCGGGAAGTTGGTAGGATCCACCGGTGGGGTCGACGAAGTGATGGAATGATGCAGACACGGATGATCGCAACGATGCCGATTGCAGTGGGCTCCAGATGCTGGTCTTATCAATTCGCTCTAATTTGCAAAGTGACAATGAAATTGGCGGGTCATGCATTATATACCCTATCTGCCATTAATGTGAGTATTTATTGCACGTACGGCCGCGCCAAAATTTGGTGGATTCAAATTAGGTCGGCGGCGGCGGACGAGACCATGGGATCCGGATGGCAGGAAGCCGCGCTACGACGGCCGCCGCGAGAAATTGCGATGACCTCGAATGGCGGCAGCGAACATCATCTCGGGACTCGGAGGCCGGAGGGACACGAGGCGATCGCCACCGCAACATTTTGCGATGACTGGGCGAAGACGGTGACGGGATGATCGGGGCCCGGAGAGCGGGGCGGCGCCGAGAGTTTGCCACGAAGACTTTGCTTTGCATAGGGACGGCGGTGGCAGATGACACCCCGGGGCCCGAGGGGCGGGCGACCGCACGAGGATCGCCGTCACAGACGGTGATCCCGAGACGGAAGTCCTGGACGGACTTCCCGAGCCCGGGGTCGGCGAGCAGGGGTCGTCCGGAACCCCGAAGACCTCTGAATCCGCGATGGCAGGCTGGCTCGAGGGCGTAAAGATGCTTAGGAACGCCAAGGGCGGGCGAACGCAAGGGGAAACCCGATGAGGGAACCCCGAGGTCTGCCCGAGGGGGGCCCAAAGCCAAAATGCCGAAGGGAGCCCACGAGGCCCCGAAGGGCAGCAAAAACCAAAAAAATAAAAAGAGGGGCACGCAAAATGAGGCAGCCCCGAAAGACCCGGCAAGGCGAAAGAAAAGAGGGTCCCCGTTCTGAACGGGGCGTGTGTGCTGAGGGCACAACAGCGATTATGAGCATTTTTATATTTATCATGATAGTTTTTCTTCAATCGTTGTAGCCCTCACCATGCAGGTAGCCACTCTTTTTAGTCATGACTCTAGTCTTCTGGGCTATTAGTTTTCTCTAGAAGCTTTTGAAAATTGGCTAGTGCCTCATTTTATTCGACCATTTCCCTGCCACAAAGTTGGTTTGTAGGATTTATTTGATGGTTTATAGTGAGACCAACATTTTTTTACACATGCATGGGCGGACTTTGCATATGCACATGTAACTTCATGTTGGGTTGAGTGGTCTTCTAGCTCGTTAGTGATTTTTTAGCATTCTGGCAGTTCATCTCCTATAGTTTGGTGAGGTCTTTCTTTGGAGTTCCCCGGCCCTTACAATGGTTTAACACTCAAGGATAGTGTTATTCTAGCAACAAAAGTTTTAAAATCAACTTTTTTTTTTTCAATTTATTTTTAGTAGTTTGGTGTTTTTTCATCACCATTAGCTATTTCACAATGTCCTTTTGGTGTTTTTCTTTCACTTTTAATAATTTCTACATGTAAGGAATATTTCAGGGATTTATTGGAATTTGTGTACTTTAATGTGTGGTTTCGCATTCTGAATGGTGATTTTAGTTTTGGGTCACACGATTTCTCAATTTTTAGGGCTATTTTTAAGGCAAACTAGCATTTTACTAAATTGCATGCAAAAAAATATATCATTATTGGCAACATATTCTATTTTTTGATATTAGCATGATATCGCACTGATGTCATCTCATACATATGACAACACCCACTTGCCCCACACCCTAGTTTTACCATAAATTAATCGTTTTTCCTTTTAGCATAAGTTGGGCATATAAGATTAAAATTTTACAAATGAGATATTATAAAAAATATAGTTTTGAGCACTTTCTAAAGGTCTAGGTATTTTTCTTAGATTTTTTGTTGGTACATTTTATCAGTAAGATATTTTTTTTTGGTTCTTAAGCTCACACCATTTGTTTAGTTTCTCTATTTCTTGCAATACTTGTCAAATTCGAAAGGTATTCTGGAGCTCTTCATAGCTATTCATGTATTTTTTCAAGATTTTTCTCTAAGTACCTATTATTCAATTTGTCATTTTTTCACATTTTGGTTGATTACTTGGATGTCCTAGCACATGGAAACATTATGTTTGCATGAGATGACATTTTTTGAGTCATTCTTTATGTATTTCTAGCATGTTATCCTTTTTGGCATTGTATGGATATTTTGAATTCACTTTTTCATTTATAGATGCACTGAGATAAATTCTCACTCTTGTGCATGTTTTTTAGAGATTTCATACATCATTTTATTCTATATTTTGTACTTGCACTACTTTATAAAGTGTGGTGGAGGGTTTAATGTGTGCACTTTCTTATTTTCAGTCACAACCTTATGTACCTTCATGCACACATTTTTTGGATTTCATACCCTTTTTTAGCTGCACTACTATCTTGTGCACATTGATTTTGTGTTTCTTCTTTTTCTTCATGCACTATATTGTGACACAGAATTTGAGTGGGATTTTCATCTCTATCCCTTGTGAGCATTATGGGATAGGGTTTTATACTATTGGTGCTAATGCTTCCTTGGTTTTTATTTGGAGTGAGTTATTTATCTATTAATTGTCCCTATGTATTAGGCTGATGTAAGTCACTAGTTACCCATGCATTTTGACGATATGTAACAATTACCATATTGAAACTATTGCATTCATTTTTTATGGAGGAAACCTCCATCCTCAATTAATTAATTTCTTTAGACTATTGAAACCTATATTTTTGACTTGTAGTTTTCTTGTGTAAATTGAGTAGTGTTGTTCCAAGGTCGTTATTGTGAATTGATGTGCCATGTGTATCTTGGGATGTTAGATGATAACCTTTGTTTTTCATTTGATTACTTTTTGAGTAGTTTAATTAAGATCACTCATGTATTATTTTTTCTTGTTGGTCTTGATAATATTCCTAATTTTATAGGAGGTTATTTAGTTTTGGCACTATCAAAATCATATTTTGATAGTTGTTTGCAACTTCTTCATGCTTCATTCATTTTCTTTATGTTCCTATTATTTTTGAGACATTATTTTGGAGGTTTCTTAGTCCTTCACTTGTATTTCTCTCTTTTGGAGAGGATTTTTTCCCATTAATTTTCTCCTTTTTCCTTGGTTATTAGAGATCTTTTTATTTACACATGGGTACGTCATCTAGCCTAGTTGCCTTGAGCCATCTTTTGTATTTTCTACATTCATCATTTAGAGGTTTTAGCTACTCCCTAAGTTGAACTTAAGGTCGGGTGTTAGAGGAAAAGATTATTTACCTAATTAATTATTTAATTCCTTAGGTCCCTTTTGACTCTACCTAATTAAGCTTGCTTAGGTCATGTATTTTTTTGTGTCTCAAGTAATATGATAGGAGCACATGTCATGATCTAGTTTTATCCTCACCTAAGGTTTCTCTAGGGTTTATTTTTCTTATATGATGATTATTTATTGTGGTCCATTATTGTAATACACATAGTGATTCATTTTTTTTCTAGATCAATTAGATCATGGCCTAAATAAATTTTCTTTTGTCTCCTTTTCCACACATGTGTAGCATAAAAATATGTCACCCTTGAAAATTTCACAATAGGTTTAGCTCTCCCTTTGTGCTTGGACCTAATTATGCATTAATTACCCATTTTTCAAATATATTTAGAAAATCAAACATCGATAATGAAATTATGCATTCAATATTTTTCCCTCGACACTTTTGGCCCCGAAAGAAGATGAGTCTAGTCTAGGGCATGCCACATCCTAGAACACCTCTTTTGGCTCCAAATTTGAATATGATGGTGTCGGTAATTTATGATTTTAATTTCTAATTTCATTTGTCAGTCATCAATATTTGATTTTTGAGAAATTAGAATAATTGCATATAAATACAAGGTATTTTCACCATTTAAAATCCTAGAAAATCTATTCAGAAAATTGAAGATCCTAAGTCAGTAAACGGTGGTCAAGGGTAAAATTAGCAACATTATTACAATACTTTCATTAATCAACTTTAAGTTTGTAAGACATCAAGAAGAATGAAGCAATTTATGTGGAAGTAGCTATTATGATCAATCATTTAACAAAAATAGCTTTCCACAATTCATAGTATAATTTCTTGAGGTTTTCTAGATTTGATTGTGTAATATTTTTTTGCATCAAAAAAATATTACACAATCAAATTCAAAAACCCTCAAGCAATGATCAATTATGCCAAATCATGAAGATGTATTGAGTTATCTACTACATGCTAGCTTCAACAATCTATTGTGTATGTGAGTTAATATTTTGTCATTCTATCACACAATAAAGACATCCATCAATCAACTTGTGTGTGGAATCTCTTCTTCAAGTGTTTTCACATCTAGGTAACATTATCATTTGTTATTTATCAATTTAAGTCAATTATAGTTATTTTGGCCTCTGTCTAGCCTAGTGCATGCCATCTTGATCATCATCAATTATTATACATGGAGGTAGAAATACCAACATGGGGTTTGACTTAGGCAAGCCCCTATATAGTACAATTTTTTTCCCTATTTTCCTCTATGTGGGTTAGATCTAAATATTTCAGTAGGTGACAATCTCAAAAAATAGTGCAAACCTTAATCCACATCTTGAGAATTTCTAATCCGAAAAAGAAAGAGTTAAATCTAGGGAACCCATGCCCTAGACTAGCTAGTTCAAGCTCAAATTTACAATGTAGGTTCCTCTTTGTGTCTCAAACTCATATCTGAAGTTGTACTATAACTTCTCATTTTCATTTGTGTGATAAATTATATTTTTAGATCTAGGGCTACACATCAAATAGGCTTATCAAATCACACATCAATTTTATCATCATCACAACCCTAATAAACATAAACTCTAGGATTTTATATCTCCCTTGTGGAATCAAGTCAATCATCAAACCCTAGTTAATTTATGTTTAATGTTGAGTCAAGTGAAATGGAGATAGTGTTAGTTATCCTAATTGGATCTAGGATCACTTTTTCCACCTCAACAATATGTGTTTGATTATAGGTGATCCTTGGGATTTTTAGGGTTGAGGAATCAAATCCATAAATTTGACATTATTCTAGAGTGGTTAAGAAGTCATATATTTAGATATCATTTATAATGTACTACATATTGAATCAACTGATTTTTCACTAGGACAATCAAATCGAGGTTTGTCATTTTTTGAGCACTTGTAGAAGCCTAACATTTGTAGTGTGACACTCTAAATGCTCAAGTGATTTGATGGGAAAAATTGTGTGAGCATATGTTTGATGAAATCAATATGATGGTATGGATCATTATGAAATTTCATGCTTCTTGATAGAAATTTATAGTTATTTTAAAAGTTTGGACACTAATGGAGATAGGTACAAATATTATCTTCTTGTTCGAGGGCATGGTTGATACACATGTAGGAATATGACTCTCATTTCAATGATATATGAGAACTAGTATACTAATGGTGATGATTATGGTGTCATGGATGTGCATATATATTTGAGGATTGACATGACATGATCATGTATGTAATGGAGAGATTGTGGTGTTGATTGATTCATGATATAAGTGGTGGTATGGTTCACTGTTTGGAGTTTGCTCATATATTTTGGGTGAGTTTTTGGCTACTTGACTATGGTTACTCAATTATGGATTTATTTATTAAATTGAATATGCAAATGATTTGGTGTTTGAGTCTTGAAATATATAGGTTATCCTCTTTATTATCTCAAATTTCAAGTTACTAATGTGATGGCGAGTTTGCAAGTTACATTGATTTGAAATTTACTAGGTATGAAATTTTGTGGATTGATCATTGAAGAAATAAATTATCACAAAGGCATAATTCAAGCATATTGAACACACCAAAAAGTGTATGTAGTCAATCTAATATTAGATGAGCAGGAGATGTATATATAGGAGATCAGGTAAGCATGAGGTGTCGAATTGCATTGAAACCTCTCTAGTCTCGAAACCATCTAGGCAACTATGTTGAATATGTGTCAAGAAAACCAATGAATCATACTGTCTACACAATGAATGCCTAAGTAGGCTTAAGTTACCCTTTGTGTGTGTAAGGGATAATGCATACACTAACAATCATCAATCAATTGTAATGTGATTAATTGGATTTTGAATGTCTATGTCCATAGATCTTTTTAGTGTAAGTGCATATTAAGTTAGTTGGCATTGCTTATGGTTATTTGTACATTGACTTGTTACACTGATATGAGAGGATTTATGATTAGAGTTTGTACATAATTGGTTAATGGGAATACTATCATGTTATTTATTATAATCTCATGGATATATTAGTTGCACAATTTAGTGGGAGATTTTGATACTGATATTTTCATGGTGGTGTATCTTCTTGGCTCAGAGACCTTGGTTCTATTTTATTCTCTAGATTTTTTTATATTTCACTTTATTATGTGTTGAATATGGGTAATCTTTATTTAGTATATATTTATCTTTATGTGATTCAATATGTAGAAATCCCAGTTAGCCATGAAAGAATATTGGATAATTTGGTTGAGTTATAAATTTATGACTTGTTAGTTTAAGTTGGAAACAAGGAAAATTGGGATAAATATATCAAATGTGAATTATTGATTTTAGATGTCTACAATGAAAAGAAATAGTTATACCTCTAAATTAGAAATGGATGATGTAGTTCTACCATTACTTTCAACAAAGATGTAGCTCAAAATATTTTGAATCTACCGACCCCTAGGTGTCCATGGAGATAAAAGAGAAATTAAATAAGGGGAATAAGAGAGGAAAGTCTAGATATAAGTCCCTTGGGAGATCCAAATATACTAGGGAAAGATCAAGGCTAAATGTTGGGAGTGTAGAAAGTCGAAATAATTTACAAGAAACTTTTAGAAAGGGAAAAATAAAAAGAAAAATTATTTTGATGACGAGTCTAAAAATTATTCTCAAAGTGATGGTGGTTCCTTTATTTCATCCTTGGCAATGTATGAATCAAAAGGTGCATGGCTGATAAATTAAGATATTATTTCATATAACCTCACATAAAGGTTATATTTTTAAGTATGAAAAATATGATAATGGGAAGTTATTCCTTAAAGAGGAATATCATCTAGTTTTTTTTGTGTAAGACTAACATACAAGATATTGAAATGGTAAGATATATATTTTTGTTTTGAAATATTGTGATTCAATGCGAATGATGAAATAATTCAATCTTATGTCATAGATAACCTTTTTTGACTCATCAATCCATTCAAGTTTTAGAAGATTTTTCTAAGATTTAGTGAGATCTAAGGCACCATTTTTTTAGTCATATTTTAAGATGGAGCATGTGATCAAGTCAATTTGGTCTCTAATATGTTGACAATAATCTCC
The DNA here is from genome assembly GCA_007258455.2 of Sequoia sempervirens. Taxonomy (NCBI): domain Eukaryota; kingdom Viridiplantae; phylum Streptophyta; class Pinopsida; order Cupressales; family Cupressaceae; genus Sequoia; species Sequoia sempervirens. Next base: position 276,455 of record VDFB02293104.1, on the reverse strand, counting down.
ATTAATGGTTGATTAAAAAGTATAGTGACAATATACATAAATAGTTCAAAGTGGAGAAAAGATAGTTATCTCTTGAACTAAGTTGAAAATGACATGATACTATAGTAACATAATTATCTTTCAAAATAAGTTTGAAATGTCAAGATATTTTTGAAAACAATCTAATGCTTGATTCTTAATAGATGTCTACAATTCTTCCAAATAAAGATTATATTATATCAAAAAACTCATGTATAAAATAACTTTTACATCGTTATATCTAATGAAATTAAAAATATTGACAAAAATGATCATTAAAATAAATTATGAACAATGATAGAGAATATATGAAATTTTTTCTAGAGGCTATGAAGTTTCTCTAGGACCATTATGTTATAATTTTTTCACCATCCTTTTGTTTCTATTAATGTCTCAAGATGAGAGGAAAAATAAATATTTAAAAAAACCATTTAATTGAAGGGTAGATGATAAGTTGGTGTAGGACCATTATTTTATAACATTTTCATCATCTTTTATTGCCATTGATGTATCATAATAGAAGATTTTTTTTTTTCAAGTGTCTAATGGTTATAGATTTAAGTGAAGAGGGGATTGTATGTTGCTCTAGGACAATTCTTTTATAACATTTTCACTATCTTTTTGTTGCTATAATGAATCATACTAAGAGAAAAAAGAAATGCTTTAAGGTATATAATAGTTATATATTTAATTGAAGAGAAGATTGTTAGAAAGATAAAATATATTTTTTTATGTGCACTTAAGTATACCCTCTTTTAAATTTTTAAATTTTTGATATAGATAACAAGAATTGTTAATATTTTATAGTTGCTTAAATAAATAAAAAATTCTTATCAAATTTGTCATTAATTTAATATTTTAATTGTATTAAAACGTTAAAATTTTTACTAAGATTGTATATTATATTCCACATTGTCATGATATAAACAATTAAAACTTCTTAAATTATATATATATACTTTTTAATTATTATTTTTAATTTAGAATATCATAAAATAATTATTTTCAGGAAAAAAAATTAATTAAAAGAATGTTTTCGAAAACTAATTATCAACCTAGAAATGAAATTAGTAGTACTAATTGTAAACTAGTTACTAATTGTAAACTCTTAACTAGAAATGTGGAACAAGAAAACTAGAGAAAAATTTAAATTGAACTTTAGATATTTCTTAAAATACTACATTAAGATGGTGTTCGTCCATTCGAACACATGGCAGCAGCGCCTTGGTAGACTATATCTATCATAAAAGTTACTTTTAATATTTCATTATTATAATGAAACGTTTTTAAAACCACTTGATATGCAAAGATGTTGAGCAAAGGTATCGCTGTCATCGCCGTCTTCTACCTGATCTAACAGCACCTGTAGAGACCTCGAAATTTGTGGCACAGGAGCATCCATCGTCCCTTCCAATATCTTCACCACTTCACCCATGCTCGGCCTCTGATTCTCATCGTCTTGAATGCACAGTTCGCCAACTACAGCAGCTCTTCTTACCTCTTCAATATTTGCCTCATTTGCTATTCTTACATCCACAACACCTATTATGTTTCCTCTCTGAATTTGCAATGAAGCCCATGTAGGAAAGTACAACCTGCTCTCCTCCACTTTCAAGTCCAGATTTCTTCGCCCGGATATAATTTCCAGCAAAGTCATACCAAAACTATATACGTCCACCTTGGGAGTGATAGGAAGGCCCGAGATCCACTCGGGGGCCAAGTACCCTCGAGTTCCTCTTGTGGTTGTCAATACACGGCTGAAATCTCTGCCCACCAGCTTTGCCAACCCAAAATCAGCAATCTTCGGGCTTAAGTCGTCGTCCAGAAGAATGTTTTCAGGCTTAATATCGCAGTGAATGATATGATCCCTGCATTCCTCATGGAGATAAACTAATCCTCGAGCAGTGCCGAGGGCGATGTTGAACCGGGTCTTCCAATCCAACACCTTCTCTGCTTCTTCCTCTTTACAGAAGATGAAGGAATTTAGAGAACCGTTGGGCATGTAGGCATACACCAGTAGCCTTCGAGAGCCTTCTGTGCAGAATCCACAGAGCCTTACCAAATTCACATGCTGTATTCTCCCGATGGTGCTTATTTCCGCACGGAATTGCTTTTCTGCTCCTGGACAACCCTCTAATCTTTTAACCGCCACAAGCGTGCTGTCTGCCAGACTTCCTTTGAAAACAGAGCCGAAAGCTCCGCTACCGAGCTTATGCTTGAAATTATTAGTGGCAACTCGCAGCTCTTTATAAGTGAACGCTTTGAGCATGAATGGCATGTCCTCTTCTAGGCTTTTGTCCTGCAGTCTTCGACGTTTCCACAATATAAATGCCGCCAAGAGGAGAGCTAAAACAACAAACAAAGCCGCCGCAGAAGGAAGTAAAATAGAAAGTGTAGGGAATTTCCCGCTTTTCTCTGATGTCGAATGCGGCAACTCAGAAGCAGCCAGCCTGATGAAGAGAGATTGGCTGTCAGATGAAACGCGTATTTTGAATAAATCCCCAAACCACAGTTTACAAACTGGTAGATCAGACATAATGAAAGCAAAGGCTGTGCAGGAGCAATTGTTGAGACAGGCAATCCTGCAGCCTTGCAGTGTTGGCTCGTTGTTGTATGCGATAGCTTCTTCTTCAGGCAAGTATTGGTTATTGGATTCCAAGAAGCCGTCGGTGGTGCCCGCTGTGACAGAGCATTGCAGGGGTCTTCGCCGAGCACACCCACTTGACCACCAACTTTTAGTGTTATTCTTGGATGTGAAACCCTCGACACAACTACACACATCATTAGCATTGCACAGTGCATACGCCCCACAGATATCATAGTCACTGCATTGACCTCGGAATGTCGACCATCCTTGACTCCAACGACCATTATCCATCCAGTAGTAAAGTTTTAATTCGCCGTTCTCATTTATCACGAACCGCCCCGTGAGGGCATGATCTGCCGGGATTACAGTAAAATTAAAGTATATTCTTGAAGGAGAAACCCCCACACAGGACATTTCGAATCTCCTAGGAGCATACACCTCCGGAACGTTGGTAAAATAATTCCCAGTCCACTCTCCGCTGGACCAATATACAATACTGTTGTTATAGAGCATTACCGCCTGCGTCTTTCCTGGAGACGTGTCCACTCCGTAAGAGAAGAGCCCACTTGCAGGATCCACAGAACTCTTCCACGAAGTTGACTTCATGCCTTTCCACATCTTCATGCCAGGCAACCATGTATCTGTCGGATGAGCGAAACTCTCCCAAACAATCTCAGACTTGCTGTGGCCATGACCCAGCATAATGAAATTACCAGGGTCCGTTATCACTGCCCGCGATCCTCTCAGGCCAATATCAGTTGACCAAACTGGCAGGCCCTTTCCATCAAGCAATCTGAGATGGCCATCGCTCGAAAATTGCAGAAAGCCGGGCATCCTTCTGACAGGATTGTCTCTGTTAGCCACCCAAACTATGGTCTTCTCAGATATTCGTGCATACCAGATGCCAATGTAACAATTATTCTTTCCTCTCAGCCTGAAAAAGCCCAATGCAAACATGCCATTCTTTGAAATTATGGTCTGATTTCCGGTGAGTGAAGCCCCCAATAGAAGCGTATCTCCAACATCCACTGCTAATGAACTGCAATAATGCGCTGCACTAATCATAGTAATTGCTAGGATCAAATACCTAATCGCCATTTCGATACCCATAGCGTTTGTATTTTTCTTAACAGTTACTTTTAAGTAGTGCGTAGATGGTCCTAAGTTTCTGATTAGACTACGCAATGAAAGAACATGGCCAAAGTAGAGACGTCGATCCCGCGTGAATGAATTAAATTTGTGGACTTGTCTGATCCAATAATTCCAAACGTCGAGAATGTGGATATGCGGTCAAATACTGACTAAATGTTAGAAATACCGAGTATTTGTGGGACCCTCACTCTTTGACATTTGTGGGTACCTAGAATGTGTACTAGTTAAGTGTTGCTGGGGTGCCTTCGACTTCCTCGGACGCGCAATTTCGAAGATTTGACAGCGTGCAGATTCGAATTCGTCCGACGCGCAATTTTGGTCTCTTATGTTCTTTCGCCACAAATGTTTTTAACTACAGTCGCATGAGTACACTTTCACCTAATTGATGAAGACTAAATGGAAGTCAAGTCTTCACTGGCAGGCGAAATTCGGATAGGTTGTTATAAACGTGAAGACAAAATCAGCACATAGATGAAGTAAATTCTACGATGGCCCATTTTAATCCTTCCAATCACGGCTCAAATTTGACGGTCGACCTTGCATGTGAACAATTTTTTTAATAATGGTTATTCAAAGGTGCCCTGAAAACATTATGATATACGTTAGTGTAAGTAAAATTATATATAAATCAAATATATATATATAATTATAATTCTATGTAAATTTTGACAGTCTATCCAAAATCTCTCCTTTCATCTGATACAATCTTCTTAAAATTTTGACTGTATTTTATAGCAAAAATTTTTAAATATAGTCATATAGCCATCAAATTTAAGCCTTGCTTCCAATATTTTCAAAGCGCATAGTCATTTATTTGTTCTCGCCAATGTAGTGTTTTTCTAAGCTGGGATAGAACCACCGCCAACAAATTGTTGAAGCCTCGATGATGATCACATAAATGTGAAGACAATCATTTAAATACTTTGATGAACATGAAATCGCATTACTAATTAATGTTATATTCGAACACGCAACGATTAAAAGAAATTATCAGAAAGAAGAACAAAGACAATTCTAGTTTTTGGAAAAAGAAAAAAGAATGTCACAAATAAATAAATGTAATTTGTTTATTAAAATATTTAATTTTATTATTAAATATTTTAATTGTAAAAATAGTATATTTGTGTTTTTACTTTTGTTTGGATTCAATATAATTAGTGTTTTTATATAATGATTAATTTATAAATAGCATATCTTTATGTTGATTTGTTTTAGTATATTATCTTATTATGTCAACAGGTATAATTATAGTGGTAGTAAGGGAGTGGAGTGTAATAGCATGATCTTATTAACAAAAATAGTTATCATTTACCATTAATTTGACAATCATTTACACGTCACTACATTAATTATAAATAATAAACATAATATTAATACTAAATAATAGATATCCCTCTTGTTCATTGGATTTCTTCCATTCATCCAAGTGACAATTTGAAATTAGATACCCAACTTGGGTGCCATCTTATATTAAATGGACCAAAGTAAACTTTGATGGAGCACCTTGAATAAATTAGACAAATTTAGGGCAAGTTGTGTGGTTAGGGACTATGAGGGAAATATCTTGCTCGTGGCAGCAAAAATACTTGCAGAGGTAACAAACAATGAAGCCACATCTTGAAAGCCACTCTTTTGGGATTAGAAACTTGCAAAAAACTGAAAAAAGATTTGGTTTATTTGGAGGGTGATTCTCTTATCAGTGCCATGAATGCCATTTGTAGATTCTATCTACCACAACCTTCAGTCGGAGCTTGAGGTATTGAAGTGTAATGTGTGTCGATACCGCACGTGATTTCCCCCAAACCAACAAAAGCTATTACATGGCAGCTCCATTCGCCACCTTTTGAAGATATTAAGCAATTTTTATCGTTCAAGGCTCCATATTTTTGACAATGCCACGCATTGGCTAAGCACAAGCCTGGGAATGTTTTGACTTTGGGGAATTCTTAAAGGTGTGTCATTGGTCCATTTCAAAGCCGGATTGGCCACGAGAAATAGCAAATGATGTCAGGTGTCAAAGCAGGAGATGCATGTAATGAGGTAGGTGTTCGTCCTAGTTCACTACGCGGTCGAGATGGACATAGTGGGGTTTCTAGATGGCACTGCCATATGATGATGGCTCTCACGGGAGGATTTGGGCTAAAATATTTTCGGTTACAACCATCTCCTTGAAATGAGGATGTTTCTTTATTTATGTATTTTTTTCTCTTTATTTTAGGGGTTGGAATATTTGTAACACAACAAACTTTAGCATGTTACATTCATGAAAGAATAGAGTCTGCATACATAGAATTGTGCCATGTTTGCCTCTACTACATGTTTATCTTTGTTTATTTTCTTGAATTCATACTTTGTGTCTATCTTAAGTGTTCACAATTGTGGATTATTCTCTTTTAGCTTGTATAATTTTAATTATGTTAATGTATGCATAACTTTCAATCATGTCTAATACTCTTTCATACTCCTATAGAGATTGGTCTAACTAAGATTTTATTATGCTATATCATGATTGAAATTTTGTAAAAGCTTGGCAGATTTCTTTAGTTTAGTTTATTTAATTCTTTCTCTCTCTCCCTTTCCCTAAAACAAAATGAAGAGTTCGTTTCTAAAATCCTAGAGGTTGTTCTACAGAAGACATTCTAGTCCCCTAGTTGTATAAATTTGCATAGGTTATTTCTCATAAGTGTAAGATTTAGAGATCAATAGTTCCTTTTTGACACGCCTGATGGGACCACACTTAATTCCTGTTTAGAAGTGGGTTTATGAGCTAGAGGCTTGTTACAAGGTCACAAATTGCAAAAGATCTAAGTGTGTTATTACCTCCCTTAGTGATCATAATACGACCAAGAGTTACTAATTCAAGTGCAACACAAATCCAAGCTCAAACTTAGATGGCTCATCTCGGGCCCTTGAAGAATTTTGTATCCTAGAATAGCTGGAGCTCACTAATTCCTTTGAAAACTCCAATAGCATTGGAACCTGTACCTGTTAACACTTTGAAAGCACTTCCTAAGGTCACTGGGGAATATTTTAAATTTCCTACAAAGCATTTACAAGATTTGGAAAATGTTTGTACCATTCATCATGTCACAAAATAGAATATCTCACTCTAATTGCTTGTGACCTCTTTTAAAGGTAAGGCTCAATATTGGTACCAATCTTTACCTCCTAATTTTAATGGTTCTTGTGACCATCTTGGAGATTGTTTCTTTGATCGCTTCACACAGAAGGGAGACCGTTCATCTGTACTCCAACAACTGATAATTATAAAAAGGGCCCCTCAAAGAGGCTATTATAGACTTCAACATAAGATTCCACAAAACTTGGTAGAGAATCCTAGTTTCAACCCAACCCCTAGTAGATATGGCTTTTGTCTTCTACTTGAAAGCTTCTAATTCAGACATATCTATTATGATTTAGTTCCTTGGAGGGAAAGCTCTATTAGATGCCTATGATCTAGCGTTAAGAGCCAAAAATAATTTGTTAGACAATAGAAAACCTCATCCTTGGCCACACATGCTGATATTTCTTGAGGTACCAACCTAGTCACAAGATTTGGCTCCGAGTACATTTTTCACTCCTTCCATGCATGTGTATCCTAATACATGTATAAGTCTACATGCTTCTTCTTCAGTAACTATCGAGGCTAATGATATGAAAGTTTAATTGTGAAGCTTTTCAAATGAAATATCATAACACAGAGTCACCAAGTTACACCCACCTTTCCATAGTGGTGCCATATGTAAGCACAACACATAAGCATGATTTTAAATTTATCAACTTTTATGAAACTACACTAAGCCAAGAAAATGTGCTTGAATAAAATTATAGCACCTATATCTAACTTTATTGTTCTACAAAGAACCAAAGCAAGGCTCGAGGAAGACACACAACAAGCGAGCACAACACCACAAATTTAATAGGATCACCATTTTATAACCTATGCAATAAGAAATATTTGTTCTACCAACTAACTCATCAACTCAAGGATACACAAACAGAGATAAGATAGAAACACTAGCACATAGTTGGATACTTGTGGCCACATAGCATAACAACACAACTTTTGAGAAGATGTATTGTGGGATAAAGGTACACTTGAATCAAGTTTAAATATTTGGATGCTAGTGAGGACTAACAAGAAAGTTTCCTTCCATCAGAACATGTGAGAAGTCAGATGACCAATCATATCTAGGACAAGAACATCCATTTGGACATTTATAGGAACAGGATTCCTTTTGGATGTTGTGAAAAGTTCACTTGGAACTAGTTGTGTACAAAATCACCTAAGAATTGGTTGGTAAAAAAAATTGATTGCTTACTAAATGATAACAATGGCCATTAGGCATAACTTAAAAAGCTAGCAATAAGTTGAGCAAGTCATTCCTAAAATAGAATCATAAATTAATAGCCTAATGCGAGGGTGGTTTACGGTTTAAGGTTTAAACAAATAAAACCTAAGTAAACATGAAATATAAAGCCTAAAAATTTATAGGTTGCAACACATCTTACAAATGTAAGGAGTGTTGAGAAAAATAAATAAATTGGCGAATCCTCCTATCATGCACTCATGACTACATATTAACAAGAAAACAAGATACACTCTATTCATCCATACATTTATTTACAACTAATGATTTGGTTTTAAGACATATAAATAAATTTAAAAGTCAATAGCCATGCTAGTGGCATGGTGCATTGTTGAGAAGAAAAGGTAATATCAAATTCAAATCTAGATAATGAACAGCTACAAACAAAGGTGTTATTGCGCAGTACACAACAAGTTATGCTAGATACAAATTTGTGGGTTGTAGTTGAGTTTGTTAATGTTGCACTTGGTAAAGTAACTGCTATTGTTTACAAAATGAAAGGAAGCCACAAAATTTACCTCTATTTGTTGTCATTAACTTTCAATCTTGCATTTGACTTACATAGAACACATAAAAAAGAATTGGTTCTAATTACTCTAGTCAAATATGATGGTTGTTGATAAATCCCACTAAAAATATCATGAACACTAATAATCTATAAAAAATATATTTTAATATCTAATTTCCAACGTAATGAAAAAATCCACTACAAATCTTTTATAAATCCAACAAAATCTTCCTTAAAAAATATGTGAGCATATCCATTGGTCTAGTAATAAACTACTTACGAAACAAAGAAAACGAGTACACGTATTTCAGAATTTCTTCATTTCGAAATTATTCGTGCAATATGTCCGTCTTTCATCCGACTCAAAAGACTTGACTTCCATTCAGTCTTCAAAAATAGAATATCTTAAACAACGCTTTAGTGGTGGAAAAACGTCGAAGAATATGATACATCAGAAGACCAAATTACGCGTGTGACGGAGTGGCCTCTGTGCGCTGTGAAATCCTTCCTTTGTTTGATTCACCGTTCAAATGCGCGTCGAATATTTGGAAATATTCGGAGAATGAAACTGGGAGCTAAACCATTGTCGAAAATACTGCATTTCCACACTCTTTTCTTTACGTGGGAACGACGGCAATACTTTGGCTATGTTCGTTCTTCTCTACTTAAATTCGAAATCCCGGCATGGCACTCCCTAAACCAATTTTGAAGAAACAAATAAACGCTACGGTTATCCAAATGGCGATGAAGTATTTGGTCCTAGCACTTACAATAATTATTTCACTGCATATTTGCATTTCATTGGGAGTAGATGGTGGGGATACGCTTCTACTGGGCGCTTCCCTCAGTGGAAATCAGACCATAATTTCAAAGAACGGCACGTTTGAATTGGGATTTTTCAGTCCGCGAGGAACGAATAATTGGTACATTGGCATTCGGTATGCACAAATGTCTCCGAAGGTCATAGTTTGGGTGGCTAACAGAGATAATCCTGTCAGAAGTATGCCCGGTGTTCTGAAATTTTCCAATGACGGTCGTCTCAGGCTGTTTGATAGAGAGGGCCGATCAGTGTGGTCGGCTGACATTGGCCAGAAAGGATCGCGGGCAATAATAACGGAACCTGGCAATTTCATTATTCTGGGTCACGCCCAGAACAAGTCTGAGATTGTTTGGGAGAGTTTCGCTCATCCGACAGATACGTTGTTGCCTGGCATGAAGATGTGGAAAGGCATGAAGCTAACCTCGTGGAAGAGTTCTGTGGATCCTGCAAGTGGGCTTTTCTCTATAGGAATGGACATGCTTCCAGGAAAGACGGAAATGGTGATGGCCTATAACAACACTGTTCCATATTGGTCCACTGGAGAGTGGACTGCGAATTATTTTACTAAGATTCCGGAGGTGTATTTTCCTAAGAAATTTGAAATGTCCTGTGTGACGATTACTCCTTCAAGAATATACTTTCATTTTAGAGTTATCCCGTTAGGACATACCCTCACAGGGCGGATTGTGGTATATGACACCGGCGAATTAAAAGTTTACAACTTGATGGACGATGGTAGCTGGAATCAGGGATGGTCGTCATACCGGGGTCAATGCAGTGACTATGATATCTGCGGGGCGTATGGACTGTGTAATCCGAATGATGTGTGTAGTTGTCTTGAGAGTTTCACGCCCAGGCATGACACTCAAGGTTGGTTCTCAAGTGGGTGTGCTCGGCGAACACCCCTGCAATGCTCCATCACAACGGGCACCACCGACGGCTTCTTGGAATCCACGAACCGATACTTGCCCGAAGAGAAAGCTGTCTCATACAACGACGAGACAACACTGCAAGGCTGCAGGACTGCTTGTCTAAAAAATTGCTCTTGTACAGCCTTTGCTTTTTTTATTTCTGATCTACCAGTATGTAGACTGTGGTTTGAGGATTTACTCAAAATGAGCGTTTCATCTGACAGCCAATCCATCTTCATCAGGCTGGCTGCTTCCGAGTTGACGCACTCGACATCGGAGAGAAACGGCAAAGCCCCTGTACTTCTTATCTTACTTCCTTCTGCCTTGACTATCTCTGTTGTTTTAGCTCTCATCTTGGCGGCATTTATTCTGCGGAAACGTCAAATACTGCGGAAGAAAAGCGTAGAAGAGGACGTGCCAATCATGCTCAAAAGGTTCACTTACAAAGAGCTGCGAATTGCAACCGGGAATTTCAAGCATAAGCTGGGAAGCGGAGCATTCGGCTCTGTGTTCAAAGGAACTCTGCCAGACAGAACCCTTGTGGCGGTTAAGAGATTAGAGGGTTCTGCAACAGCAGAAAAGCAATTCCGAGCGGAAATTTACACCATCGGGAGAATACAGCATGTGAATTTGGTGAGGCTTTGGGGATTCTGCGTAGAAGGCTCTCGAAGGCTGCTGGTGTATGCGTACATGCCCAACGGCTCTCTGAATTCATTCCTCTTCTGTAGAGATGAAGAAGCAGAGAAGGTGTTGGATTGGAAGACCCGATTTGAGATTGCACTGGGCACTGCACGAGGATTAGTTTATCTCCATGAGGAATGCAGGGATCGTATCATTCACTGTGATATTAAGCCTGAAAACATTCTTTTGGATGGCGACTACAGCCCGAAGATAGCTCATTTTGGGTTGGCAAAGCTGGTGGGCAGAGATATCAGCCGAGTGTTGACGACCACAAGAGGAACTCGAGGGTACTTGGCCCCTGAGTGGATCTCGGGCCTTCCTATCACTCCCAAGGCGGACGTATACAGTTTTGGTATGGCATTGCTGGAAATTATATCCGGTCGTAGAAATCTGGACTTGAAGGTGGAGGAGAGCAGGTTGCACTTTCCTACCTGGGCTTCATCGCAAATTAAGAGAGGAAACATAATAGGTGTTGTGGATGTAAGAATAGCAAGTGAGGCAAATATTGAAGAGGTAAGAAGAGCCGCTGTAGTTGGCGAACTGTGCATTCAAGACGATGAAGATAGCAGGCCGAGCATGGGTGAAGTGGTGAAGATATTGGAGGGGACGATGGAGGCTTCTGCGCCACAAATTCCGAGGTACCTACAGGAGCCGGTAGATCAGGTAGAAGACGACGACAGCGATACCTTCGCTTAACATCCTTGCAGATCAAGTGTTTTCAAATATGTGTAATTATAATAATATTTCAATTAAATCTATAACCATTGTAAGCTTTTAAACATTTATTTTTCTTTCTATTACGAAGCAACAAAAGATGGTGAAATTATTATAAAATAATGATCTTTGAAAAAGATCATAGCAAATTTTCATATATTCATTTTATTTTTCATTGTAATTTAATTTAATGGTTTTTTTTATTATTGTTTTTTATTAGATATAATGATCTAAACATTATTTTATTCATTTTTTTTTATATAATATAATTTTTATTTAGAATAACTATTAGACATGTGTTAAAACTTTAAGTGTAATACTGTCTTCAAAAATATTATGATTAATAGATTATCAAAATACTTCAATATTTCAAATTTAATTTAAAAAGATAATTATGTTACCAAAATACCTTGGCATTTCAAACTTATTTGAAAAGCTGAATTTAGAAGATAACTATTATTTTTGCACTGTTTATGTTTATTTTTATCTAGATACTATACCTATTAATCAACCAGTAATAGATTGTTTTGTCAATATAATAGAGACTAATATGGAACTATTCTATATTATGACACTAATATGTACATTTGTCAAGAACTTGCACAATAATTCTAAAATTAATATAAAAGAATTAATTTTATGATTTTGAATATAGACTTAATATACAAAGACAAAGATGTCACTACAATCAATTTAAATTATAAAAATTTTGGAAAATAATATTAACAATAAACAAACACTAAATAGAGGAGACTTATATCACTACTCTATAAGTTTACATCTACAAATAAAAATACATTGCAAGATTGAAGAACATGATGTTTAGTTTCTAGAGGAATCACTTGACCAATATCACAAAGTTAAATTGATATAATGTTCTTTACTACACTCTAACATTTTTTTGAGATGATTGAGGTTGTTTATCATTACTTTATCAATTATAGGGTTATATAATTTTTATTTTTCGCAATTAATAACATCACTTATGATAAAATTTTAAAAATATATTGTTGAAAAATACATATAAGGCCTAGTAAAAAAAGGAATTGTATGTAAGTATAAACTATAAGCATGGTTTCCACTTTCTTCTAAAATTTATAAAAATGATTATATTAAAATTTTAGGTATAAATTTTTTCTAATATTTATGTGTGAATTTTTGTTATTCTATTTAGAGATCACAACATTTTGATCTCACTTAAATAATTGATTGAGAAAATAAGTATATTTTCACATCTATGTAATTCCTCGTGCACTTTATTTAAATTCAAGGAAAAAATATTTGTTTTTCAATACTTCTAATTGAAGGTAAAGAAGCTATGTCTAATGTACAAAGATAAAATGATTTAATATGTTACCTCCATATATGTTTAGAAGTAATTTTAATGGTTCTCATTTAAAATTAATATTAGTAACAAAATTTTGAATGTATGAAAGATTGAAATCTCTTACCAACCTAAAAAAACAATTTTCCTAGTTCAATGTCAATACTAGGGTAAAACAATGCTTCCATCGCTTTTTTTATGTCTTGCCTTTGGGAATGTTGATTGGAACCTAATACATAGTGTTTTTATTAGTTATATCCAAGGTTATACATATTTAAATATCGGTTTGTAATTCCATCATTCTTGCATAATTTGACACAACATTGCTTATTTCTTAAACAATTTTTAGAATAAATTATGATTATGATACTCAAAGTTAAAAAGAATTAATGTTAAAGATCCAATTTTATATTCTTTTGAATCATTAATTACTTCCTCTTAATAATAGGTTATGCATGTTCAAGGGCTATATATATTCAACTACACAAAAAATGTTAAAAACTCTTTCATTTCATTTAAAAGACATTAAAATATTTATCTTAGCCATAAATATCCACATTTTCACTTTAATTTGTTGTCATTATTCACAATCCTCTTTCTATTCCTACTATAAAATAGCCATACATCTATTTTGACCATAGAGGAGAGAATCATTAATCCGTAAGATAAAATAAATTAAACTTATTTAAATTAAATAGAGTTGTAATAAGGAGTTGAATAAAACTACTCCTTTTAGAATTAAAATGAAGATATCTTACTATGAATAAACTAAAATATGTTAGTGTGAATGGGGTTATTTCCTAACTAGTTCTTAGTGTGGATCTATGCACATCATTGTAAGTTTACTTAGGAGTTAAGTTTCCTCGGTTTCATTTCTAGAAACTAGTTATAATGAGGCCATGTCTCGTTAGTTAGCTTATAGTTATCTAAACATTTAATATTTCACTTATGCATTTAAAATTATACATTAGGTATTTAATGTTTGAATCCAAGGTGGTTATCCTAACTCCTCTCGCCTTTCCTAAATAAAAAAAAGTGCTTTTACATTGTAATTCATTCTAGATCAATTCATCATAGATCATGATTTGATCAAATTGTCTCCATGCTCATGTTGCAACACTTTCTTGTTCATGTGGATGGTTTCTTTCTTGATTTGATCCTTTGAAGTGTGTGTAGTTTCATTTAGGTTATTGTTCACCAATATTTCCAACAAACTAGACAAGTAAATAAAGGGAAGCATAAGATTAACTCTATATTTCTTTTTTTTTTATTCAAGGGGTAAACGCTTTTGACCAGAGCTATGAACTGGAATACAACCATTCAACAATACCACCCCAACGGGGTTTAAACCTTGGTGGCAAGAACAACAATGCCACTGATAAACCATCACACCATGTCAATACCAGCGATTAACTCTATATTTCTAAGTCTTGTATGATTTTTTTTATTTTCTTAACTAATTAATATATATATTTTTAATTAAATTAGAAAACTAAATAAAACATTACGTTTAAGCACGACAATCCTTTTCTTTTTCTAACATTAAGGTTATTTATTAATCTTCAATGAAAACTCCAACCTCTTGTGAATTCCTAAGATAAAATTAATTATTATTGCAACTTCGTGTCCATCAAATATACAAGACTTTTTTATTGACTTTGATACGATTGATATCATATTTATTAACGCAACTTCGTGTTCATTAAACATACAAGACTTTTTATTCACTTTGATACAACTGACATCCAAGTCTTTTGTCCAGCCATTCCTATCGTTCCTGATTCCCTGTTCAAATATCCTATAAACCATTATTTTGTCCGGCCATACCCATCTCCACCACCATAAAAGACTTGACTGATGGACTTGACTTGACTGATAGAGAAAAAATGCACATTTGATTCCCTTAAATCGTTTCCGATTCCCTGCTCAAATATCCTTTTATTCAATTTCGTTTTCGTCAAACATGCAACAATTTTTATTCACTTTGATACGACAGGTCTTTTCCACTCGGACTGATACCCAAGTTTTTTTTCAAGCCATGCAGAAAAGACTTGACTTATTTACAGTCATACGTTTGTTCTATCATAAAAGTCTGAGTGGCATACATATTAATATCTATTTGTCGACTAGTGGTATTCACTTTGATACAACTGATATTCAAGTCTTTTGTCCAGCCATTCCTATCTCCACCGGCTCAAAAGACTTGACTGATAGCCGTAGAATATTTTAAAAGTCTTTAGTGGCAAATATATCAATAGCTATCAGTTGACATTAGAGAAAAATGTACATTTGATGAATTGGGGTCTACGCACTGTCATATCTGATTTTTATTAATGATGTATGAGCTACTTCCTGCCGTGTTGTAGTTGCACCCGCATAGAATATGGTTTAAGGACAATGGCTTACAAATTTACAGGTGTAAATGAATTCAGAAGTTGTCTTTGAGTCCATGATTCCAACTATTCAACGAAGTTGAATGATGGGCCCCACTTTTTAAAA
This sequence comes from Sequoia sempervirens, assembly GCA_007258455.2. Lineage (NCBI taxonomy): Eukaryota > Viridiplantae > Streptophyta > Pinopsida > Cupressales > Cupressaceae > Sequoia > Sequoia sempervirens. The sequence continues at coordinate 260,871 of VDFB02293104.1, read as the reverse complement.
GAAAAATACTCTTTCTGTATTCAAACCTACAAAATAATCGACGACACTTTCTGTATTCAAACCTACAATAGAGTATACCAGCATTTGGGGTGCTAGTGTTAGTGATTCAACCTATTACATAAGGGACTACTACTTCATTCCATTTCATATTTTTTAGTTCCTATAGGTTTCTTCACCTTTATATTCTACTTCATAAAAAGAAAAAGTGTTAGCTTTGTGTATATAAAACTGTACACAAAAGATATGTCCCTCCTAATCTTCTTCCTCTTTCCTTTTATTAGCAACTCTACTGGGATCTAATTTGTTGTTCAAGTAGCCACTCTTCTCAGGATTGTAGTTCTCTCTATGGTACAACCACTATTTTCCAAATGCCACTTCTTGTTTATTGATCTCTACCTTGCCTTCCTCCATGTTATTTTTTTGAATTTTTCTTTGGATGCCTAGATGGTGATAGATACCTGCATGTACATAGTGTGGAGTGTGAGCTTTCTCAAAAAATCAATAAGATCTCTTCTACAACCCTAGTATATTTCCTTATTCCTTGCTTTTCAAATTAACCATAAAATTTCAGTTGATAAGAATAGCCAAAACAAGTTATTAGTTTTATCAAGACCTTGCATTGTTCCTATAATAATATCTAATTTTCTTTCCTCTTTACTTTTCCCATCTTTTAACATATCTATTTTGAAGGTATTCCAATTTATTTTTTTGAAAAGAAACAATAAAAAATATGCATAATGGAATCATATTTTTTATAGATGTTATAGATGAGTGGGTTCTTATTCCTACTCATATTTGGTAGCCTTTGCATAAAAATTAACCATCTAAATGCTACTTTATTGGGTTCCAATATGCTATTCTTGTTATGCTTACAAATTTGGTTTCATTGTTTACCATTTAGGTTCAAGTTCCATTTTTTATTTAGGTCTTCTGCAAGGTTTGAATTGTTGTTTAGGATCCCATAGATTTATTTAGCCTCTATACAATTTTTTTATTTTGTAGCCAATTACATTCTTGCATCAAATTCTTGTCATTCAACATGTTAGCAGTGGGTATTTTCATATTTTTTTGATACCTTCAATATATTTTTTGTGTTTGAGGAAAGTGAAACTCTTCTTTTAGAGTTTCCCAATTTATCAACTTTCCGTCATTTACAATTTGTCCGAAGATTGATAGGAATTTTTGGTACCAAGCCTTAGCAAAACATCCCTACAATAAAGTTAGTGGTTTGTTATTGTGGAACACATTCCACCAAATGTCCAGACCTTTCCATGAAAATATTATTATTCTCCATGTCTGTTTGGCACTTCTCAATATTATTTTCTTTGGATGCTTCCCAAGCTTTCCATAAGATTTTAAATACTTTGGACCCAGTAGGGGCTATTGTAAACTTGCCAAAGACTAATTCATAGAGAGGTGCATGTGTTTCTAGGTTTTACATTTCTTTGGGGTAGCTTGCTTAATGTTATTTCTAATCAATACTTTCCAAGGATCTTCACCTATGACGGCCTTACAAATGCACTTTGCTACTAGGGAAATGTCTTATTTCTTTGGGTTTTTAAGCCCTAGGCCCCCTACCTATTTTTTCATGCAACATATTTCCCATCTGATTGGATGTAGTTTTTTATTGCCTTTCCCATCTAACCACAAGATGTGTATGATCTTCTTTTGTATCTATTCCACTTGATAGCTATTGAAAAGCCAAGCTGAGGAGTAATATATGTTGTAGGAGGCTAGGATCTTTTGACATACTTAATCCCTCCCAGCTAGGGAGAGGTAGCTTTTGTTCCAAGTGATTAGTTTCTTCTCAATATTATTCTTCACCCACTCCCACATATCTCCCAGGTTGTGGCTTATTGAAAATGGAATTCCCAAGTATCTTACTATTTTACTTGGTTCCCCTATTGCAGCCCCAATTTTTCAAACCAGGGAGGTTGTTACAGCTCATCCCAGCTAAGCATGACAGATTTGGCTTTTGAGATCCTTGAACCTCCTAATTTCTCCAAGAGTTATAACTTAGCCATGAGGTGTTCCACATTCTCTTCCTCAAGCCTTATGATTAAAGTTGTATCATATGCAAACTATAGGCTTATTAGTTACTCTTTATTTGGGAGGATTAGGCCATTTACTTTGTGTCTTCGATGATTATCAATGAGGATATAATGAAGGGCATCAATTGCTATCACAAATATTGTTGGAGCTAGTGGGCATGCTTTTCTTATTGATCTTTATAGTTCAAAACATTTTGTCAACCCTCTATTTATTTATATTTTTGCATTTGCATCCTTCATTAGTGTTTCTATCATTCTGCAAAGTCTCTTTGGGAAGCCAAAGGCTTCCAAGACCATCATTATGAATGGCCATTCAATTATGTCAGATGCCTTTTCAAAATCAACCAATAGCATCCCTATGGTTTTTCCTGAGGTTTTGTCCCACTCCATTTCCTCCCAACTCATTAGAAGGTTCTCAAGGATGTATCTCCTTTTGATAAACCTTGTTTGTGTGTTGTTGATAATCTTAGGTAGCATCTTTTCCATCCTTAGGGCTATGAATTTAGGAAATATTTTATAGGAGATGTTTAATAGGATTATAGGTCTCCAATTCTTGACAAGTGCCTTGTCTCCTTCCTTAGGGATCAATTTAATGATACTTTTATTTATCTTCCTACCTAAAGAACTAGAAATAGTTACCTCTGTGTAAAAATTAACGATTTTCTCACTCACCCTGGAACCTATATCTTCTTATAGAATTCAATAGGGATGTCGTCCACCATTAGGGACTTGCCATTGTTCAAGGCCAAGATTGCAGCCATGACCTCCATTGTTAGGTGAACATTCAATTTGCTAGCCTCTTGGTCAAAGTTTTTGTTTGGAATTATATTTTTACACTCTTCCCTTTCCTTTTGGCTTTGCTCATTAATGCCTTTAGAAGTGAACATGTCTTTATAGAACTATTTAAAGGAAGCAATTTTGTATGTCTTTAGGGTCTTTATAGATTTTTACACTCTTCCCTTGTCTTTTGGCTTTGCTCATTAATGCCTTCAGAAGTGAACATGTCTTTATAGAACTATTTAAAGGAAGCAATTTTGTATGTCTTGAGGTTATCATTATGTAGGATCATATTAATTTTTTCTTTTGCTTCTTTACTCTTTAACTAGTTAAAGAAGAATTTGGACCCTCTATCCCCAAGGGAGGTCTAGTTTAACCTTGATTGAATCTTTATGCCTCAGTCCTTTAGTAGTTGGAGTTTCCTCAGATCCCCTTTCATAGACACTAGCACTTCATTTAGGGCAAGACTCTTTGGATCCTCTTGAATGGCTGATTCAACTTTTAGGAGATTACCTTGCTAAAGGTTTTCATTTTTCCTTCAATCCTTTTCCTTTTGTTGCCTCATTGTTTGGAATATTTCTTTCTAGGCTTCCACATTTGTATTCCATCTATCAATGTAGGAAAGCCACTTCTAAATCTATTTGTTGATTTCTTTGACTATGAAAAATGGCATCACTACAATCCTCATTCTCTAGTAGCTTAACATTTAATAGGAACTTTTCCTCCTTTTTATCATTTCCAAATTGCACTTTTTCAAGAATCACTTTGACCGAGACTAGGTGGTGGTGTGAGAGAGTCCAAGGATTCACTTTGACCAAGACTAGGTGGTGGTATGAGAGAGTCTAAGAATACAATATCTTGAAATGCATCCAATAAATGTGAAACCTCTATCATGGGTATCTCTTTGTCATCTTCTCTATCAATTCTAGAAATCAAAGAATAACACATATGTTCATGCTTCATACCTTCTAAAAATTCTCTTCTGTCAACCAAACAGATTCTGGCATTACTACATACCTTTTCCTCTACCTCTTTCAAGGGCTTCAACTTATTAATAACTCCATCGTTTGTCAAAGAATAGGTTTTGGCATGTCCATCTTGTACTACTTTTCAATCAAACTGCCACAGTCTCCCTAGCAACATATGACAAACATCCAGAGGAATAATATCACACAGTACCTCATCATGATAATTTCCATTCTTGAACTTTACCAGGGATTGTTCATTTACCAAAGCTTTATGGTCCTTCTACAACCAAACAATCTGGTATCGATTTAGATGCCTTCTTCTCTCCATTCACAACTTATTAACCATATCTTCTAAAACAAGGTTAGCAGTACTACCTCCATCAATAATAACATTGCAAACTTTACCTTCACACTTACATCTAGTGTGAAATAGATTCTTCCTTTGAGTTGGTCCTTTCTCCTCATTCAATAAGGCTCTTCTAGCAACAAGAACCTCTCCTCTTTCTACATCCTTTGAATGTGAAGACTCAACATCTTCATCTACATGTGCAACTAGTTCATTACCCTTAGGTCTTCTAGTTGTCCTTCCTTAATGTTGAGGACAATCATAGGCTATATGTCCTTCTCCACACTAGAAACAGGTTCCACAAAAGCCTCCTCTTCTCGATCCTCATCCAGATCTTCCTCTTCCTCTTTGGTCTACATTATTTTGATCACTAAGATGATAGGTGTTATGTCTGTAGACACACAAAATATGCATGCAATTCAATTCACCATTTTATATGAATAACCTTCATTTAATTAAATATAACATTTCATCCTTTAATTAAATAGATTCACATTATTTAATTTAAGCCTACCATTATCTCATCTGATTAGATAAATCAATTTTTAATCAAATCCTAACATTTCCATCTTTTGATTGAATTCAATCTCCTAAGGTAATTTATTTAAATTAAATAAATTAACTTTATTTAATTTAATCCTATCATCATCCTTTTAATTAAATAAATCAAACCTTTTGGTATGTGCAGGATCATGATGAGCCAAAAAGTGGCAATATGATGGGTATGTGGCTGATGACTTTTTTTTTACCCAAAATTGATGAAACGAAAAGGGTTTTTAAAGGATATTCTCAGATTTCCAACGATATAAATTATGCTTTACTTTGAATTTAATAAGTAATTATTATTCATTTTCTATTCAAATTACAACTAAAGTCATGATTGATAGGCTGATTGAAAAACATCTATAACTTTCAAATAGTATCACATGTTTTAAATCCGAAACATGCGTCACATTCTATGCTTCACATACTATAGGATTAAAAAATAAAAATTGAATTTCATGAATTTTTGACCAAGTTAAGGTGGTTAGACATACAAATTTTTATATTTTTTTTTTAAAAGTTGTAAATAAAAAATTCATAATTAATTATTTACTTGGAAAAAATTACAAAAAATATGCATCCATTCGAGGGCATGAGTCCTCTACTTATATCTAAAAATATTATAAAAAATATTATCATTTTATTGTGGTTAGGATTGGTCAGGAGACACCTAGCTTCTTATTTTTTTCCCTAAAATTTAAGTACCATTGCATTGAAATTTCAAATTTTCACCAAATAGATTTTTATTTTTTAAATAAACCTAGTATTTTAAAACTACATTCAATTTGCTATAGATTCTATTCTTACATATTTTTGAAATAATATAGATAACTTATTCAAATTTTTATGTCAAGTTGCCTAACTCTAATTTTTCTAAATTTTTCACCACTTAAGGGCCTATATTTTCCATGATGATCCTGCACATACCCCTTTATTTAATTAAATCTAAAATCACCTTTCATCTCCCTTTGATTTAATTTAAATCCCTAAATCTAAGTCAAATGGGTCAAAATCGCCTAGCATCATCTAAGTTAATCGAATCCTGATTAATCTAATCTAATCACCCATCACATCCTCTAGCTTTTCCCACTTGCACAAATAAATCAATTTTTTGATTTATTAAATTCATCATTTTCTTTCAACTTGGCATAAAAAGAGAATATTCTTCCAAATTTGAATCCCCCCCAAGTTGATGTGTACATCCAACAAAGCATTTAAGAGGTCTTACATGTCTCTTGCAAAGGTCAAACTTAGCATTTAACTCTCAAATTCAAATTTCAAATCTCCCCCTCTTTGGCACATTGACCAAAATGTGCTCATTCCTTAACCTATCACAAGTTGATAAGTGGCTCCTTCCTATTGGTGGATCTTTAGTCCCACATCCTCCATGTCTGGCATTCTTTTATCCTTCTTGGCCATAAATAGAGAGATTCTCTATTGTATCAATCCTCCACAATCTTAGTATCTCTCTCCACTTGACTCATCCAATTTCAAGCATTTGCATCTTGTTTATCATATCACTTAGCATCTTCAAGGCATTTTCATATCATTTTTCATCATTAGCTTAGCCAGGATTGGGAAAGGGCTTCTTTCCACATCAAAGAAGCACCAATCTACTATGAGATAGGGGTATTTACCATGTTTTTTTAATGCTTTCAATTAGTTTATTTTTTTTATTTCATTTGCATTATTGAACATGTTAGATTATTTCATAGAGATGTTATTTGTTTTGTTTTAGCATCTAACCATACTAAGTGTGTGTGTGTGTTGGAGTTTTTAGTAATTTGCAGATTTCACCATCTACAAAATGGCACTAGAAGGAGGGCCTTGTTGGTCGATTGTCTTATGGAGTCTATTTTAATAGCTAACTGCAGATTTATATCAGGTTTATTACTATCTGTAGGTCAGTTTACATTGGCGTGAAATTTCTTCATCCTGTTCAGATTGATATCTTTCTATCTATTCATTCTCTACATCATAATTCATTTGTTTTGAGTTTTGTCTTTCTTTATTTATTCAGCCACGTACATTAGAGGGAAACAGTCTCTTATATATGTAATGAATTTGAAATAGAGGGATGGGTCAATATATTTTTGAATTTATAGTTTTGAGTTTCCAACAGATAGGGAACTCTATTTTTTAAATGAGAAAAATGCTATTAGTAAATGTTGCAGTGTTTTTCTATCAATATCACTGTCTTTTCATCATCAATGGCATTTTTTTCTTATCAATAGAGTGTACAACTGATTTGTTTCGTAGTAAAGGCACATCATTCACTCATTTTTCCGAATTCAAAAATTGCGTGTAGGACATTCCAGAGAAAGAAAAATGTGCATTTCTTAATCTGTTTCTTATAAGGCAAGATGCAGTCAGTCATTCCCCATCATCCCTTCTAATGAATGACTTTGTTGTACCATTATTCCAACCAACAAAATCTGTACATTTCCGAGTGATAGGTCTGTGCATTTATCTCACACGTGTGCATTGTTTACACCTGCCAAATTCATTTGCTTGAAAGTTTTTAAAAGACTTTTATTAGACATTTAGCATTTGCTTGAAAAATTCCTGCGCATTATCATCATATCTTCTTTGGCACAAACCTTCTGGCTTTTTTACTTGTGAATGGCATCTTTTATTAGACATTTAGCATTTGCTTGAAAAATTCCTGCGCATTATCATCATATCTTCTTTGGCACAGACCTTTTGGCTATTGGCTTGAAAGTTTCTTACGCCTTTTCAAACAAATATTTTATGTGCATATCCTGCAATCAACACTTTCCATAAGATTAAAGGTTGTAGGTTGATGTCAACAAAGGTTGGGGACTTCGACTTTACACCCGACAGTTGCATTTGCCGAAAAGTTTCTAATGCCTCTTCAATAAATCCATTTGGCACATATCTTGCAATCAACATATTCCATGAGCTAACATTTTCTTTCAGGCATTTTTTCAAGCAATTCACGTTCCTTGTCTATCATATTTAATGCCATTGATTTGAATTACGTAGAAGCCATGTATTTGGATTTCCAATATAAATTTTGATATGACTTTTGTGTTATCTATGTATTCATGTACGCCTTCTAATGTTGTTCCAGGTTATGATAAAGCTTTTGTACAGGAATTGAAGCTGTGTAGAGGGTGGATTGAAATGGTGATATAAAATCTTGTCTTTCATTACAGTAACTAAAGCATCCACATATGGTGCTAAAATCTTGTCTCTCTGCTATTTCAAAAATGTTGTTTCTTACATACATTAAAATATGTGATTCATCTTTATATGTCGATTCAAGCTTTTTGTTGGTTTTTTGGTTAGCATAAACTTTCAAAACTACGTGGTTGTGGGTATTCATGTGGGAAGGTCTTAAGTGTTGTGTTTTGGATTAATATCTTGATACTTCTTAAAAACTCTATCTTGAGTTTAGTCTCCGTGACTTATTACATTGCCAGTGAAAACTTGTAACCTGGCGAGCCGCTTTGGTTTGATATGCTCTCTCCTACTTTGTGAGGGAAAGCGTGTGCTATAAGAAAGGACTCTTGTGAAAGTTGCAACCATTATACAATTTCTAGTCAAGTCAGCCAAAATTTGAAAGATAAGATCTAGTGTGTTTCTTCCATGCGGTTACCTAGGCAAACACGCAACCTCACAATATACACATTTAGTTACTTTTCATCTTTGTCGATACCCACTGAGGATGCAATTAGTAGAACATATCTGCTTATAGACATCTTACTATTATAAGTATGTTGTCAGTGCATTAAAGTCTATTGTAGGTATTAAATTCTAGTGCTATTAGTTGGTTTTCATGTCATTTATTGACCATGCAGCTGTCATATCATTTACTAGAGAAAAATATATGCAGCTTATTATGTGTGAGATCATGTTTTGTCTTGTCCCTTTCACTTTAAGGACAGTGGCCTTTGTAGTTTTTGTCTTCCCTTGTGAAAGAGCTTTGATTAACTTTAGTTAAAACTGTCATACATAACATGACCATCCTTCACCTTTTGACTGCATTTATTTGTGTATTCTGACACTTGTATGAAATGTTTATGTTGACACTTGATTCGTGTTAGTAGCCTCCAACTAGGAAATGATAGATTTCAAATAAACCATTTACTTCAATCCAAGGGTTAGGCAAGGGGAGTTTTTCTTTTTCTTTGAAAGTCATTTAGAGAATTTTTCCATTACTATAGAAGTACATCCAAGAAGTGTGGATTTAGAATTTGGAACCTTGGCATGAAATTCTGGCACTCACGTGACTAGTGTGTTGACTAATTTTGACCTGTAGTTTTCATTTGGCATCATCATTTTGTAGTGTTTATTTGGCATTATGTGAAGGAAACTTTTCTTTATTTATGCATTAAAATTGCGTTGTCAAATTTTGTCTTTGGCTTGCCTAGCATTGTTATGAATTTTGTCAGGTCTATTGGGGAGGTGAAAAGCATTGCTCATTATATTCATCATTTCTCATGTTCTCCAAATCTTGAAAGGTTCTTAACCTTCATGCATGATAGCTCTTCAAAGTTTTGAATTTAATTTGTCTTGGTTCCTAAACTTTTAATGGAATTGACCCTTATCAATCTCTTCTTTGCAAGCAAATTTCACTTTTGAATCTGAATAATTTAAGGGTTGTATTTAATATGATTTTTTTAGTGTTATAACCATTGCTTGTTTTATTATAGAGACTTTGCATGACAGTTTGTAATAAAGAATCAATGGCAGTATCTCTCATAGTGGGATCATAAAATGATGGTATAACAAGGCAAAAATCCATAACTCAACAAGTAGATTTAAATTGGAGAATTGGGCATCAAATTTGAAAAGAAATTTTTAAATGCTTATTGAAATAACCTAGAGCCTCCATTTATTGCTTTAAGTTTTTGTTTTAAACCAACTAGATCATTTTTTTTTTTCAATGTTGGATTAAAATTGAACGTTAGATATTCACTAGATTTGGGTTTTGAGGTCTAAAATCGAACAATCAATCTCACACTTCAAATTCGGTGCTTAAAAAGGAATTCATTTCTACTTTGAAGTTAAAATGAACAAGTGCTTTCGTGTTTTTGTAATTTTTTTTGCAAAGTAATTTCACTTAAAAAGACGTATGCACTTCTCTCATGCTTCACAACGATCTTGAGAATCAAAAGTATTTTTGGTGACATTAAGTTGCATAAAATATTTCCTCCACACTTCATTTTGGGAACTAAAATTGAACAAAGCTTGTGAACTTGTGAGTTAGGTATATCACGTGTGTTCTCCCTTTGTTTTTGAACGAAGGTCGATCGAACTATGAATGTTCTTGCTCGTTGTTGTTTTCCTTTAGAGGGGTTTTCCTAAGAGACACATCTGAAAGGGGAACTCGAAGGAAACTCCAACTGGTTTTTCATTCGGATCAGTATATAAATGGATAATACTAAACTATTGAGTCCTTATGGTATGTAGGCCTTAGTTGTACAATGTCTTTTAGAACAGGGTACTACCGTAAAAAGTATAAGCACCCCTAGTAGCATTGATTAAAGCCTTTAGTGGCTTGTTGGATGCTCGCAAGGTGCCATGTCCCCAATGTCCCGTCATTAAGAACCTTGTTTACAGTAGCCAACCAGTCCATCCAACAAGTTTATCAAAGTGGTGCATTGGAACTTAGATTCCAAGAAGTTACTTGCCATGTCCGATCTTGGTTAAAGTACAGAGGTTAAGACTTCATTCTTAACATGCCTTTATACTCTCTCCTTGGTTGCATGTAAAATCATCTCTTCTACTATGAAGGGCATAAGGGAAGCCCACCAAGAAAAATGTACCAATTGAGCTAGGATGTTATATTGCTTGTGAGTCAGTTTGAAAACACATTGCTTGATCCAAAACATTGAAACCAATATTCAATGAATCATCATAATTTCAAACCCTTTGGGAGAAACAAATACCTTTGAAAATTCCATGTGTTATTGCTTGTCCCTAGGAGTTATTATCCCTAGAAGGCTTCTAAACACTGAGACCTACATCTCGATTTGTTTATTCCAAAGTCAACAATAGGAAACTATGCTCTTGAAACCTTGATTTTCACATAATGGACCTTGTGAAATGAAAAGGAATTGAGACATAGACATTCGGTTTGAAAACTAAGCAAGAAGTGTGTTTGTGGTAAAAGAAAGTCATTAACCAAGATTAACTCAAATTGAACCCCACACATGTGCTTGTTTATCTTTTTATCATCTTTCGAGCAAACATTGGTCTTTGGTTTGAACTACTCTTAGAGAAAAGCATGTTCTTCAATATCTTGGTCTAGTAAAAAAAGTCTCTCTAAGTCTCTTAAGATCAAAATAAAAACTTTCATCCATCTCCCAAACACCAAAATCAAAATCACATCAAAAAAAATTCTTGGAAATCTTGAAAAAATCCCTCATGCTAAACTTTGGGCAAATCATTTGAACCAAATAAAAATTATCTTGTTTGATTAGGTGTGTAGAGGAATCCTTCTCCACATATTTAAACAAGTTATCAATCCTTGTGAACAAGTCTATCCCTTGATAAAATCCAACATCTTGTGGTTTATGAGTTCACTATCCAAATCAAATCAAATGTAAATCCAAGTCCTAAAGTTTGGTATCCTCTTCAAGGTTTCCTAAGAGTTCCAATCATTCACCAATCATCCATCTTTCATATCTCATCACCATCATTTTGATCCTAAAAATCTTAGAATTTCTTTTTGTAACTAGAGTTTAGATGAATCCAAAGAATTAGAGGTTCACATCCTACATTCTTGAAAATTGATCCTCATTTTATAGTCTGAACTAGACCTCAACACAAGATGAACATGGAATATAAACTTGATCCATACATCATGAGTAATCCAAGTCAACTGAACTTTCAAACCCTTACAATGCCGATTGATTATCAACACTCACATCTATACAATCCACACATGGGATCATTATCTCCTACAAACCTCAATGGTACAACAAATGTGAGTATGCCCAATCAAAAGTTTGGAACACCTTTCCCAATGATATATTTAAATCTAGGTCCAAACTTACAAATCTATCAACCAAACAATCAATGCATGAATCTTCAAGTGAACAACATCATTCCACCAAATCCATACATGCCAAGTACAAGTTTACCAAACGTGAACATTTCAAATCCACACTTGACAAACTTTGGGATAGATATGCTTGCAAAACATACAAATGTTGTTCAAAGTCCAAAAATGATGATAACGACTCCATGTATTGATCAAAGTCAAGGTAACACCATGCAAAATCAAAGTTACCTAAATCAAGTCAATGTGATTCCCAACATCAACAATGTTCAATTTCGGCCCATAATGCCAAATCTGAACATTGTCCAAAATGAATTTGTCCATGATCCCATGCAAACAACACAAGCGTATATCCCAAATGTACTTGAACAAAATCCAAATCAAGGGAGTCAAATTCAAAATCAAGATCAAATTTCACTAGAACAACTTGCTTCACATGCCAAACTAATTGAATTATTGAGCCAAGAGATATCTTCACTCCAAAATCAATATAGTCTTCCTTTGGTTGAACCATTCCATCAAAGTGTTGAGTTGTGTCCAAAACCACATCAAGAATAATATCTCCAATGTCAAGAAGTTAGATGTCAAGATCGACCACATCAACAAATTCAACCCCCACATCTTGAAGATCAATCACCACATCTCGAAGACCAATCACCACATCTCCAAAATCAATCACCAAAAGGTCAAATCTCACAAGGTAACAAATGGAAATAAACACCACTTGGGGGACCCATCGAATTGATCATGCAATAGATGATGCAAGAAAATCTCATTAAACTCCCTGTTTATGAGGATTATCAAGAGCCCTTATTTAAACCTCCAGGGTATAACGAGAATTACTTTTGTGGCTTCCACAAAACAAAGGGACACACAACATCAAATTGTATTTGACTCAAAAATCTCATCCAAGACCTTATTGATCAAAAGATAATCACTATTGGGGACAATGATCAAGATCTATCCATCAATGAACACCTTGAAGATGTTTCCACCTCATCCAATGATCAAATTAACATACAAGAGTCACTTTTCAATCATGATCAAAATCCACCAAAAATACCCAAGAATGATCCAATTCAAGAAATTTCAACATCATTTGACCCTATGGTTGAAGACATTGATAATCTCTCAGCTACAATTGTTGAAAAAATTGTTCAAGATCTCTCCATTAATGAGCACATCAAAGATGTTTCTACCCTATCTGATGATCAACTCACCATACATCAAGAGCCACTTTTTAGTGATCTATTTCAAGGAGTGTTGGAATTATTTGATCCCATTAACATAATCTATGAACCATCTACCAATGATCATGTTGAAAATTTCTCTGCATCACCTAATGAGATAGAGAACATATCTCAAGAATCTATTCCAAAGCATGATCAACATCTTTCACCAAGGTCTAGCAATGGTCCTTTCCAAGACATGTTGACACCCTTTGACCTCATGGTTACAGATACTGAAAGAATCCTCAACTCGACACTTGATCTAAGTCCACTCAAATATAGAGAGGATATTGAGCCACTTCCCATTCCTAAAGATGACATCCAAGAATCCTTTATAAGCAATCCATCCTTTGAAACTAACCCATGTCAAGAACTTGATCCAAAGCGTGTTGAAAGCAATTATGAAATTATTCAAGATCAAGAATTCGTATCTCCAAGATACTATAATGATTTAATGGAAACTCTCTTATCTATAAAGGATGTCATAGATAATGATCATATCCATATAGCACATACTCCTCCATCTACCCATGAGATGATTTCTGTGGATGGACGCGTAGATGATCTTCATCTAGAACAAGATTCAGTTACACAAAAAGAGCAGATTATTAATTCCTATAGTCAACTGAATTATCAACACTAGGATTAGATATATCCCAAATTCAGACTAAGGACATCAGATATACGCATATCCAACACTATCCACTCAAGGAAACAAGTTAGATATAACAATATAATCCAGAGTTAGCAAAGCAACAAATTGAAACAACATAATCTATAGTGGTCATTTGTCAGAGCATGTTTACTAAACAAAACATCTCAAAACAAGCAGAATCAAGGAACGAAGGTGCCACTACCACCATACTGGGGGAAACTTTATCTAGTGCAAGCATCAACATAGGGAGCACGAAGAATGCTTCAACAATGTGTAATATTCTAAAGCTGCATAAATATATATAGAAAAATTCTAAGCAAAGAATTGTTGTCTAAGGAAGCTAAAAATAGAAAAGGTTACACATGCAAACTACGTGCATGGCTGGAGTTACCTAAAAACGGTTTTAATTGCACTCTCTAAAAAGGAAAACTAATACAAAAAAGGTACACCTATTGTAACTACACATGCAGTTTTATTATGCATCAACAAACAAAATAAATTGGTGTTGCATGAAGCCGTTGTGAATGCATGTCTTCAGTTCCATGCCTCTTGTGCTCATGGCAGGTCCACCTTGACAAATATGTGTGTATGTGTGTGTGTGTGGAGCAAGAGGATGGAGAGGGAGGCAGAGGAAGATATATAGAGAATTAAGTTTTAGTTTAAATTTAAATAATTTTTTTTTAGTTAATAAACAATACGTTTATGAGTTATTAGGATCAATATATATATATATATATATATATATATATATATATATATATAGAGAGAGAGAGAGAGAGAGATCATGAGTCGGGAAGTAAGGAGAAAGAAAAAAATCATGATATTTAGAGCAATGTTTGTATATATTTTATTTAAATGTTTAATGCTTAACAATTATATTGTTTAGATGATAAACGACACATTTGTGATTCATGAAGGAAATTAGAATATATGCAAGAATATATGTCTATTTGGATTAGTTTCAAGAGCTAAAAAAATTGAGAGAAGAAAAATTAAAGCAGCGATGGAACTAGGAAGACAAAGAGACAATCTCAAAGGCGAATCTATAAGTAACCTATGCTTTTTCACCTACATCAAATAACGTGAAGAGGTTAATGAGGGAGAGATTTAGTGATTTAGAGAGAAAGAGGGAGAGAGAGGGAAAGTGAAAGAGAGGTGAGAGAAAAAAAGGCCAAGAAAAAGAGAAAGAGTAAGGGAAATGGAGGGAATAAGGCCGAGAGAGGGGGGTACGTTTTATTTAGGTTTTTGTGCATTCCAAGGATGTTGTAATTTAAGAGACTAAATTTTAAACACTAAAAATATGTGAAATTAATATAAGTACAATCAATCCAAAATTACCACTTGTCCCTACAAACTTGATCTCATAAAATTTTATTTTCTTAATGACCTGCCAATTGACTTCATATATTGAACGACTATATATATATATAAAAAAACAAATACCCATAATTCTTCAGCATGTAAATGGGCGCTATGCCATTGCAGGAAATTCTCTAACAATTTCTTAACTCATTTTTGTGGGATCCACGGCACTACTTCGCCCTTTTTTTCATTGCATAGCTGTTGGATTTCTATTTAAACTCGAAGAATACAGCTGCTATTCTACCGACAAAAACACATAAAATAGCATGTCAACATGCATATAGGCATAGATAACATCATAGGAAACCATTATAAGGGGACCCACCAAGGCGGAGCAGAAGTGACAGACCAAGAGGAGCGGAAGTGACAGAGGGATGACGGAAATTGCACGCACTTAGTTATGCCGCCCAGTTTTGATTTCGTCTATTCAAACATAAAGTGCAGTCCCAGTTAATTTAAATTCAATTTATTATATCATATTATTATTTTATTATATTGTTATATATTTATTATTGTACTTATTATTATAATATTTTTATAATAATAATATTGTTTTATAATTAATTATATTAAATCATATATTATATATTAGTTTTAAAATGTTATAAATATTAAATTATTTTATTGTTATTATATTATTATTATGATATTAATCTTATTATGTTATTATATATTTTATAATGTAATTAAATTTATATTATTATTTTATTTTATTTTTATCCGTATTATTTTATAATTATTATTATATATTTATTATTATGTAAATAAACTTATATGATTATTTTATAATTAATATATTAATCGCATTTTGTTTTCACAGTTCATAATAGTTCGCTTCAAGACTTCTCTCTTTCTGCTTTTCATCCTGATGATGGATCATGGAGTATGATCCTTGATGTAAAAATATGCACATAGTTTATCCAGAAATCTTGAAGCGAATTAATATATTATTATTATACTATTATATTATTTTATTATATTAGTCTATTATATTATTATATTTATTATTATACTTATGATTATTATAATTTGTTATAATGTAATTAAATTTGTATTATTATTTTATAAATATTATATTATCTTATATTATATTATGTTATTCTTATGAGAAATAGGATGTTTTAAAACATATGATTCAAAATACACAATGTTTATTAACTTGCAATTCACAACATACCAATCCATGTGTTTTTGAATTGTGTATATCTAGTTTGCAACTCAAATAGCAATGACAACACCATTCACTTAAACACCTCTTTACATCATTCAATTCAACAACACTTAAAATTCACCAACTCAATAATAATTCTAGATTCTATCTTCTCTAAAGGTTTCTCTTACTTTTCCATGCTTACAATCACCACTGCATGTGTATAATAAAAAGCTCAAATACCCTTTATCTTTTAGATCCTAGGCTACATTCTAAAAAATTTAGTCATATATCTTCATTAGATTAACACACACATTGGCATGATGAATCATTGTAAAATAAATGTATGTATAGGTATATATCCTATTTTTATTTTTAATTATAATTTTAACTTACTTAGCTCTAAACAAATTCACTTAAGTACCCCAATCTAAAAAAAATCCACATGTTCATATAGCCCATTAAAATAGGCACTCATAATTTCTCAAGGTATTGATTACTTAGAAATACTTATATGTAGAAAAAGTAATTGCAATACACAAATTCAATAGTTTAAAATTTAGGCACTTTTCTCATCAAGTGTTTCAATGTACCATTCTACATATTTGATAATAATGTCATTATTTTTTAATTAACTATGGCGTTCTATAGTCTTTCATACTAGTCTTCTTTGAAGTTTTTTTCATTTCATTCTTATACAAAAAATAAAATAAAACCCTCACAATACGTTTTCTTGTTCTTCAATGCTCTCAATATCTCATCACTTTCCATTTAAAGTAGAAAAAGAGATAGAAATGAGAGGTAGAACAAAATGGTATGAATCCTTTTCTAGAGAAAGAGGAGGTTACAAAATTTTTAAAGGTGGTAAGTTGGATGGGATTCATTTTGAATAATATAATGATGATATATTTGAGGATTTCATCTATTACTTGATGAATCTCACTCAATTTGAGCAATAGAAAAAAAATTAAAGTAACTCTTTCCACCTTCACTCTCATTTTTAGGTTGTTTTGAGAAGGATGTCATTTTTTCACTCTCAAGGGATTTCATATGATAAAATAAATTAATCAGTTAAGACAATATTCTAGATCCTTGGAAGACTACTATAATGTTGATGGTTAAATATTTCATGTGTGAGTCCCAATGTAGAACCAGTGTAGAGAATATTATGGTATAGTACGAGAAGGAGGAATTGAAGTTCAATTTATTAGGATATGTATTTTCCTCATTTTAGTTAATGGATAAAAATTATAATAGGGTAGTGGGAGCATTAATGTGTCATGACCTCATCCATCTAATATGAAAACACATATTTTTGAAGAAACCATTATGAAACATATCAATAACTATCTATGGTTTAATAGAACACCAAATTCTAATATTATCTCTCTTCCTATCCATTGTAGGAGAAATTATATCACCTCAAGAAGTTAACCTCATGTGTAAGATAGAAATAAACCCATCTCATCCTTGTACCATAAAAAAATGTAGTATTCATAGGTTTTGTTAAAGAATTAATAGGGTGATCCCACAATAGTGGTTTACAATTTTTGGCCAAACTAGACACTGAAATTATTATTTTTAACTAAATCTTCACATTCGGCCACCTATAACAGCTAAACCGTGAGGAATTTGAAGATGATGCAACTAGAGTCTCGTCACATTTTGTCTGTAGATTCTAAAAATATATTTTTTAATATTTTTGGAATCATATTGTACTTATTTTTCCATCTCCCACAAAAAACTAGTTTTTTTCAAAAAACATCATTTTTAAAAAGTGACGCACACTGTATAACGCATAACTTTTGTTCCATGAAGGATAAAATTCTAATTCTTTCGAATTTAGATTTGTAACTCCGATATCTAGTGCTTCCACTTGGTTAGATGGTTTTTTATTGAATATTTTTTCTTTAATAAAGTTTCGAAGTCAAACCAATTAAAATTCAGACATAGCGCGACCATATAACGCATAATTTTTTTTATATATATTGAAATTCATTTTTTTTGTTGGATCAAAGACTTCAATATCTGGTGCACTCATATATATATATATATATTTTTATAATCTACTATTTTTCCATATGTGCAAAACAAAGACCTTCATTTTCAATGAAAAACCTATGTTTAATAAAACTAAGAAAACAAGTACATAATAAAACTAAAACATATTAACTTTATATTCATTGGATAGCTTGTTCCGAGGACTACCTGATTTCAGTTGGGTTTGTAAAGATTCCTCCATTTTCATCCTTAACCCGAGCTTTGAAGCATTAAAAATAGGTTTTTTTTGTGAACAAGGTCAAAAATTAGGGAAAAGGGGGGTTCGCTAGAACCAAGGAGGTTCTAGCGAACCAGGGTTCATTTGAACCCCCCTCAATATGAATTTTCCTTTTGTTTTTTAGGCAGGAAATGTGGGCCCAGTAATTAAATAGGTTTGTTCGAACCCTAGTTCGGTTGAACCCCTCTTTGGTTCGGTCAAACTTATTTCGAACCCCTAAAACCAATTTTTTTGCCATGGGGTCATTTTTTCTCAGTTTCCCTTCCTCCATCAGATTGTAAACCACTATTGTGGCTTCACCCGAATAGCATTTACTTAAGTGTTAATATCCTCAATTTTTACTTTCCTTAATTCACCAATCTCCTTAATAAAATGATATTGTACAGCCACATGTTTAATTTAAGCATGGTAAAAAATTATCTACAAAATAAACTACACTCTATGAATCATAATTCAACAATAGATGACTTAAAACCAATATTGTAACACAGTTTATGTAACAAAAAAACTTATTTGCAATCATATAGTGTTGCCATGTACTTTTATTTAATAGTGTATGGCATTTTTTATCTACTTCCACTTAATCATCCATCTCACAACTACTTCTAATAGAGTAAAAATATAACCACTCATTTATATATAGCTATCTAAATCTCTATCCCAATCAAAATCAATAATCCCCCATACATTCAATAGCTTTCCCACATTATTAGTGCCATAATAACATAACTATTAGTTTAGAGTTCCTTTCAAGTACATAAAAATTATGTTCGCCTCCATCTAATGCTCTTCACAAAGATTTGGCATGAGCCTACTTAGAACTCCCCTTTCTCAAGTAATATTTAAGCCTCATACATTTCTATGCATACATAGAGCTATCAATTACAATTGCATAATATTTCTTTTTGATGTCCTCAAAACCTCCATAGATTTAGGGCATCGTTATAGGCTCAATTTAGAGGCTATTGGAAAATTAATACATAATATTATCATCATGCATGTTGAACCACTATAGAATAGTCTCAAGATACTTATTCTAGTTTATCCATAGCTTCTTATTATTCATATTTTAATGTATTTGTATATACCAAGAATGTACCTTATAGCACCTAGATCTTTCATCTCAAACCTAAAATCCAACTAAACCTTGAGTTCTCTAATCAACACTTCACTATTCCTAATTATTAACATATCATCAACATGTAAAAATATGATTAACTCAACTTGCTTCCTTGGATTCAAACTCAATTATAATTTTGATACAACATACATGGTGACTACTTTAATCCATACAAATACCTTTTTAGTTTACAAACCATATATTTATACCCCTTATCTAACATATTTTAGGTTAAAAGTTATAGATTTCCTCATCTAAGTCTCCATAAGATAATGTTGTATGAAAATTTATTTTGTCCACTTCAAAATCAAAAGATGTAGCTATACAAAAGAACATCCTAATGAAATTCAACATAGATACAAGGTAAAATATCTCACTATTTAATTATATTCCTTCTAGACCTTAGAATAGCCCATTGCACCAACTATCCTTGTAGGTTTGCAATTTTTTTCTTCTAAGTTTCCACTAGTACATCCACTTGCAACAATGGGTTCCTTACCTTCAAATAAATTAATCAATTCCCAAGTCTTTTTTTTTTTTTTGTAGTGCCTCCATCTCCTCTTTTATTTACTGAAGATCTTGATGTGAAACACTACATCAACATATTAGCTCAAACAACATGCATGATGCAATAAATCTTTGACATGACAATGGAACCTTGATTACTGCAATAATCTTCAATAATCTGCTCTTGAATGCCTTGGAATCACTCTTGAATGCTCTTGATCTCATAAACTTGCTATTAGGACTTGAACACTTGAAAACTTAGTTACAAATCATAGTGTGTTTTGAATCCTACAATTTTTCATACCCAATCACACTATCATGAAATGATTTGTTGTTATTTGAAATGGAGACCTAGATATGTATAGTTATGAATTTCTTGTGACAAATAGGAGGTTTCAAAAAGTGTTTTTTTTCAAAACACATTATGTTTTTTAACTTACAATTCACAATGTATCAAACCCATGTATTTTTAAATTATGTATATATAGGCTTGCATTTCAAATAGAAACAACACCATTCACTTAAACAACTCTTAGATCATTCACTTCAAAAAAACTTACAAATGGTGAATCAAGTTGTGATTAATAGTAAAATAGTAAAAGCTTTTACTTTAAGATTGAATACGTCCATTCTTTGTTCCTTAAGTCCAAGTCTCAATTTGTAATCTAATTTTTTCAAATAGGGGAATAAAAAAAAATAGGTGGGAAGCAAATGGTCATAAACCATGAAAAATATCCTCCATATATATATCAAAGATTTGGATTATGTGATTAAGATATATCAGACAATGTTAAGGAAGTGGATGCATGTGAATTACAACACTGATTAGAGATATAGATTAGTCTTTAAGACTTCCAACCAATCCAAAGTACCAAGGAAGGAAATGTCACATGGGATCTTTCATTTCATTTGGCATTTAACTCTTTCCTCAAGAGTAACCATGGTATAAGGATAATTGAGGGATAAGTGGTCAAGCCTTTGACTATTAGGTCATATGCAATCTTTAATAAATGTGTTAATGAACATCACAATAAATATCAAATTGCCTATCATTCCCTATCATTTTACCTTTAATATAATAACTATATGGATGGTTAGTATCCATAAAATAATTATAGTTTAACAATGATATTTATACTTTAAAATGTTTCATTGTTATTGAAAATCACAATAAATATTGATTCTTCTATTAGTGGATACTCATTACTTTCAACAACAACCCTCTTGGTGCACTCAATTGAGGCTTCTTTAACCTTTTCCATCTTTTTTTGGAATCTTACTTATCTTATTTGGTTTTGTTTCAATATTGTTTCCTCATCCATGTACATCTCATGAGCTATCATAATTTCTTTAAAAAATTATCTTAATCTCCTGCTATCTCCTTTTGGAATGGGTGTTTATATTTGAAATTTTACTAATCCTTTTATTCATCCCTAATGGCTTTGTTATACCTACTTTAATGGTATTATCTTCTTAGGATCCACCTTCATTCCTTATATCAACCCATAGGTTCCTAACCCCTCTCATCTACTATAATATAAAATATTAATACTTCTTTCCCTTGTAGTATTCTTTACCATAAAATTGGCTTGTTATTTTTTTATTTTCTCTTACACATCAAAAAGAGGGGTGCAAAAATAAAATAATTTTTTGATGATATAATATACACCTAAGTTTTGGATTATTTATATTAGATAAATAAATCCTAGGGTGATGAAATATTTGTAACAAGGTATAATGAAGATGGATATGGATTAGACCATGAACTAAAGACAAGAATATGTCACTTATCAATATATTGTTGCACTAAGACATTCTCATCAAAGTGGGAATAAATGGGAAATGATATAGATATAGAAACACTTAATATCTTAAAGTGAAAATCAAGTCACCAATTAATTGACTAATGTGGATGGTAACTTTTTTATATGTCACAACCAAATCAACTTAAGATCTAAGTGAGAACCAAGTTTGGAATTTGACACTAACCATCCCTATAAATTATTATTTTTTTACAATTTAAATCTTCATTGCCAATCATTTTACCTTTAAACAAACATATTAAACTAGTAAAACCATTTATGAAGTAATTTTAATCCAAAAAATATTTAGCAACTAATTATTGTCATCATCAACTTCATCCCTACTCTAGAGAGATTCCAAGATCAATGGCATATGGAAAATTCATCTCCAACAGTTCACCGATGGAAAATTCATTGCTAGCAATGCACCGCCACGGAAAATTCACTGACAGAAAATTCACCACCAAGTAAAATTCACCGCCAGCAATTCACCCTGGCGGAAAATTAACTACATTAATATTTCTAATAAATCAAAGTTTTTGAAATATATATTAAAACATATGAATGCGGTTAATTTTCTGTTGTGGTGAATTGTTGGCGGTGAATTTTTCATCGGTGAATTGTTGGTGGTGAATTTTTCATCGATGAATGCTTTACTTTGAATTTAATTAGTAATTATTATTCATTTTCTATTTGAATTATGACTAAAGTCCTGATTGATAGGTTGATTGAAAAAGATCTATAACTTTCAAACGATATCACATTTTTTGAATCCAAAACATGTACCACATTCTATGCTTCACACACTATAGGATTTTAAAAAGAAAAAATAATTTTTATGAAGTTTTGACCAAGTTAAGGTGGTCAGACATACAATTTTTTATATTTTTTAAAAGTTGTAATTAAACATTCATAATTAATTATTTACTCTGAATAAAATTACAAAAAGAATGCATCACATCGGGGCATGAGTCTACATATCTATCATTAAACATCATAATTAATTATTTACTCATTACAAAAAAATGCATCACATCGGGGCATGAGTCCTCTACTTATATCTAAAATATTATAAAAAAATATTATCATTTTATTGTGGCTAGGGTGGTCAGACGGCCACCTACCTTTTTTTTCCCTGAAATTTAAGTACTCTGCATTGAAATTTCAAATTTTCACTAAGTATATTTTTTTTATTTTTTAAGCAAACCTAGTAGTTTAGAAACTACATTTAATTTGCTATAGATTCTATTCTTACATTTTTTTGAAATAATATAGATAAATTATTCAAATTTTTACGTCAAGTTGCCTAACTCTGATTTTTCTAAATTTTTTGCCACTTAAGGGCCTATTTTTTCCATGATGTTCCTCCACATACCCATAATAGGCTTGTGTATCTAGCTCAATGATGAACCCTACTTTGTGAACCCTACATGGAATTTTATCCCGTAGTCCCAAGAATTCTGAGAGTGTCTCATCATTTTCGAATGTATTAAGAATTGGTGCTCCTCGTTGGTCGTAATCGATGAGTTGGGGGTATACTAGGCGGATTTCATGATTTGGATGATCTGACTCAAATGATAGGGTTCTAATCATGAGAAGGGTGGTATCCTC
This sequence comes from Sequoia sempervirens, assembly GCA_007258455.2. NCBI lineage: Eukaryota > Viridiplantae > Streptophyta > Pinopsida > Cupressales > Cupressaceae > Sequoia > Sequoia sempervirens. The sequence continues at coordinate 237,439 of VDFB02293104.1, read as the reverse complement.
AAAGAGCCTAGGTAAGTTTGTCATGGGATCCTTGTTATCACTACTACTATAGATGTCGGTTATGTCAAATGTGAAGTTATCTATGACGCAACCTGTAGATACTAGTAAGTGAAGTTCAGCTGCGGATTGCTGAGGAGGATTTTTGACCTTTCTAACTGGAGGACTTTGGCCATGTATGGCTATACTCAGTGGGGTACATCCAAGGCCAAGACTTCTCATTCACGTCTCCAAAATGATAGGTATTATAAGCCCATTGTCATTTTTACCAAGTCTTTGATTTCTGTCATAGCCCATTGCGAGCATCATTTATAGACCCTTGCTTCTGTCATCCATTGGTAAATCAACTACTGGTCTCTCATCTTGGTATAGGAGATGAGATGGATCCACCTCAATTACTTCTTGGCCAAGATCTCCCCAACTTGTAAAGTTGGGATAGTCTTTTGGAGACGTTTGAGATGTCGAGGTTTGATTTACTTGCGGACGTCCCCGTGATCTAGGATATTTTGGTAACTCTCCTACAACAAAAGTGTTTTTAGGGATCATGTAGTTTCCACAACTGTTATATTGGATGATGACCTTAATGTCAAAGATGGTGGGAATGGCAAGAGTGGCGGGTGTCTCTATCGCAGAAGTGGAAGCAAGAGTGGTAGGATCAATGTATGGTGTAGATGGGCCCTCATCATTTTTTGGTACTTGGGGGATTTTATAGTACTTTGCCTCGAGGATTTTGCAGTAGGAAAATGGTTCAGGATCTCCATGGACAGTGACTTCTTGTCCTTCATATGTGAATTTGACACATTGATGGAAAGTTGACGCTACTGCTTGCATTGCATGAATCCATGGAAATCCTAGGAGGATGTTATATGGCAAGTCGAGGTCCAGGACCTAACAAGTGGTTTCCATGATGGCTAGCCCTGCCTGAATGGGGATTTTGATTGTTCCCTAGTACACTCTTTCTTAATCATCATATGCTCTTATTGTGATACCCTTTCCTTTGTCGATAGAATCCTCTGATATTTTTAATTGTTTGATGAGCTTGAGAGAAAAAATATTCAAGCCCGCACCTCCATCCACCAAGAACCTTTTGACTTTACTTTTTTGCACTAAGACCTCTAGGTGGAGTGCACGGTTATGAGATCATGGTTGAGTAGGAAAATCTTGGTCAAAAAATGTGAGGAGATTTGGTGTAAGGATATTTCTGACCATAGCTTGGAATTGTTTTGCATCAAGATCTACGGGGACAGTGGATGAAGCCAACGCTTCCTCAAGGATTTTCTTATGAGAAAATGAGATTTTTAATAGCTCCATGATGGAGATTTGTGCTGGAATTCTTTTGAGCTAATCAAGGATGCTATATCCATTGGGGACAGATCTAGGTGCAAGGACTTTGTTTGGCTGCGATGATCCTGCGATGATAACTTTCCCACCTCTTGTGGTGACTCCACAATCAACATGGGCTCCTTTGATGGTGATGGTAGCACAATAGTCATCTAGAGATGCAACGACATGGTCATACACATGATTTACATTCTTGAAGGTTTCTTTCCCCTTATCTGTGTTATTGTTCCCTTTATTGCCATGGTTAGGCATCAGATTCATGTATATCTTAAGGTTTTGGTTTCCTGTTGGTTGTTCCATGTTTATAATTCTTTGATTGATGAGATATTAAACTATGCTTTTAACCTCATACAACTATTTGTGGTATGCCCTTTGATTTTATTGAAGTCACAGAGTTGATTCTCATTATATACCAAGGAGGTTTCACATCTGGTTCTTGGTAATTCTCAAAGGTGGGAGCCTTAATGAGTTTTTTCGTTTATCAGCTTCTTCATGATGACTTCAAGTGGTTCCCCCAGAGCGGTGTATTTTCACTTGGGGTACTTCTTGTTCTGTTGGGGTGGTCCCCTTTGATCATTGACATTGTTAATTGCTTGTTTTTTGTTTCATTGTTGTGTTCCTTGATGATTGTTTTCGCATTGGATTTGCATTTGTGGTGCGGGTGTATTTTGGCGAGGAGCACTGATGACCACTTTGGCATCGATGACACCATCATTGGTAACATTTTTTTTCTTGCCCATATGCGAGGTTTTCAGTTGTAATTGGTGGGTGGGTGGTTGTTTTATTGTTCGGGGTATGAAGTTGATCCTGTGGGTTGTGTCATAAGGGCTCGTTTGATGCTAAGCGCCTTGGTGATCAACTAGTCATATGTGGTAATTCCTTGGACCTTGAGATGAAATTCCAAGAGGCCATCAAGGTTGGATATGATGGTGCAAATTTGTTGTTCCTCAGGCATGACCCACTTACTCTGATTAGCCTTGGATCCCCATTGTTGTAAGAATGAAGCAAATGATTCATTCTTTCCTTGTTTAAGAGCTGATAGTTCTTCAAGACTAACATCCATGGCGATATTACATGCGTAGTTTTTTATGAATGCATCTATAATTTCTTGGAATGTCTTGATTCCTATGGGTAGGCAAGAGAACCATTCCATAGCGTGGCCAACCAAACTCCTAGGAAATAGTCGCATCACATAGGTATCGTCATATGCGACTTCCATGCAATGAACCTAGAATTCCCTGATGTGATCTTCAGGGTTTCCCATCCCACGGTACTTGTCAAACTTGGGGATCTCAAATCCCTTCGGGAATGGTTTCATCACAAGGCTCCTATCAAATGGACAAGGACACAAGTTGCTTGGTGTTTTTGTGGTTCAGCCTGATTGAAGATCGAGAACTTGTGGTGAGAGCAACCTGATTTGTGTCATTACATCGTTTTGCGAATCAGGGGGTGGGATGAAGGTGTTCTGGGGTGTTTCAATTGTTGGTTGAATGGGTGGGTTGTTTGGTGTGTTGTTTGATGGTATTTGCACATTTTGTTGAGCCATGTATGCTTACACTTGTTGCTATATAAACAACGCTTGTTGTTGGTCTTGTTTCTATTGTGCTAGGATTCCTTGTTGTTGAGCTAGTTGTTGTGCTTGTTGTTGTTCCAACAACGCTTGTTGTTGGGCTACGAATTGGTCTGCTTCTTGCTGCTCTTGATATTGTTTTATTGCTTGCTAATATGCTTGTAGTTGTGCTACTTTTTTTTGTGCTTGTGCATGTGCTTGTCGTGCTTGATATTGGGCATGTGCCTGAGCTTGAGCTTGAGCTTGTGGTTGGGCTTGGGCTTGTTCTTGGGCTTGTGCAACTTGTTGTTGTTTCTATAAGAATGCTTGGACTTGTGCAGCCTGTTGTGCTTGTAATGCGGTTTGGGCTGCTTGGGCGGCTTCTACAGCTTAAGCGGCTTGCTAAGCAACTAGTTGCACAGCTTGCTGAGTAGCGAGTTGTGCGGCTTGCTGAGTAGCTAGTTACGTGGCTTGCTAAGCAGCTAATTGTGTGTCTTGTTATTTTTGTACTTGCAGAAATGCCTTTTGATAAGCAGCTTGTTAAGTGCCTTGCAACACCATACTGTATTAGCTTGATATATTGGAGCTTAGTGGTGGTGGAGGTGGAGGTGGATTCGAAATGGTGCTTGTTGTGGTGGTGACAGGCGCTGTCATGTTGGTGATTGAGATTTGATTGGTAGATGGTGTGATCGATGTGGTTGGTCCTTGAGAGACCATCCTTTGAGATGTTAGGGGGGTGGTTGATGATTCGATGGTGGTGATTGTTTGTGTAGTTTTCATCTATTGTTGCGATGTTGATGAAATTTTTTGAAAGTTTGGCATGATGTTTCGATTGAGGTTTGGAATGTTGGTTTGATTGATATTTGGTAAAGGGGGAAGCCCTAAACCAAGGAGTGGTGTGGATGATGGTGGTAATGGCGAAAGTGGTGGAAATGTGAGAGATGTAATCTCTTGAGAGAATGGTGTAGTGTCGAAGATGCCCCCTAATCCGAACATATCACCCTCTCCTTGCAAAGTTATGAGGAGAGAGGTTTGGGGTGTTGTGCAGAATGATGATGATGGATCGTTTGGATCATAAAAAGTATGCAATGGTACGATTTGTCCCAAGATGGTATTTGCATCCAAGTCTTGATTGCTTACAAGAGGATCATGTGTTTGCAATGCATTGAGAAATGCACTTCCTTTGTTAACAATGGGTTGCATTGGAGTGATGGATGATGTGATTTGTGGGATGTTTTGAGTGATGTTTTGAAATGAGGGGATAGATGAAATGGAGATGGTAGATGAGATTGGAGGCATGACTACAAAAGATGGTTCCACAATAGTGCTCACGTCAAAATCAGAGGGGAGTTTAGCCCCTTGCTTTGCTAATTCGAGCATATATAGTGAGGGATTGATTCTCATCATGATGTTGATAATCTTATGATTCTCTGGATTGTGGATTATTTTAGTGATTTCCTCATGTGACATTCCGAAGGGATTATTGGTGAGATCCTCCATTTGGATACCTTCCTCTTGATGGTCTTGTGAAAGCAGAGGAAGGTTAACTATGAGACTATCAAAACCAATGGGATTCATGTCAGGAGAAGTTTGACTTAAGTCACTCAAAGGAGATGTTTCTTTGTTGGCTTCCATGTTCTTCTTGTGTTGCGATCTAGTTTGCACCATAAAATAGGGATCAATCTTCAAGAATGCGGAATAATTCTTTGAATTGATTTAACTTTAGGTACAAAAGAAATTTTTTAGGATGATTTAAGGAACAAAGGGTGATACGATATGGATGCAAGCTGGGTAGTTGATGGATGATTGGAACTCTTAAGAAAATCTTGAAGGGGTATGTTAAACTTTAGGACTTGATTCAGGATTGATTTGTTTCAGATTCGGATTTTGGTGGACTCATAAACTCTAAGAGGTTGGATGTTGTCCTAGAGTTAAATCATTCACAAGATGATAATTTGTCTAGGTGTGAGAAGAAGGATTCATCTAAACACTCATATCCAAACAAGATGATATTGATAATGAACTCTTAAATCCCAAGATGTTGGATTTTATCAAGGGATGAATTTGTTCACAAGTTTTGATAATTTGATCAAATATGCAGAGAAGGATGCATCTTCACACATTCAATCAAACAAGGTGATTTTTGATTGATTTCAAATGCTTTGCCCAAAGTTTAACACGAAGGATTTTTTCAAGATTTTTGAAGAGTTGTTGATGAGATGATTTTTTATGTTCAAGGATGGATGAAAGTTTCATTTTGATCCTAGGATGTACCTAAAAAGACACTTGTTTACTTAGACCTCGATATTGAAGAACAATATTTTCTCTAAACAATATGTTCAAACTCTCTAAAGAGATTTGGGTTTGGCCAGTAATAGAACGAGTACAAACCAAGATTGTTTCTTGAAGCCTTTATGTAAAAGTTAAAAAGCAATCTTCGTCTGAATATGTATAATGTTGAGAGATGCTTTTGATGGGCTTTCAGACTAAGGGCTTTTGCCTTTGGTTTCTTGATCTTGATATTGTGTGAAATCATTGGAGACACATGTGTTGGATCCAATTTTTTTGTCTTTGCTTAATGACTTTGTTTTACCACAAACACTTCTTGATTAGGTTTTCAAACTAGATGTCCAATGTCTCAACTTCTTCTCATTTCACAAGGTATATTATGTGAAACTTTGATGAAATTAAGGTAAGGGCTATGGTTAACTTTAGTGAGAAAATTGAGATATAATTCGAGTTTTTAGAAACCTCTAAGGATGAAATCCCAAGGGTATGCAATAACACACGAATTAGGCCAATTGTATTTTTCTTCTAAAGGGTTTGAAATTTTTATGATGATGTTAAATGTTTATTTTCAAATGTTTTCGAACAATCAAAGCATTTTGTAACCAATAACAAGCACAATCCTATGGATATGAAAGACATTATTTGTTGAATCCCCACTTGGACAAGTCCAACTACGCTTATCTTTAGCGAATCGTTAGATGCTTGACCCCACTGGCTCCCCTCCACAACACTCACTTATATGGGGAATCCAAGCATCAACACCCATAAAAATCCCATGGCATGCTTTCCATTTCTACTAAAGACCATAAAAGTGCGGGGCGGCTTCAGAACGATCGTTCTTGCACCAAAAAATAGATCAAGGATTTTGGCAATTCTAAAACAAAGGTTCTAATTCAAACTTTTCATTCATACGAGTTGACCCTGCATGGAGAGAGACCATTGCTTCCCTTCTCGTCAGATTCAACTGCGTGATACTGGCATTTACTCTAGTACCCACATTTATATCCCAGCTGGAAATACTCTCAGGTTCAAAGTGTTACTGGTTGATTCGTTCCCTTGGGTGAGTACTTTTTCCCCAAGGAAGGAACTCTAAGATAGACAAAAGCAAGCAAACATATTCATAGTTCGATCAACCTTCATTTAGACACAAAGGGAGAACACATGCAATAGGTTTACTCACACTCACAAAGTGTTTTGTTCAATTTTTAATCACAAACTAAAGTGTGGAGGCGATTACTTTATCTCAACGTAAGATCACAAAAAAGGCCTTTTGATTCTCAAGATCGTTGTAAAGCGCGAGAGAAGCGCATACGTCCTTTTTGATGATGTTAGTTTAAGTAAGCAATCACAAAAACAAAGTTGCACATGTTCATTTTAAATCCACAAAGCAATGATTTTGATTCGTTTTAAAGCACCAAAGGACAAGTGAGAGTTGTTTCAATTGTTAACTCCAAATGAAATCTAGTCAATTTGCATAAAGTTCATTTAATCCCCTTTGCAATAAAAAATTGAAAGCTTTTTGAAATGTTTGTTTTAAAGCCCAAAACCAAATATGAGTTAGCCTAAAACAAAAAATTAAGGCATAAGATGAAATCTCCAAGCATTAAAAAATGCTTTGTTTAACTTCAAGTTCCAATGCTCAATTTCGCTTCATTCCAATATTACTTGCTTTCACCTTATTCCAATGCTTGAGAAAAACCATCGTTTCTTTCTTGATGCAAAACCCTTGAGTGAATGAAATCCCTTCTCATGCAAAATCTATAAAGACACAAAGAAACAAAAATTAGATTTTCCTCAAAATCACTTCTTATCAAGTTAAAATCAAAGTACACCTTAAAAAATGTTGATTCAAAAAAGCTAATGTTGCTCGTCCAAAGGGTGAAGTCCTCATGGGTGTTGTAGAGAGGAATGCAAGGTTGCTAAGATTTTTGATTAACATATTTTGAAAATAATTAGTAGTGTTCAAATGAATATGCACACTAATAAAAATATAGTCATTGGGGTGATAATCTATCAAAATCAAACATGAAATATGAAAGGCTTTCTTAAAAGTTATTCTATTGCTATGTACTTCATTCTGCAAACTATGACTATTATTGAAAATCATTAAGAATATGACTTATCCCAAGATGGAAATTATATAGTTTAAAGTCATTCTAAAATATTATATAGCCTTTCATTTCAATAATAATACTGCAGGCTTTTTAAAATTTTAGCCTATCCTGCTGCTGCGTACGTTCACTCTGTAAACTATGACTTGCTAAATGAAGAAAATCTTAGCATTGGAGATACAATTATAATGGGGGTTACGCCAACCTTAAAACTAGTACCCTGATGCAACATTAATAATAGAGCCATCAATGACACTTATGTCAAAACAATGGTGCCATGCAAATCTAAGACTTTGACCAAATGAGCAACAAATAAATAATCGGTCACTTGCAAGCCCACTATCATGTGTGTGGTATTGGAAAGATTCTCATTTAAGGCTCTATTCCCATCACTTCGTGAGAAGACAATTTATCATTTTAAAAGCTATCATAAAGAATGAGATCTAATGCTATAAGTGTGTAGCCTTAAACGTTCAGTTGTATTAACAAAAGGACATTATTGACAAGCCACTGATTAAACAAACGACCTATTTACCAGCAAATATAAAAAAAATACTAGAATAATCGACATAGGGTTCTGAAGAAGAACACTAGACTTGGATATTTAACACGGTAAGGACATGGGGATGGGAGAGTTGGCTCATACAAAGGGGGAAGAGTAATGACGCCTTGATCTCTTGCACCAACTCTCTGCCCTTCATTGTCGTATCTTTGCAAAATAGGATTCTGCTCTCATAAACCTGCAACCAACAATAAAGTTTAGCCAAATAAATGCACAGGAAGAATGATTACTTTGCTGACTTGGGAAATGTAAAACATCAAAGATCTTGGCAGCTTTGAACTCAGATCTATTCTTGTCATGTGAATCATATCAAACTTAATAACTGCAGTATTTAGTGCTCCTCTGTCGTTTCAACGTAAAAAAATAAAAAAAAAAACCTTTAAACCTGTAGTGTATTTGCTTTTTAAAGGACTTTTTTCTATCCTAATTTCCATTTAACAACCATTGTAAAGGTTGAGTGCCAGGGCGACATGATAGTCAGCGCTAATGGCCACCATCTCCCTACATTCTCTTCTTTATTTATGCATACAGTACCTAATTTTCTATGCTTATCCCATTGTGTAATCCTAATTTTGAAGGCCTTTTTTATTTTGACTCAAATTAACATACCACTATTTAGTTGTCCAACGCCTTTTGAAGAAAATGAGCAGTGTTCTCTGGTCTGTAAATGGAAATTCCCAGCTATGACATAAATTCTTTTTATCACAAAAAAGGCATTAAAATTTTGATGAAGCATTTTGATTTCTTGTTAGAAACTACCAAATGAAAGAATGCAATACATGGACGAACCATTTGAACTTTCAATGCAACTCATGATACTGTCTTTAAAATCAAAGTATATGATAAGAAAATCACTTTGTCAAATGATTTAGAATTAATAAGTATTGTCTATGGTGAAATAGATCATGCTAAAACAAATATCAGAACAACATCCATTATATTACTACCACGTAAGATCTCACATAAAAAAAAAAAAACCACTTAAACTTACTTAAGCCAAGATATTAGGAAAATTCCCTCCTTCTAGCGCCAAAATGTCGAACCCTAGTCCTAATACCTACAAAAAAATATGAACAAACACATTAGAAGGTGAAATGCAAGCAAGAACAAGGATTCCCCATCAAATCCATTAGCAAAGTTTAAAATAGGAAAGAAGAATGAAGAACACAATGAAATAGAAATAAAAGAGGGATTGAATCCTAATTAAACAAGCAAACTCTTGATCCCATGGGGGAATTGGTACCAATTTGATGTGAAAATTGGCCCTTTCCCAACTCCTATGATGCAAGATTAATGTGTGATGATAATTGATCCACTTGTTGATGCTTGATAAGTGCTCCAATAGAAAAATTTGCATAACCTAGCTATGAACTCAATGAAAATAGATGAAAATTGCTAATGATTTGAGCATAGTAAGTTTACTCAAAGTGTAGATGATAGAATGAGGAGATTAGCCTCTTATTTATAGAATGCTAAGTTGTGGAGATGTCCAAAATAGAGAAATGTGGGAATAAGAATTAGCCAATGGAAAAGTGCCACTTGTCCACTTGTGAATGGATGGAGGATGTGCAAGTTTTGAAGAATGTGTCAATAAATGCATATATTTGAATTTTGAAATTGTTGAAATGACATGCAAGAGGGAAGGAAGAATGTATTGAATGCCACTTGGCTCAAGGCAAAGGAAATTTAAGAGAGAGTAAATGCCTTGTTGGAAGGACTCATCCCACTTGGATTTTGAATTCAAACTTGGGGAATATTCCTTGAGAGATGCCTTGTTGAAGAAAATAGAGATTTAATAAATTAATTAAATCTATTTTCATGTGCAAGTGGGAAAAGCTAGAGGATGGGATAGGTGGTTAGATTAGATTAATCATAGTTTGATTAACTTAGATGATGATTAGATGCTTTTGACCCATTTGACTTAAATATTCAAATGGATTTATTTAAATAAATAAGGGATGGAATATGAATTTGGGATTTTATTAAATAAAGTTTGGTTTATTTAATTAAAAGGGGGATGTAAGATAAAGGTTGATTAATTTGAAGGAGATGAACTTAGAAGATGGTTTATGAAAGATGAAATGTTAGGATTTGATTAAAATTGATTTATTTAATCAAATGAGGTAATGAAAGGGTTAAATTAAATAAAGTTAGTTTATTCAATTTAAATGGATGACCCTTAAAGATTGAACTAATTGAACCTGATTTACCTGATGAATGGATGAATGTGAATTTGACTTATTTAATGAGTGTATGAATGTGATGCTAATTAAGTTCACAATGCTAATTTCACATGTCTACAAAACTATAAGGCAGAAGAACACAACTAAAGATATCTCCAATGGGAATCAAACGACCTTGGAAAAATTAGGCTCAAGAAGGCCAAAAAAATGTTGATCTTGTCATGGAATGTTAGGGGGATTAATAGCCTTAACAAGAATATTTTTAGGGATCTCATTAAAGATTACAACCCTAAAATTTTACTTATTCAAGAAACAAAAATGATTGTTGCTATTTTTTTTCTTATGATAAATCAAAAGTTCATATGGTCTAATGCTCTGTATTTGGTGATTGATGTGGAATGATGTTCTAGTGATCTTGTTACTATATGGAAACCTTTACTTAATGGATCTCTAATTTCAAAGGATAGAAACTACCTCAATGTCTAATTTTATCAATACTCTAGTCTTTAAGACTAGGTTTTATCTAATGTCTACACTCCTAACAATGTTATGCTCAGAAGAAACACTTGGAACATCCTATTGGGTTGTAGAATTGTTTTCCATCAAATTCACTAGATGTTGTTGGGAAACTTTGACACTCCTCTCTTTCCCTCCGAGAAGATGGGAGGGAATAAATTTATTAGAGTGATACTATTTTGAATCCAAACAATTTCCTTTTAACGGGTGGTATTTCTAACTTGGAGCTTGAAGGGAGCTCTTTCACTTGGTCTAACAAAATAATGGGAGATAATCTAATTCAAGTCAAAGTAGACCATTTCCTAGTCTCCTCTATTTTGGATTTCCCTTCTTTCTTCTAGTTATCCTCATTCCTAGGGATAGGATCATATCACAGTCCCTTGCTCCTAAGATGGAACACTCCTCTCCATGCAAAGCACCCCTTTCAGTTTGAATTGATGTGGTCACAACACCCACACCTCAAAGGTATCCTACAAGAATGGTGCAATACCAAGGTATGTCGTTCAACTATGTTTAGGCTCACCCTCAAACATACAAATTTAAAAAGTAACTTGAAAAGTTGGAACAAGAATTATTTCAGTAATATATTTTCTCAAAGAAAATCCCTTAAGGACCAACTCAAACTGGTTCAAATGGATTTGGATGGTATGGGATCCTTTGTGGATTTGGTCAATAAGGAAAAGGCTTTGTTAAGTGATTTGCATAATATCATTGAGAAAGAAGAAATTTATTGGAAACAATGGGCTAGACACTAGTGGCTTCGTGAGCGGGATAAGAACACCAAGGTTTTCCACGTCTTTGCCTCTAGAAATAGCAAGAGTTATACTATTTTTTAATTGATTACTGCAGATGGTTATGTTTTATCTTCTAAGGAGGATATTTCTCTGGAAGGTGTTAATTTCTTCCATAACCTCTTCAACTTGGTCACTGCTAAGTTCCCCCTATTTTGGTAGACTACCAGTTGGATGTGATTCCCATTCTATAACTCAAGAAATTCTATTTATGGAACCTAGAGACTCAAATGAGGAAATTAGGGAGGTTGTTTCCTCCATTAACCCTTTTAAAGCCCCAAGGCCCGATGACTTTCCTCTTTTCTTCTATCAAAAGTTTTGGGATCTTGTTAGCCTAGATGTTACTCTTGTTATTAAGGAATTCCTCTCTTTTAGGAAGCAATTTGAAGGAGTTCAATAATCATTTTATCATCCTCATTCTAAAGAAAATTGGTACCAACAATTTTTCTTATTTTCACCCCATTAGCCTTTGTAATACCTTGTACAAAATTTGTTCAAAACTGTTTGTCAATCGTATTAAACCTTCCCTTGATAAAACAATCCATTTGGCTTAGAAAGGTTTTATTCTAGGGCATCAAATTACTATTGTTTTCATGTTGTTTCATCAAACCCTTCATTTTATGAGAAAAACAATTAAGGAATGTATGGCCCTCGTATTGGAAATTTCAAAAGCCTATGATAATGTCTTTTAGAATTTTCTATTTAAACTCTTGCATAGATTTTATTTCATGAGTAAAATTTTAAAACTAATTAAAGGTTGTATTACCTATCCTATGTTGTCTATGATCATTAACAGTACTCCTTAAGGCCACTTCTCATCTTCCAATGGTAATAGGAAGGGGACTCCTTGCCCTCCTATTTCTTTACAATGATGGTAAAGGTCCTTGGTCAAAACATTGCAAAAGGTATTTTTTATCCTTCTTCCATCTCCCAACTGATTTTTCATCAATAATTTATTGATGATATGATCCTTCTTGGGGAAGCCATTTTTGCAGAGGCGAAGGAGTGGGTTAATGTTCTTAAATTTTTTGCTTCTAATTTTACACAATGTATTAATCTAGTTAAACTTGTGTGGTTTCCTTCCTCAATATTCCCCTCTAGCTCCAAACCAAAATCTCAAGGATTCTTAACTGCTAGATCCATTCTCTCCCTTCCAATTACTTGGAAATTCCTCTCAAAGTGAGTAAAGTTGAAAATTTTGTGTGGTCCAATTTACTTGAAAGAGTTCAAAGAAAAATTGCAGCTTGGAAGAAGACCTTCTTATTAGTGTTGATAAACTACTCCTCCTGAAGTCCACTCTCCAAAGAATGTTTGTTTACCTTATGTCCCAATTTATTATTTCCCTCTTCATGGTCTGCTAAATTGGAATAGATCTAAAGAAGGTTCCTATGGTCAAGAAGAGAAGATAAAAATCACTACTCTTTGGTCAATTGGGACACTATTTCCTCCAAAAAATTGTATGATGACCTTGACTTAAGAAAAACTAAGTAGATGAACATGGTGCTTAGTACCAAAGTTAGTTGGAGACTTTTAAATCAGAATATGTCGAATGGATGTCTATCCTTAAAGCTAAATATATGCACGGTATGGAGGGAATCTCTTTCCCTCATAATATTCAAATCGCATCAATATCCATTATCTAGAACATCCTCAAAACTAATAATTTAATCTCTCAAGGTATCTTTTGGTAGGTCCAAACTAGTGATTCAATTTATTTTTGGGATGACAGGTGGATTTCAAAGCAAGATCTTGGTCTCCATCTGATTTACTCTGCTACCAAATCTAATATCTTCTCTAAATGGGCCTTAAGGTTTTGGATTATATGAACTACTCCTTGGACCCACCCCTCTAGAAGATTGATCCTAACTGGTATGACTCTGTACTTCACCTGGTTACCTCAAAACTCCTCAAAATGGTTGGTAATCAAAGAATTTTCAATTCTAATTTACCTAATTATTTTGTGTGGGTGGACTCTAGGGATGGTACAACTAATCGGTTAAGTTTGGATATAATATTTTATCCACTCTTTGGGTTCCTGAATTCAATTAGATGAATGTTTGGAGGAAAAAAACTTTCCTAAGGTTAAATTCTTCCAATCGATGGCCTACCATGAAAGAATTCTCAAACTAGATAATTTGCAAAAGAGGGGGAAACATCTTGGCAGCAGGTGCTTTCTGTGTGAAATTAAAGAAGAAAATATTTCTCATCTACTATTTCACTACTCCTACTCTTGGTAGTTTCATGAAAAAAAGTTAATCCTTATTCAAGGTTAGTTGGGTTTGGAAAAAGGATATCAAGAAGGTGTTGGAGAGGTGGCTCTTTTTGATGTCTCATCTTTTGCTCATTGAGCTATGGTGGCAAGCTTTCCTTTTCATAGGTTAGGCACTCTAGAAAGAGCACAACAATAAGATTTTTAGGAATGAAAAAAGCCCTAGCAGTTTTTTGCAAATAAGATTATTAACCAAATTGTTGAGAATCTTAAAAATACCTCTTGCAAGCTAAAAGGAAATCCCTATAACCTTGAGTTCTCCATTTCCTCGTCATGGAATTTATCTAATTTTTTTATTTTCCTAAGCTCATATATTCCTTTTGATAGAAATAATACTCCTTGGTCTCCCCAATCTCAATTTTCTCAAGATTAACTTTGAAAATTTGACAAAAGGGAAATCGAGTTAGGAAGGTGGGGGTGACAAATTCCATGACCATCAACAAATTTTGGTTTTGACTTATGCAATTGTGGCATAGAAAATTGGACACTCTTGAGAAAAGAGACAATTTCATGCTTAATTTAGACCTACTTTTGAGTAGTACCCCTACATTATTCATCCTTCAAAAAAACATTTATAGGCCCATAAGACCCATTATTTTTTCATCTAGAAAACTGTTTCACTTAAAAAATCACTTAAATCTCAAAAAACAACACTCAATTCATTCATATCCTGAAAACTCACCTTCAAAAACCACTAATGGGAGCCATTTGCCACCTTGGGTGAATGAGTCCCCTCTGGTGGGACCCATTCACCAAGGGTGATGAATGAGTCCCTTTTAAGGGAAATTTCAATTTTGAGCGGGAATTCAATTAACTCAACTTAATTTTCCAGAGGATGTCGACCTCTTAGGTCTAAATAACAGGAAAATTAGGTGTTGATGCCCATAAATACACATTTTAGGTCATTTTTCACATCTCTTAGTCATTTTTACAAAGCAATTTCAAAAGTTAAGTTTTAGGAGTCTTCCACAACAAGGTTTATTTACATTTTCTACAACAAAGTTGAAGCTTTAAGACAACAAACTAGGGTTTTTGCAGGTCTTAAAGATCACTTCTTGGTCAAGATTCAACATTGCAAAGAGTTTTTGATGGATTCCTATGGTGAATCATGGAGAAATCTAGGTTGAGGAGATGCAACTAGCCATCAAATCACACCTAAAGACTTGTTTTCAAAGTGATTACATCTTCTCTCTATCTTCAGACTTAAGGTTTGCATTACTTTTTCATGCCATTTACATCTATTTGATATGTTGTAGGGTTTCTATGGTTGAAGTCTTGCATCATTTAAATCATGTTTCCACATCTTATTCTAGGACAATAGAATAGGGTTTTGACATACTTCAGATTTTCCTAGTCTTTAACACACTTAAGGCTAGGGTTTTATACATATTTTTGTCCATTCAAGGTTTCATTACCTAAGTAGTGGTTTGACCAAGGAAAACCTCCCATTAGACAACCAATTTTAAGTTGTTTTGCAGGAATTTTCCAAGATCCTAAATCAGGTTTCTGTCAAGAAGTGTTGTATAGGTGACAAGGTGCAGGTTTGAGATATGAGTTTGTAGAAAATTGAAAGGGGACTGATTCACCATGGATGGTGAATGAGTCCCTCACGAGGTTACTTTCAGAGTTAGATGCAGATCTAGATACCCAGTGAGCAGAAACTAATTTCTGGGAAAAAACCCCTACCCTAGGACTGATTCGCCCATAGTGGCGAATGAGTCCCAATCAACATAAAAGTCAAATTTACCAGATTTCTAGAGTGCTTTTCAATCTTCATCGGTCTCACAAGTGCACACATTCTGAATTGCAACTTTCTATTTAGTTTCATCTGTGTTTTTATTCATCTTTCTAAGCTTTTTGCAAACCTCACTATGTTTTCAAATATTCCATATTTCATTAGTTTTGCATTCATAGTCAATCAAATTTATCACTTAGGTGCATTTAGATCATTGTATTTAGTCCCAATTCCATCTTACATTCCTTAGTTTGAGTGAACCACCTCAATTTTAGGGTTCTATCTCTCTCCTTTTAGGTGAAAGATCCTAAGAGTGCAAGAGAAGTCCATAGTCACCCTCAAAATTGATGGTTCAACAATTAACTTGATTTTACAAAACTCTAACTTTGTGGAAGTGGTGACTTCTTATCATGGGATTCGTGTTACTAGGAATGTTGGAGTGTCCAACCTAGCAATTGAAGTGGATTCTATAAATACGATCATGTTGTTGAATGGGAATGAAAACCCTTGTTGTGTAGGAGATGGAAGCTCCTTTCCAGGGTCCCCAACCTACAACAACAAACCGCCCTCATAGATACACGAGAGAAGCTCAAAGCTATTCTACCAAATATCCAAAGATAATATTTACAAAAGAGATGAGATGATAAAATACATATTGTACAGGAATTTTAAAGGCATGAAAAAGGAAATGGGTTAAAAACTACTTGATACGAGAAAACTACTTAAATAATTAAATCCCAACGTTAAAACTTAACACTAACATGTTGCAACTTGTACCATAGAAAAATGGATCACTAACATTTTTAGGGTCTTTTAGGTCTTTCTCTTGTGATGTTTGACTTATCTTCCTTTGATTTAATGCTTTAATGTAACTTATTCATTCACATTAGGTCCTAAACATTCAAATTATGACATCTTGTGAAGGTGTTGTGAAGTTTTGTAACACATTTCTACACTTTTCTAGATTCTTCTCATTATAATTCACCTAAAAATCACCTTTTCATCACTTATTAAGTCCTATTTTAAAGTTTTGTAAAGTCTTGTAATGAGATTTCACACTTTTTAGGCTTTTCATCACTATTTACACCTTTCTTATGCTTTATTTGACCCCTTTATGCACTCATAAGACTTAATTAAGTGTATTTTTGAATGTAAACGTAACAAACAACATTAAATGCAAGTTAATTCATGAGACCCACTTGCAAGCCCAAGGTGGGAACCATTCGCCATGGGTGGTGAATGAGTCCCTCTTGGCTCCAAATTCAAAATAATTCAAAATTCCTTTCAATTTTGTATTCAAAAATACCTTATGTCGGTCTGTGATGAGGTATTATTGGGTTATTAGGGCATAAGTTTGTATAAATAAGTGTTTTTCTTCTCATTTCAACCCCCATTCATTCAATAATTCATCAATTTCACTCATTCACTAATTCACTCAGGCATTCAAGCATCATTCAATCAAGCAATCAATCAAGCATCTTGGAGTAGCCATTGACATATCTTCAAACTTCTTCAACAAGGTTTTTGGTGAGTTTACATAATTTGCGTGTTGTTTATTCATCATTCCTTGCTCATTTCATTCCATTTCTTTATTAAGGGTTTGATTACCAAACTGGGATTTGACCAAGGAAAATCCCTATACTCTAACCCTTTACCATTTTTCCCCTTTTGCATGTGTGTTTGCAGACTTTTGTATGCATATTTTTCAAGAAATTAGGTGTTACAAATTGGAAAACAAGTCAATAAAGTGTTTCAAGTCAACTAAACCCTATTTCAAGCTTGGAGACAACTAATAGCCCAATTTCTGTAGATTTGACTTTGTCAACTCGACAAGAAGACAAGTGCAGATCTAGACATATAGGATTGATCTTTGAATTTGTAGAATTTTGGAGGATGGCTGATTTACCATCATTGGAAAATGAGTCCCACCTAAGGGCTGAAAATTTTGATTTTGTCAAAATCCAGTTCTCAGCAGTCAGAAAGTAGTTTCAGGTATTTTTACAAGTAGCGGGACTGATTTTCCATCAGTGGTGAATGAGCCCCACTGGTGATTAACAGTGATTTATGCTAGTTTTCAAATCCTTCATGATTCAACATCCAATTCCTAGGTGCACTCTATTCAACCTCTTTCAATTTTGTTTGTGTTTGTTCATGTTTTATTTCATTTTTGCATACCTCACTGTGTTTTGAAGCATTGCACATTTCATTGGTTTTGTATTCATAATCAATCAATTTCATAATTTAGTTGCATTAAGATCATTACATTTAATCTCAATTCCACATTGCATTCCTTAATTTGAGTGACCCACCTCAATTTTAGGGTTCTATCTCTCTCCTTTTAGGTGAAAGATCCTAAAAGTGCAAGAGAAGCCCATAGTCACCCTCAAAATTGATTTGTTCATTTTGGTGAACCTTCATTTTGAACACATTATCTTGATAAGTAGGAGGTATTTTTCCACAGTGTGTCAAATTATGATATTGCTATCAAGATTCAACCGTGTAGTTTTGAGTCAAACTCATTGACCCATGTTTCATGAGTAGTGGTTCAACAAGAACCCATCTCTCATGATATTGAATGGTCCACTTAGCACTCATTGCATCTAGGTGATGCTCACAGAGGTGAAGCATCCGTCCCGGGAGGTCACCATTCACGCTTAACAGTTTTCTGGTTAAGCCCGCTTGAGTTGTTACCCCATTTGCAAAACCTTCAGCAAGTGTTGTGCCTTATGAACCATTCATAATAGAGCCCTTTAGCTCATCAATTGATAAGTAGGAGGTATTTTTCCACAGCGTGTCAAATTATGATATTGCTATCAGGATTCAACCATGTAGTTTCGAGTCAAACTCATTGACCCATGTTTCATGAGTAGTGGTTCAACAAGAACCCATCTCATGATATCGAATGGTCCACTTAGCACTCATTGCATCTAGGTGATGCTCACAGAGGTGAAGCACTGGTCCGTCCCGGGAGGTCACCCATCCCAGTCAGCTCTAGCTCCGCTTAACCAGGGAGTTTTCTCCAAGGTTAAGCCCGCTTGAGTTGCTACCCCATTTGCAAAACCTTCAGCAAGTGTTGTGCCTTATGAACCATTCATAATAGAGCCCCCCCTTTAGCTCATCAATTGATAAGTAGGAGGTATTTTTCCACAGCAGTGTCAAATTATGATATTGCTATCAAGATTCAACCGTAGTAGTTTTGAGTCAAACTCATTGACCCATGTTTCATGAGTAGTGGTTCAACAAGAACCCATCATCTCATGATATCGAATGGTCCACTTAGCACTCATTGCATCTAGGTGATGCTCACAGAGGTGAAGCACTGGTCCGTCCCGGGAGGTCACCCATCCCAGTACTGCTCCAGCTCAAGCGCGCTTAACCAGGGAGTTTTCTCCAAGGTTAATCCCGCTTGAGTTGCTACCCCATTTGCAAAACCTTCAGCAAGTGTTGTGCCTTATGAACCATTCATAATAGAGCCCCTTTAGCTCATCAATTGATAAGTAGGAGGTATTTTTCTGACTTTGATTACATCTTGCATCCTAGGTTTCCTTTGCATGAACATTCAATTAGGTTTTATTTTGTTTTTGCATCCTAGGGTTTCTAAAATTGCATTAGTGAAAGAATCATATAGATTTCATTTTTGCATATCAAATCATTAAAAAACTGAAAATCTGCCTTTGCATCATCATTTTGCATCTGAAAAGCATTAAAATCATTTCAAATTTTTTGAAAATAAAAATAAAAATTCATACCTAGACTCATTCACCACCCTAGACGAATCAATCTAGCTGCACATTTTAAACTACATTTTCAAGCATTTTCTAGGTATTTTTTGCATCACAGTTTGTTGTTATTACTTTCTATCATACTTTCCAAATTTTCTATTTTATACACTTTCTTCATATTAGTTTACTTTTATTCATTGTCATCATGGCTTTCTACTTTAATAAGTTTTGGAATTCATTGAAATTCCTTATAGACATGTCTGATTGTGCCTTTGGTTGTGATCCTAATGACCTTGAGTTTCCTCATGCTCTTTCAACTCTAAATGAATTTCCTCCTCATGTTGTAGACATCATTGGAGAATATGATGATAGCATGACCAAGTTCTTAATTTCATGCATTGATAGCCTTGAAGCCAATGTAACCTTTTACCCATCCATGGAGTCACAAGATCTTCCTACTATTCCACCTCCTCACATGTTTGGTTGTTTACATCTTGAAACAACTAAAGGGCCTAAGTTCCCTTGCACATGTGGACCTAGTTCCTCTACACAACCACATCCTCAACCATTTTATAATAACACAGGTACAAACACACCAATCAATCTTGAAGAAACATATGGAAAAGGTTTTAATATCATAAGAAAACAAGGTTGTGATACAACAACTAAGCATAACATTCACCAACTTTTGGAACAAAGACCAACAGATGAAAACAAAATAGGATTAGGGTATAAAGATCCTCCTCGTGACAACAAGCCTCCTTTTGAATAATGGAGACTTCAAGATGATGGTACAATGATCTTTGATTCTCCTCCTAACTTGAATGTCCTCCTTCCGCTTGAACAACCATTACTTGATTATAATGACAAGGATTCTAGGATCCCCATGGGTCGTCTTCCTCCTTCCATCCATGAAAAAGCATAAACTAGTAAACAAAAACAACCTTACAAATTGAAGAAACTCAAGTTTCCTCTCCATCCACCACTGGAATGTGAAAGGAGAATCCATATGCTCTTAAACAGAGGAATTATACTCTTATCACCTTCAAACAAGTTGGTCATCCGTCCTAAAGATTCTAACATACCATATTGAAAATATCATCGTATTCTTGGACACTGAACTGATGAATGTCAAACATTGAAGGACATACTGAACAAGTATCACTTCACTGACACCAACTGCTATCCTATCATCCCATAGTACATTTTCTAATATTCCTTTTTCTTTTTCTTTTCTTTAGTGTTCTTGTGTGTGCATATCATGTTTCCCCATAATGTGCATTTGATGTGTTCTCTCTTTGTGCACTTCCTCTATTTGTACCTCTATTCTTCTATGAGTCATACTTTATCCTTTCCTTTTCACTTTTGTTTTTTTTTTCCTTTTGGCGATGACGCAAAGCATTGAGACGCCCTATGTCTCTTCCATATTGACCCAAATTTCCCTTTTTCTTTTCCTTTTTTATATTTTCTCGTGTTTCTCCTTTTTTTAAGACCAAAATGTCTCCTTCATGTTGACCCAAAAGCTTTTCCTTTTCCTTTTCCTTCTCCTTTTTTTTTTCTTTTTTCTTGTGTTTTCCTTTTGGGGACAATGCAAAGCGTTCAGACTGCAATGTCTATTCCATGTTGACCCAAAATGGACTTTGTCTTTCTTTTGTTTTTTCTCTCTTTGTGTCATTCTTCCAGTTCTATGTGCTTTGGGGAATGATGACAGTTTCGAGCTCTTTCATAAAAACATTGCAGCAACGAACATAATGACCCTTATGTGTTTGGTATGTTCCTTTCTAGGGGGTAACCCTCCTTTATTTTTCTCTTTTTTGTTTACATGAAGCAATCTTACTTGGAAGCATGTGACTTGGCATAGGGGCTTTCCAAGTTGGCTCTCATGTCTTGTTTTCTTCTTGCATTTCTTTTCCCTTTGCTACTTTAAAATAATTGCTCACATAATAGTGTGTAGCAATTCCTTTAAAGAGGGGGGCATACATTGGAATTATTCATTTACATTCTTGGTTCTTAGTGCAACCTTGTCACTTCATACAATATGTTTGTCACTTTGTGGATGAAATTGGGTGTGATTTCCTTCATAAGTGTGATATCTCTTAGCATATTGCATTCCTCTTAGTGGCCTGATGTGACACATTTCATCCCCTAAGTTGCGAATATACTATTATTTGATCGGTCCTCTATTGGAGACATTAGACACAACGTTCCCTAAGTGATAGACATTGCATGAACTTAACAAGACTCCTTTGAACATCTTTTGCAATTTTGTATTCTTACATTTTACATCTTTGCTACCTTGCATAACGTAACTTGCATGCCTGTGGTACCTTTGCATTTTTTCATGAGTTCTAAGCATATGAATCTTTTCTTGTCTCATGAAGGATGAACTAACATTTTCCTTTGTGGTGCCTTGTTAAAGTTATCAGGAGGTATAACTTTGATATGATTGAGCAGGAAGCCCATTCAGTGACACGAATTTCCCCATAGCCACCTATGTGTTTGTGAGTGCATACCAACTAGTGTATGTATTTCACCTTTTGGGTTTTCTCACCTGGAGGACTACCATAAGCTATGTCGCCCCAAAGTGAGTATGCATTTTTTTTCAAACAAACAACCTAGATCTAATTCGCAACAAGCTGAACAAACGATTGAAGCTTGATCCAACATTTTCCTTTTCTTTTTCCCTTCTTTCTCTCATATGTGTTCCCTTGTTCTTATGTTTAGTTTTTCATGGGATCTTCATCCTGGGAATTGATCATCCCTCTTGATTGTTGCCATTCCATCTTGCTAACATAAGTGCATTTGGATCCTTCTCGATATGCATGGCTACTTTAGTGTGAGTTTGAAGCAAGTTCGTCCTCTCACTAAAGTGGGGGCTAAATGTACCATAGAAAAATGGATCATTGACATTTTCATGGTATTTTAGGTCTTTCTCTTGTGATGTTTAACATATCTTGATTTGATTTAATGTTTCAATGTAACTTATGCATTCACATTAGGTCTTAAAAATTCAAAGTATGACATCTTATGAAGGTGTTATGAAGTTTTGTAACACATTTCTACACTTTTATAAACTCTTCTCATTATAATTCACCTAAAAAGCACCTTTTCATCACTTATTAAGTCTTATTTTAAAGTGTTGTTAAGTCTTGTAACAATATTTCATGCTTCTCTAGGCTTGTCATCACTATTTACACCTTTCTTATGCTTTATTTGACCCCTTTATGCACTCATAAGACTTAATTAAGTGTATTTTTTAATGTAAACCTAACAAACACCATTAAATGCAAGTTGATTCCCGACACTCACTTACAAGCCCAAGGTGGGACCCATTTGCCATGGGTGGTGAATGAGTCCCTCTTGGCTCCAAATTCAAAATAATTCAAAATTCCTTTTAGGTTTTTATTCAAAAGGACCTTATGTCAGCCTGTGATGAGGTATTATTGGGTTATTAAGAAATAAGTGTATAAAGAAGTTTTTTTCTTCTCATTTCAACCCCCATTCATTCAAGAATTCATCAAGTTCACTCATTCACTAATTGACTCAAGCATTCAAGCATCATTCAATCAAGCAATCAATCAAGCATCTTGGAGTAGCCATTGACATATATTCAGACTTCTTCAACAAGTTTTTTGGTGAGTTTAGAAAATTTGCATGTTTTTTATTCATCATTCCTTGCGCATTTCATTTTATTTCTTTATTAAGGGTTTTATTACCAAAGTGGGATTTGACCAAAGCATATCCCTATACTCTAACCCTTAACCATTTCTCCCCTTTTGCATGTGTGTTTGTAGACTTTTGTATGTAGATTTGTCAAGAAATTAGGTGTTGAAAAGTAGACAACAAGTCAACAAAGTTTTTCAAGTCAACTAAACCCTATTTCAAGCTTGGAGACAACCTACAACCCATTTTTTCTAGATTTGACTCTGTCAACCCGAGAAGAAGACAAGTGCAGATTTGGACCTACAGGATTGACCATTGAATATGCAAAATTTTGGAGGACTGATTCACCATCAGTGGTGAATGAGTCCCACCTGAGGGCTAAATTTTTTTATTTTGTTAGAATCTAGTTGTCGACTATTGGAAAGAATTTCCAGGTGTTTTTACCAGTAGCAGGATTGATTCGCCATTAGTGGTGAATGAGTCCCACTGGTGATTTACAGTGATTTTTGATAGGTTTAAGAGCCATCTAGATTCAACATCCAATTCTCAGGTGCACTCTGTTTAACCTCTTTCAATTTTGTTTGTGTTTATTCATGTTTTAGTTCATTTTTGCATACCTCACTGTGTTTTTAAACATTGCATATTTAATTAGTTGTGCATTCATAATCAATCAATTTCATTGCTTAGTTACATTAAGATCATTACATTTAGTCTCAATTCCACATTGCATTCCTTAATTTGAGTGAACCACCTCAATTTTAGGGTTCTATCTCTCCCCTTTTAGTTGAAAGATCCTAAGAGTGCAAGAGAAGTCCATAGTCACCCTCAAAATTGATGGTTCAAAACCTACGAGACTCCATCCTCTTGGCTCATAATGTCATAATGACCCTTGGAATTTGTAGATTTCCTCACATGTTTCAAGCTGGTAATAAAGTGGCAGATGCTTTAGCAAATTCAGGAGCCTTTACATAAAAGATTACTATTTGGGATGATCTTTCAATTACCCTTGATTACATGTGTGAGCTTTTAATAAATGATAAAAAATTACTCTTTAATATTGATTTTGAGTTGAACACCTCATTAGCACATATTGACATCCGGCACAAATTGCATTTAAGGAAATCTTTTCATCCCGTCCCACCTATTCTTAAGTTAGCACTACATTTGTTCATGCATTTTACCTAGTTCTTCTACACAATTCCTAATTTTACTCTGTCTGAAGTTTATGTCATGATGGGTGGTGATCTTGTCCAACAGGAGCCCACCTCCTACAAAGTTTGGAAGAATGATAAGGATGTTTGGACTATCCTCGAACAGGGAAAGTTGGCTACTTATGTTGAAGGTATGGTGGGGCATGATCTTAACATTTCCATGGAATTTGGTAATTCCTAGAATGATGTCATTGTAACTATTGGGGATTACTCTTTCTTTGTTAATATGGAGCTTATTGCAAAGGTAACCAACCTCTCTATGGAAGGGACCTATTTCCCTAGGAAGCTGAAAGACCATTATCAAAAGGAGATGGACAAATTTCTGAAGAAATGGGAATTTAGATCAATTAGATGTAGAACGTGTTCAAAAGAGATGACCTCCCAAATGTTTAGAGCAGAATGGTGTATTTTTTGATGTTTTATGTTACTTTGGAAGGTAGGTTTAAGTGCTTCCATGTCCACCTATTTTCCATGCCTAATCACTTACGTTGTAATTTTAAAATGAACTTTACATTCTAGATTATGTCTTCCCTCGAATAGTATATTAAGGCCAATTACAATTAAGCGAAGAATTTACCTGTCTACCAAGGGTTGATTTATAGATTGTTCTACTCTTCTAAGAAAAAATATCTCAAGGTTAGAAATTATGTTAAACCCTTGGAGGGCTCCCCCTACCCTTGGCCTAGAATTAATGCCATCCTCAAATTCTCAAAGGGTTACTAGGGCTAAAGGTAAATCCCCTACCCTTGAGGTCCCCACCCTAAGTTCTAAAAAAAAAGTGTTTCATTTTTTGACCCCACTAAAATATCGATTTATGATAAATATGATGATGAATCTTGGAACCCCACCCTAGAAGGTTCCCTCACTAGTTCCCCTATTCATGAAGAACTCTCTAAAGCATCCAAGCCACCCTTATCCACTAACCCTTATAGGCCTCTAAATTCCCCTACCCTTTGTGTCAATCTAGACAATTCCCTTGAAGACCCCCAATTGGATGATGTTGTTTGTGCCAGGTGCATGCCCCCCTAAAAAATAAAATTTAGTGACTTGAGAAATGATGTAAATGTTTAGATTGACATTCTAAAATGGTTGCTCACCCATCTTATCATGTCCAAAGACAAAATTCAACATTTGGAAGAGAAGGTTCTTAATCAGAAGGAGACTTGGTCAAGTGACGTTGATGACGAGGGTCATTGGGCCCTTTCGACTTCTCTTTCCAAGTTTTTTGACAAGTGGGCCAATTGGGAAAATAAAGTTGATGAACTTAGGGTTGTGGTTGGTATTGTGGAAGAGAGGGAGAAACTACATGAGGAATTGGATACCATACATAGCAATTAGGAAAATACTCTCAAGTGTTTGCATAAAATTATTGACTACAACAAGGAAACAGTGAAAAAAACTATGGCCACCATTTAGGTGTTCTAGCAGGAGCTCCGCAATAGTCATTGCAAAAGGGTTGGTGATGAATGTTAGGAACAAGTGAACTCAAAGAAGAAGGGCACAAAAGGTGGTTGTTCTACTTCACACAATACTCAAGAGGACCAAGTTGCACAAAAGAAACCCTTGTCCTTTGAAGAACTACAATTTCTACTAAATGAATGACAAACCATTAATTGCCTCAAGTTGTTGGGTGACTCGTAGTTGGTCTAGTCCTTGGTTGGCTCCCCCTTATGTTTTTTCTTGTTTTGTTTGTTGGTCTCTATGTAGTTGTTTTTCTTTTGATTTTCGAGTGCCTCATGTCTTGTGACCTCCCCTATTTGGCCTCTACAACCATTTTGTAAATGGGTACGAGCCCTTCATAAGTTTAATCAAAACACACTTAATGTGGAGAAAAATCGGTTGAATGCCTTAGGGATCACTTGCAATTTCCATATTAGTAGAGGCATATTGAAAATAATAATGAAAAAAAAATATAGAGTATATGTCACTTTTCTATGTTGTCATTGGAATCTATAAATTCAAGCAACTATTTGTAGTCAAACAAGAAATAGGAAAGACATGATTAAATATTGTAGTAGCTAGATCAATATGCACTCCCAATCATGTCCTTAATAATTAATGTATTTTAAAAATTTCCTTATGAAAATTTTATCTCTTACTCATAATGCTTTTGCTATGTTTGATGATTTGAGTGATATGCTCTGATACCATAGTGGAAAAATAAACAAGCATTTACATTTGCAAAATATTAAATATAAAATGATGCTATTATTATTCAGAGTTTATTTGTAATGTATTACAATATGGATTTTCTAGAACCTCTCCATTATAACTTCTTGAATAACCAACCTACGAGGAAATAACTAATTATTTAATAATAATAAAGTATATTAAAAAATTACAAGTCACTAAGGTAACTTTACTACCATAAACCTTAATATTTTAAAAGATAAGAATTTAATGAAAAAAATGTTATATAATGAAACCCTGATAAAATAGAGGAATAATTGGCATAGTTTTTTCATATTTAATATTGTATTTATAGGATTCTTCTAGAAAAAAAATTATATATTTTTTGAATCAACATTTCAAATTGTACTCACCAATCCATCATTAGGACTCTTCCTCTTAATAATGATGTAAACATTGATTAAATAAACATACACAATTTATTCTAGAAGTATTTATGTAAATAAAATAGAGAAAGATAACCATCAACATCCATTTTGTGCCATAACTATAATGAAATATTTGTGCACCGTTACCCACATGTATCTTGTTGAATATTTGTATTGAAATAAACTAATATTTTTTTCAAAATAGAGTGGATAACTACCCTTAGAGATATCGTTAATATTTATTAACACCTTTTCTCTCATCATTGGTAAGGATGGAGTTGACTATATATTTTTGGAGAAACCCACCACTATCAGAATGATCTTATTATTAGTCATGACTCACAACTCACCATTGGCACCTCATGATATTTAATCAACCCTCAACAAGAGTCCTCATATACTTAGATTTGAGCTCCTCTACCTACTTGTGTGTTGAAAGTTTCTTTCATTGGGAGACAATATACAATTTAGAGGGATATTACAATATATTGATGTTCCTCAAATTGGACCCTTTGTTGTTGCCATTAGGTGGTATTCTGTGCGTCTTTTGCTCGTGATATGAGAAATAGGAAGATCTAGGAGATAGAAAACAACATGAACAATATGCAATATTGTATTAGATGACCCAAGTTACATTGAGTACAAGACCTTACATATATAGGAAAGGATGAAGCAATCCACCCGTGAGGCACTAAATTGGAAATTTCCCCAAGATGTGGCACAAATGGATAGACAAGTTTCCTATAGGAGTCAACCTTAGGATCACTTGGAGTGTGCAAACCAACAACCTCTATGACCAAATCATCAACCTTGTTTTCCAAGTGTTGAATGACTTTGGAGGTGAGATGGAAAGTCTTCCAACCTCAAAATGTGTGTGCATGAGGTTAGCCAAATATCTTGGTACCTCCAGATGTTTAAATGTTGTACTTTCGGTTAGAAAAGAAGTTGTCTAACCTCATCAACCTAAGTACACTTAAGTATAGTGAATAGATTAATTATTCACACTAACACATGACAAGTCCACCTTGACAAATATATATAGATATATGGAGAGAGAAGGGGGAGAGGGAGAAAGAGAGGAGGAAAGAGATTTATACAGAGAGAATTAAGTTTTAGTCTAAATTCATAACAATTATTTTTTTGAGGTGATAAACAACATGTTTATGAGCCATTAGGATCATTATATTTTAACTTGTAGAGATATATAGAAAGAAAGAGGGAGAGATGGAAACACATATAGGTAGAAAGATAAGGAGGGAGAGACAAAGTGAAACAAAAAGAGAGATAGAGAGCTAAGGAGAAAGAAAAAGATAGTTGAGATCCAATCTAAATCCACTATGATTATCTTTTTGAGGCAATTTTTGTGTGTTTTTATTGTTTAAACAATTGATGATAAATGACACATTTGTGATTCGTAAAGGTAATTATAATATAGCTCTAGTAGTGGGATGGATATATGCAAGAATATGTGTTTATTTGGGTTGGTTTCAAGAGTCAAAAAATGAGAGAAAAAAGAGTTAAGGTGGGGAGGGCACTAGGAAGACAAAGAGACGATCTCAAGGTGGATCTATTAGTTGCCTATGCTCTTTCACCTACATCAAATAACTTGAAGAGCTTTGTGAGGGAGATAGAGAGATAAGAGAAAAAGAGGGAAATAGAGAGAGGAGAGAGAAATAGAGAGAGGCTAAGAAAGGGAGTAAGAGAGATGGAGGGAAGGACGTTGAGAGAGAGATGATCACTTTTATATAATTTTTTATTTGGGTTTTTGTGCATTTCAAGAATGCTATAATTTAGGGGACTAAATTTTAAACATTAAATAATATATAAAGTTAATTTAAGTGGATAAATACTCAATACAAATCTATCACTTGTTTATCAAGAAATTGATTACACAATTTAATTTTTTTAACCCCATATCAATTGACTTGACTTCATGTATTAGACAATTATATATCAAAATAAAAATAAAAACCACAGATTAACTTTCCACTAATTCTTCGAGCATAACCATTTCACACCAAGATTACTAGGTAGTTATTATTAATACAATTTCATTTTCATAAAACCATTCAAAAGAGATTGCCTTCGCGCTCCTTACGAGTAATATGTCCGTCTTTTGACCGGGACAAAAGACTTGACTTACGTTCTATCTTCAAGCGTAGAAAAAACGTATATTTTTGTTTAGAAGAACAGATTGCGTGTATGACAGAGTGAAATTGTGCGTATGACGAAGTGGCGTCCGTGCGTTGTCAAATCATTTTTTTGTTTGATTCATTTTTTTGTGAGTAGAATATTTGAAAATTTTTGAAGGATGAAAACGGGCGGTATGCGTTCTCAAAGAAGCTCTGAACTCATTTCCGTGGGTTCCACGGCACTACTTCGGGCAAGTTCTTTCATTCCGTAGCATGTTTGTTTTCTATTTAAAGTCGAAAAATACAGCTGCTATGGTTATCGAAATGGCGACGAAGTATTTGGTCCTAGCTATTACCATGATTATTGCAGTGAACCATTGCAGTTCATTAGCACTAGATGGTGGGGATACGCTTTTACTGGGGGATTCGCTCGCTGGAAATCAGACCATAACGTCAAAGAATGGCACGTTTGCACTGGGATTTTTCAGTCCGAGAGGAACGAATAATTGGTACATTGGCATCTGGTACGCACGAATCTCTCCAAAGGTCATAGTTTGGGTGGCTAACAGAGATCCTGTCAAAGGCATGCCCGGCGTTCTGAAATTTTCAAGCGAGGGTCGTCTCAGACTCTTTGATAGAAAGGGCCGGTCAGTGTGGTCCACTGATATTGGCCAGAAAGGATCGCGGGCGATAATAACGGAACCTGGCAATTTCATTATTCTGGGTCACGCCCAGAACAACACTGAGATTGTTTGGGAGAGTTTCGCTCATCCAGGAGATACATTGTTGCCTGGCATGAAGATGTGGAAAGGCATGACGCTAACCTCGTGGAAGAGTTCTGTGGATCCAGCAAGTGGGCTCTTCTCTATAGGAATGGACATGTTTCCAGGAAAGACGCAGATGGTGATGGTCTATAACAACAGTGTTCCATATTGGTCCACTGGAGAGTGGACTGCAAATTATTTTGCCAACGTTCCGGAGGTGTATTATCCTAAGAAATTTGAAATGTCATGTGTGAGGGTTACTCCTTCAAGAATATACTTTCATTTTAGAGTTATCCCGGTAGGACATACCCTCACAGGGCGGATCCTGGTCGATGAGACCGGCGAATTAAAACTTTACTACTGGATGGATGATGGTACATGGAATCTGGCGTGGTCGACATACCGAGGTCAATGCAGTGACTATGATATCTGCGGGGCGTATGGATTGTGCAATGCGAATGATGTGTGTAGTTGTGATGAGGGTTTCACTCCCAAGAACGACTCTCAAGGTTGGTGGTCAAGTGGGTGTGCTCGAAGAAGACCCCTGCAATGCTCTATCACAGCAGGCACTACCGACGTCTTCTTGGAATACAAGAACCGATACTTGCCCGAAGAAGAAGCTGTCTCCTGCAACAACGACCCAACACTGCAAGGCTGCAGGACTGCTTGTCTCAAATATTGCTCCTGTACAGCCTTCACTTTTGTTATTTCTGATCTACCAGTATGTAGACTCTGGTTTGGGGATTTATTCAAAATGAGCTTTTCATCTGACAGCCAATCCATCTTCATCAGGTTGGCTGCTTCTGAGTTGTCACACTCGGCATCGGAGAGAAGCGGCAAAGCCCCTGTACTTCTTATCTTACTTCTTGCTGCCGTGACTATCTCTATTGTTTTAGCTCTCATCTTCGCCGCATTTGTTCTGTGGAAACGTCGAAGACTGCGGAAGAAGAACGTAGAAGAGGACGTGCCAATCATGCTCAAAACGTTCACTTATAGAGAGCTGCGAATTGCAACCGAGAATTTCAAGCATAAGCTGGGAAGCGGAGCATTCGGTTCTGTGTTCAAAGGCACTCTGCCGGATAGCACGGTTGTGGCGGTTAAGAGATTAGAGGGTTCTGCAAGAGCAGAAAAGCAATTCCGTGCGGAAATAAGCACCATCGGAAGAATACAGCATGTGAATTTGGTGAGGCTCTGGGGATTTTGCGTAGAAGGCTCTCGAAGGCTACTGGTTTATGCGTACATGCCCAACGGCTCTCTAAATTCATTCCTCTTCTGTAAAGAGGAAGAAACAGAGAAAATGTTGGATTGGAAGACCCGATTTGAGATCGCACTGGGGACTGCACGAGGATTACTTTATCTCCATGAGGAATGCAGGGATCGTATCATTCACTGCGATATTAAGCCTGAAAACATTCTTGTGGACGGCGACGACAGCCCAAAGATAGCTGATTTTGGGTTGGCTAAGCTGGTGGGCAGAGATTTCAGCCGTGTATTGACGACCACCAGAGGAACTCGAGGGTACTTGGCCCCCGAGTGGATCTCTGGCCTTCCTATCACTCCCAAGGTGGACGTGTATAGTTTTGGTATGACGTTGCTTGAAATTATATCAGGTCGTAGAAATCTGGACTTGAAGGTGGAGGAGAGCAGGTTGTACTTTCCTACCTGGGCTTCATCGCAAATTCAGAGAGGAAACATAATAGGTGTTGTGGATGTAAGAATAGCAAATGAGGCAAATATTGAAGAGGTAAGAAGAGCTGCTGTAGTTGGCGAACTGTGCATTCAAGACGATGAAGATAGGAGGCCGAGCATGGGTGAAGTGGTGAAGATATTGGAAGGGACGATAGAGGTTTCGGCGCCACAAATTCCGAGGTATCTACAGGGGATGCTAGATCAGGTAGAAGACGACGACAGCGATACCTTTGGTCAACATCCTTGCATATCAAGTGATTTCAAAGACGTATAACTAGCAATTGCACCTTGGTGTGCAATGGGTACGCCGAAGAGGTGCGGAAAGTCAATTAGGAAAAAATTAGGTCTATTGTTTAGAGGAAGAGATAGGGATAGAAAGAGGGAGAGATAGAAGGGGAAGAGTGAGAGAGGGGGTAAGTATTGAGTTTATCTTGTTATGATTATTTGAGATAGGCCACATATTTACATTTGTTTCTATTGTTATTGTTGTTTTTGTAATTGTAAGGAACCAATGCATTCTTTTATGGGTTTGAAATGTGATTTTCTGTACCATGCAAGTTTTATGTCTTGTCACAGTTTTTAATATCCAATTTTAATCAAGCCCTTTTCTCACCGTTTCTCTTAATTAATATATCATAACCTGAAAAATGGTTTATACTCCTCACTTCTTGACATTTTTACCTCTAATTGACTATCATATAGGGGAGAGGACTCAATACCTGAGCATGTTTCAATAGTTGTGATAGTAGTTGTTTATATAATGTCCAATATTTTTATCAATATTGGACCAATAGTTGTGACTATCTCCAGCTTCTTCAAGCAAGATTAGATTTAGTTGTATTGAGGTTTCACCTCCTAGTCTTGATGGTTGTTACAAAGTTTATTTTGGTTATAACTTATGGGCAAGAGATCAATAGATCCCCTCAATTTACCTATCAAAAACAAAGTTTGAATCTATGAAATATTTTAACTATTTCTAAATTTTCGGTAAAATAAAGAATTGATTTGTCACCTAACTTTTTAAATCATGATAATACTTGTAAACCTGCAGTATGAGGGAAAATGAACCTGCAGTATAGGGAAAAAAGCATTAGCAATGGTAATTGAGGAAAAAATGGCACTGTAGCACCCAACAGCATTAATCTTCGCAAACAATGTGTTTTCAAAGAAGCTACTTGAATGCTGTGTGGGTTGTATTGCACACCCACAATATTTTTTAAATATTAAAAATAAGAATGATTGATGCATAAGAAAAAAAACTGCAAAAGAATCACAAGAAATCACCGACCAACAGTTTTGCTGAACTTTTTAAAATGAAAATCACATTTTAAATAGTGACTTAACCCACACAATTTTTTGATGATTTTTACCCAAAAAATAGCAAGAAAATGGGGATAGTTGAGATGATTTTTTGAAGAAAAATAGTTTTTGTTTCTTTTCACATTTGCACAAGATTTCTTAGAGGAATCAGAGCATTTTCTAGGTGGGTTTGGAGATTTTTGGAACATAAAAATGTTTTTTTAATTTCTTCTCGTATTGCACAGGATATTTTAGAGGACTAAGAGCATTTTGAAGCTGGATTTGGAGATTTTTGGGGCTGTAGGACATAAACTGTAGGGTTTAAACTTGATTTCTAATTAACATTCAACGATTTTCAAAGTTTTTTTCAAATTCCATCTTTCTGGTTTAGAATTTTTAACAAAGTTCTTCCTTTTTTATTTGTAAAATTTAAGTTAAAATATGGCCTTTATTTTGTACAAAAGGCCCTAACCCCCAACCTTAAATCCTTTTGTTTGAGTGGTCTTGAATCATCCTGTTCAGTATTCAAATCCAATAACAGAGTCTGATTGACCTCACATCAAAGGCAACTGTCAGAAATATTCTGTTGTTTGGAATAAGCACACTGAGCACAATGACTTAATTTCCGCAAGTAGAAGAGAATTTTTCCACATGCACAACTATTATGTGCTCATAGAACTTGGCATCTATATCATTTTAAGCACAAATACAAATAATTCTTGTGTAAATTAATACAACATTTGAGCAGGTTCAGATATGCATGCATTTCCCATTGAATAAAATATAATAAATAGGATCAATTTTATCTCCTATAAATATGAATAGTTATATAAGATGATTCATTGCACGCCAGCTATTGTATTATGGCACTGTCACCACATTCTTTGGAGCCTAAGATTTGTATATACCTTGAATTATGGTACAATTAAGCTATAAATAGAATATAGAATATATTATATAGGTCCAAAATGGTACTGAATACATAGCACATTATTATGTATTATATAATCAACGTTAAATTAAACTACATGGTATAATGTTTTACAAATCATTCGATGTCATAATACAATAGCAATACACAAATCATGATATAGTTTATAAAGCATACTAGAACTAAAGTCTATGAAAAAAATATATACTAGCTGATTATCTCAACTATCCGAATATCTGATGCCATCAATATTCTCCTATGGTAGTTATGTGGTTATTTTTAATTTTTGTAATACATAACATTGTGTTTCCTGACATGCTTAGGGTTCACCTTCCATCCCCCAGGTAGTCAGAATCTTGTGCTGTGCTTTTTTCATATAGCCTCTAGTTTCTTTATATGTTGAAGCTAAAATTTGGCTCCTTTTGCTATTATTACTCTATACTTTTGAGTGTCATAGACATACTTTCATCATTCAATGTCATTGATAAATTCATTTTCTTTCTTTTTGACAGTTGCCACATGTCTCACAAGCGAACTGTAAAATAAATGGTATGTTAGGGTCTTATTGAGCTTTTGGTAAGACCGGCTTATATAATTTATTTTATGTGCACATTGCTCCTTGTATTGAAAATAACAGAAATCTCAAAAAAAGCCAGGCCTTCATTTTCAAGATTCACCTCTATTTGCAAGAAGTGTCACCCCATTTCAACTTTACCATTTCTAATATTGCTTTAACATTTCCAACTTTGTCAACTGGCTATTCTTCCATTCAAAGAAATATTTTAATACCAAAATGTAAAGGCTTCTAAAACCCTACCTACCACATCTGATCCCTATAAGAACTTCAACTACCTTACATGGAATAGGTAGTAGTGTACCATATGGTAGAGTGTAAAAATGCAACACGGGTTTAAATCCCCTCACTGTAATAAGGTGGCCTTTTAATTCTGGTGTACATATACAAGGTCGTGGCACAACAATGATAGGATACATTAGAGTCTAAGATTAATGACTTATTTTTACAAAACAATAATGTGGCCCAAGTGGTCTCGAAACCACATTGAAGGAGACTCATAAAAACTCCCTGAGCCCAAACAATAAAATGCAACTACTTAAACTTACACAACAAATATGGGGAAAATAGATTAAAAATATTTAACCCACATAATGATGAAAACGACAATAAAACATGTAGAATATAATAGCCATTACAATCACATTTTCAGTTTGTCGTTGAGCATGGGGCTTCAAAAAATTCATAAACATTTGACAAAAACGTAAAATAAGTTGAATATTTTAAAAAATCATCAAACATCATCAATTTAAACACACTCCAGTGATAAAAATGTAACGCTTTTAAAGCAGAGCCAAAGCTTCCATCCCCAGGATTTATGATAAAGTGTTGAAATTTGTAAAATACACATAAAACTCAACTCCACTACAAATCTCAGATGAATCTGAGGGAAGAACTACACCTCATCCATGGCAATTACTCCAAAGATTACCATATAAAAAGTTAAAACTGTACTTTTCTTCTAGAAGGAAAAGTAATGAGTTCAAATCTCTAACGGACTATTACGTGCCAAAATTACATAAAATGAATCGTCCAACTTTATAGACCTATATGAAGAAAAGTAACAAATCCTAAGAGATTTAAATTCCATTAAAGCATATTAAACTCTGAAATTACATAAAATACAACATCCAAGTAAGTCACGAGTCGTGCCCTATTCATGAAGGATTTCAATGTAAGAGGGGCCCCTGTGTATGGCATCTAAGACGAAGACTACAAAGCAACAAAGCTTTACAAAATAAAGAAAAGATTAATTAATAGCCCCAGAATTGAAACCCTAGAACAAAACCTAAATATATTGCAGACCACATTATTTTCATCACATACCAGTCTGAACTCTAGTGTCGCGTTCCTTGTGGTGTAGGAGCATTTTTCTGTATTCAGCAATTGCGTGTAGACGAGCTGTTGTTTTGTTTGTTTCCACCATTATCTTGTTTTCCTCTGCTTTTTTCTTGCAGTAGCTGACCTCGAAGAGGAAAAAGCTCAAATCTTAATAAGATATGGAGGCCACTGGGTTCAAAATCCCGATCTATAAAAGGGAAGTTGTGAGAAAAAAATATATAAAAATTTAGAAGTATTTTTCGTTCGTTCTATACCCTGAGCGGGTAGAAGAGAAAAAAACCTTAGATAGTGTGAGGAAAGGGAAGGGAAGGCGTGAGGAGGAGGAGAAAGAAATTTTGAGCATATACCTTTTGTAATAAAAGACGGTGTTGCTGGCATAGCCGCCTCATCTGCAACTTGCATAGACCGACGAGATAAATAAATGGCCACGATCAGTTCAATCGTGTGCAAGGTTTATTGATAAATGCAAGCCATTGATTACACTTTTGAGGTTGGTCTTGTTTATATTGGATATGCCTTCGGCGTAAATTATAATAATCTAACTTCAATTGAATCTATAACCATTGTAAACTTTTTTAACATTTTTTTATAATAGCAAGAAAAGATGGTGAAATTATTATAAAACAATGATCTTACAAGACTTCATAGAAAATTTTCATAGGTTCATTTTATTATTCATTATAATTTAATTTAATGATATTTTTTATTATTATGTTTATTAGATATAATGATCTAAAAATCATTTCATTTAATTTTTTGATATAATATGATCTTTATTTAGAGGAATTATTAGACATGTATTAAGACTTAAGTGTTGTATTGTTAATATAATAGAAACTTGATTTAATCACATGCTCTATCTTAAAAGATGACTAGACAAAAAATGGTCCATGTTAAATCTTAGAAAAATATTTTAAAACTTGAATGAATAGATGTCTCAACAAAGGGTGTCTATGACATGAAATTGAATTATTTCATTATTGGTATTAGTTCACAATCTTTTAAAAACCGAATAGCTATCTTACCATTTCACTATCATTTATGTTAGGTAAATGTGGAGCTAATATATATTATGACACTAATATGTATATTTGTTGTGAACTTACACAATAATTCTAAAATTAATTCTGAAAGAAATAATTTTATGCTTTTGAATATAATTTAATATACAAAGAAAAATATGTCACTACAATCAATATAAATTATAAACATTTAAAAAAATCATATTAATAGAAAAACACTAAATAGAGGAGGCTTATATAATTGTTCTAGACATTTACATCTCGAAATAAAAAGACATTACAAGATTGAGGAACATGATGTCTAGTTTCTAGAGGAATCACTCCACCAATATCACAAAGGTAAATTGATATAGTGTTCTCTAATACACTATAAACATTTTTTGAAATGGTTGAGGGTGTTCTTTGTCATTTTATCAATTATAAGATTAGGTCTTTTTGATCTTTTTGCAATTAATGATATCAATTATGATGAAATTTTATGAATATATTATTGAAAAAATATATATAATTTCTAATAAAGAAAAGAAATTTTATATAAGTATAAACTATAAACATTGTTTCCACTTTCTTCTAAAATTTATTAACATGATTATATGAATATTTTAAGCATAAATTTTTATCTATCATTTATATGAAATTAGACAACGAAATAGAAATTACATAGTAGCACGACAATTCGCATTAGAATCTGTTACTCTTTTATGAAAACCCCGATCTCTTGCGAATTCCATTAAATCGTTCCTGATTCCCTGTTCAAATATCCTATAAACCATTATTACAATTTCGTGTTCAGCAAGCATACCAGACATTTTATTGACTTTGATATTACGGGTACCTTCCACTAGGACAGATATCCAAGTATTTAGTCCGGTCATACCCATCTTCACCACCACAAAAGACTTGACTGATAGACTTAGATTATCTTAAAAGTCTGAGTGGCAAACATATCAATAGCTATCAGTTGACATTAGATAATTCACTAAAATCGCTTCTGATTCCCTGCGCAAATATCCTTTTATTCAATTTCGTTCTCAACAAACATACAAGATTTTTTATTCACTTCGATACGACGGGTCTCTTCCACTGGGACTAAGTTATTTTTAAAGCCATGCACAAAAGACTTGACTTATTTACAGTCATACGTTTGTTCTATCTTAAAAGTCTGAGTGGCAAACATATTCATACCTGTCAGTCAATATTGGAGAAAATTGCACATTTAATGGATTGGGCGCTAACTTTACACCCCAAAAACAACGTCATTTATTCGTTTTAAATGGCCAATATTTCAGTTTTCTAATTTTTTCAAGTGGTGCACAATGGCGATTATGAACGTTTTTCTATTTATCATGATAGTTTTTCTTCAATCGCTGTAGCCCTCACCATGCAGGTAGCCACTCTTTTTAGTCATGACTCTAGTCTTCTGGGCTATTAGTTTTCTCTAGCAGCTTTTGAAAATTGGCTAGTGCCTCATTTTATTCGACCATTTCCCTGCCACAAAGTTGGTTTGTAGGATTTATTTGATGGTCTATAGTGAGACCTACATTTTTTCTGCACATGCATGGGCGGACTTTGCATATGCACGTGCAACTTCATGTTGGGTTGAGTGGTCTTCTAGCTCGTTAGTGATTTTTTAGCACTCTGGCAGTTCATCTGCTATAGTTTCGTGAGGTCTTTCTTTGGAGTTTCCTGGCCCTTAGAATGGTTTAACCCTCAAGGATAGTGTTATTCTAGCAACAGAAGTTTAAAATCAACTTTCTTTTTTTTCAATTTATTTTTAGTAGCTTGGTGTTTTTTCATCACCATTAGCTATTTCACAATGTCCTTTTGGTGTTTTTCTTTCACTTTTAATAATTTCTACATGTAAGGAATATTTCAGGGATTTATTAGAATTTGTGTGCTTTAATATGTGGTTTCGCATTCTGAATGTTGATTTTAGTTTTGGGTCACACGATTTCCCAATTTTTAGTGCTATTTTTAAGGCAAATTAGCATTTTACTAAATTGCATGCAAAAAAAATATCATTACTGGCAACATATTCTATTTTTCGATATTAGCATGATGTCGCACTGATGTCATCTCATACATATGACAACACCCACTTGCCCCACACCCTAGTTTTACCATAAATTAATCGTTTTTCCTTTTAGCATAAGTTGGGCATATAAGATTAAAATTTTACAAATGAGATATTATAAAAAATATAGTTTTGAGCACTTTCTAAAGGTCTAGGTATTTTTCTTAGATTTTTTGTTGGTACATTTTATCAGTTAGATCTTTTTTTTTAGTTCTTAAGCTCACACCATTTGTTTAGTTTC
Source organism: Sequoia sempervirens (assembly GCA_007258455.2). Taxonomy (NCBI): domain Eukaryota; kingdom Viridiplantae; phylum Streptophyta; class Pinopsida; order Cupressales; family Cupressaceae; genus Sequoia; species Sequoia sempervirens. Next base: position 198,875 of record VDFB02293104.1, on the reverse strand, counting down.
TCTATTTCTTGCAATACTTGTCAAATTCGAAAGGTATTCTAGAGCTCTTCATAGCTATTCATGTATTTTTTCATGATTTTTCTCTAAGTACCTATTATTCAATTTGCCATTTTTTCACATTTTGGTTGATTACTTGGATGTCCTGGCACATGGAAACATTATGTTTGCATGAGATGACATTTTTTGAGTCATTCTTTATATATTTCTAGCATGTTATCCTTTTTGGCATTGTATGGATATTTTGAATTCACTTTTTCATTTATAGATGCACCGAGATAAATTCTCACTCTTGTGCATGTTTTTTAGAGATTTCATACATCATTTTATTCTATATTTTGTACTTGCACTACTTTATAAAGTGTGATGGAGGGTTTAATGTGTGCACTTTCTTATTTTCAGTCACAACCTTATGTACCTTCATGCACACAATTTTTGGATTTCATACCCTTTTTTAGCTGCACTACTATCTTGTGCACATTGATTTTGTGTTTCTTCTTCTTCTTCATGCACTATATTGTGACACACAATTTGAGTGGGATTTTCATCTCTATCCCTTGTCAGCATTATGGGATAGGGTTTTATACTATTGGTGCTAATGCTTCCTTGGTTTTTATTTGGAGTGAGTTATTTATCTATTAATTGTCCCTATGTATTAGGCTGATGTAAGTCGCTAGTTACCCATGCATTTTGATGATATGTAACAATTACCATATTGAAACTCTTGCATTCATTTTTTATGGAGGAAACCTCCATCCTCAATTAATTAATTTCTTTAGACTATTGAAACCTATATTTTTGACTTGTAGTTTTCTTGTGTAAATTGAGTAGAGTTGTTCCAAGGTCGTTATTGTGAATTGATGTGCCATGTGTATCTTGGGATGTTAGATGATAACCTTTGTTTTTCATTTGATTACTTTTTGAGTAGTTTAATTAAGATCACTCATGTATTATTTTTTCTTGTTGGTCTTGATAATAGTCCTAATTTTATAGGAGGTTATTTAGTTTTGGCACTATCAAAATCATATTTTGATAGTTGTTTGCAACTTCTTCATGCTTCATTCATTTTCTTTATGTTCCTATTCTTTTTGAGACATTGTTTTGGAGGTTTCTTAGTCCTTCACTTGTATTTCTCTCTTTTGAAGAGGATTTTTTCCCATTAATTTTCTCCTTTTTCCTTGGTTATTAGAGATCTTTTTATTTACACATGGGTACCTCATCTAGCCTAGTTGCCTTGAGCCATCTTTTGTATTTTTTGCATTCATCATTTAGAGGTTTTAGCTACTCCCTAAGTTGAACTTAAGGTCGGGTGTTAGAGGAAAAGATTATTTACCTAATTAATTATTTAATTCCTTAGGTCCCTTTTGACTCTACCTAATTAAGCTTGCTTAGGTCATGTATTTTTTTGTGTCTCAAGTAATATGATAGGAGCACATGTCATGATCTAGTTTTATCCTCACCTAAGGTTTCTCTAGGGTTTATTTTTCTTATATGATGATTATTTATTGTGGTCCATTATTGTAATACACATAGTGATTCATTTTTTTTCTAGATCAATTAGATCATGGCCTAAATAACTTTTCTTTTGTCTCCTTTTCCACACATGTGTAGCATAAAAATATGCCACCATTGAAAATTTCACACTAGGTTTAGCTCTCCCTTTGTGCTTGGACCTAATTATGCATTAATTACCCATTTTTCAAATATATTTAGAAAATCAAACATCGATAATGAAATTATGCATTCAATATTTTTCCCTTGACACTTTTGGCCCCGAAAGAAGATGAGTCTAGTCTAGGGCATGCCACATCCTAGACCACCTCTTTTGGCTCCAAATTTGAATATGATGGTGTCGGTAATGTATGATTTTAATTTCTAATTTCATTTGTCGGTCATCAATATTTGATTTTTGAGAAATTAGAATAATTGCATATAAATACAAGGTATTTTCACCATTTAAAATCCTAGAAAATCTATTGAGAAAATTGAAGATCCTAAGTCAGTAAAGGGTGGTCAAGGGTAAAATTAGCAACATTATTACAATACTTTCATTAATCAACTTTAAGTTTGTAAGACATCAAGAAGAATGAAGCAATTTATGTGGAAGTAGCTATTATGATCAATCATTTAACAAAAATAGCTTTCCACAATTCATAGTATAATTGCTTGAGGTTTTCTAGAGTTGATTGTGTAATATTTTTTTGCATCAAAAAATATTACACAATCAAATTCAAAAATCCTCAAGCAATGATCAATTATGCCAAATCATGAAGATGTATTGAGTTATCTACTACATGCTAGCTTCAACAATCTATTGTGTATGTGAGTTAATATTTTTTCATTCTATCACACAATAAAGACATCCATCAATCAACTTGTGTGTGGAATCTCTTCTTCAAGTGTTTTCACATCTAGGTAACATTATCATTTGTTATTTATCAATTTAAGTCAATTATAGTTATTTTGGCCTCTGTCTAGCCTAGTGCATGCCTTCTTGATCATCATCAATTATTATACATGGAGGTAGAAATACCAACATGGGGTTTGACTTAGGAAAGTCCCTATATAGTACAAAAATTTTCCCTATTTTCCTCTATGTGGGTTAGATCTAAATATTTCAGTAGGTGACAATCTCAAAAAATAGTGCAAACCTTAATCCACATCTTGAGAATTTCTAATCCGAAAAAGAAAGAGTTAAATCTAGGGAACCCATGCCCTAGACTAGCTAGTTCAAGCTCAAATTTACAATGTAGGTTCCTCTTTGTGTCTCAAACTCATATCTGAAGTTGTACTATAACTTCTCATTTTCGTTTGTGTGATAAATTATATTTTTAGATCTAGGGCTACACATCAAATAGGCTTATCAAATCACACATCAATTTTATCATCATCACAACCCTAATAAATATAAACTCTAGGATTTTATATCTCCCTTGTGGAATCAAGTCAATCATCAAACCCTAGTTAATTTATGTTTAATGTTGAGTCAAGTGAAATGGAGATAGTGTTAGTTATCCTAATTGGATCTAGGATCACTTTTTCCACCTCAACAATATGTGTTTGATTATAGGTGATCCTTGGGATTTTTAGGGTTGAGGAATCAAATCCATAAATTTGACATTATTCTAGAGTGGTTAAGAAGTCATATATTTAGATATCATTTATAATGTACTACATATTGAATCAACTGATTTTTCACTAGGACAATCAAATAGAGGTTTGTCATTTTTTGAGCACTTGTAGAAGCCTAACATTTGTAGTGTGACACTCTAAATGCTTAAGTGATTTGATGGGAAAAATTGTGTGAGCGTATGTTTGATGAAATCAATATGATGGTATGGATCATTATGAAATTTCATGCTTCTTGATAGAAATTCATAGTTATTTTAAAAGTTTGGACATTAATGGAGATAGGTACAAATATTATCTTCTTGTTCGAGGGCATGGTTGATACACATGTAGGAATATGACTCTCATTTCAATGATATATGAGAACTAGTATACTAATGGTGATGATTATGGTGTCACGGATGTGCATATATATTTGAGGATTGACATGACATGATCATGTATGTAATGGAGAGATTGTGGTATTGATTGATTCATGATATAGGTGGTGGTATGGTTCACTGTTTGGAGTTTGCTCATATATTTTGGGTGAGTTTTTGGCTACTTGACTATGGTTACTCAATTATGGATTTATTTATTAAATTGAATATACAAATGATTTGGTGTTTGAGTCTTGAAATATATAGGTTATCCTCTTTATTATCTCAAATTTCAAGTTACTAATGTGATGGTGAGTTTGCAAGTTACATTGATTTGAAATTTACTAGGTATGAAATTTTGTGGATTGATCATTGAAGAAATCAATTATCATGAAGGTATAATTCAAGCATATTGAACACACCAAAAAGTGTATGTAGTCAATCTAATATTAGATGAGTAGGAGATGTATATATAGGAGATCAGGTAAGCATGAGGTGTCGAACTGCATCGAAACCTCTCTAGTCTCCAAACCATCTAGGCAACTATGTTGAATAGGTGTCAAGAAAACCAATGAATCATATTGTCTACACAATGAATGCCTAAGTAGGCTTAAGTTACCCTTTGTGTGTGTAAGGGATAATGCATACACTAACAATCATCAATCAATTGTAGTGTGATTAATTGGATTTTGAATGTCTATATCCATAGATCTTTTTAGTGTAAGTGCATATTAAGTTAGTTGGCATTGCTTATGGTTATTTGTACATTGACTTGTTACACTGATATGAGAGGATTTATTATTAGAGTTTGTACATAATTGGTTAATGAGAATACTATCATGTTATTTATTATAATCCCGTGGATATATTAGTTGCACAATTTAGTGGGAGATTTTAATAGTGATATTTTCATGGTGGTGTATCTTCTTGGCTCAGAGACCTTGGTTCTATTTTATTCTCTAGATTTTTTTATATTTCACTTTAGTATGTGTTGAATATGGGTGATCTTTATTTAGGATATATTTATCTTTATGTGATTCAATATGTAGAAATCTCAGTTAGCCATGAAGGAATATTGGATAATTTGGTTGAGTTATAAATTTATGACTTGTTAGTTTAAGTTGGAAATAAGGAAAATTGGGATAAATATATCAAATGTGAATTATCGATTTTAGATGTCTACAATGAAAAGAAATAGTTATACCTCTAAATTAGAAATGGATGATGTAGTTCTACCATTACTTTCAACAAAGATGTAGCTCAAAATATTTTGAATCTATCGACCCCTAGGTGTCCATGGAGATAAAAGAGAAATTAAATAAGGGAATACGAGAGGAAAGTCTAGATATAAGTCCCTTGGGAGATCCAAATATACTAGGGAAAGATCAAGGCTAAATGTTGGAAGTGTAGAAAGCCGAAATAATTTACAAGAAACTTTTAGAAAGGGAAAAATAAAAAGAAAAATTATTTTGATGATGAGTCTAAAAATTATTCTCAAAGTGATGGTGGTTCCTTTATTTCATCCACAAACCTGATGAAGTGTAGAAAGCCTGATGAAGAGAGATTGGCTGTCAGATGAAACGCGTATTTTGAATAAATCCCCAAACCACAGTTTACAAACTGGTAGATCAGACATAATGAAAGCAAAGGCTGTGCAGGAGCAATTGTTGAGACAGCCAATCCTGCAGCCTTGCAGTGTTGGCTCGTTGTTGTATGCGATAGCTTCTTCTTCAGGCAAGTATTGGTTATTGGATTCCAAGAAGCCGTCAGAGCATTGCAGGGATCTTCGCCGAGCACACCCACTTGACCACCAACCTTGAGTGTTATTCTTGGATGTGAAACCCTCGACACAACTACACACATCATTAGCATTGCACAGTGCATACGCCCCACAGATATCATAGTCACTGCATTGACCTCGGAATGTCGACCATCCTTGACTCCAACGACCATTATCCATCCAGTAGTAAAGTTTTAATTCGCCGTTCTCATTTATTACGAACCGCCCCGTGAGGGCATGATCTGCCGGGATTACAGTAAAATTAAAGTATATTCTTGAAGGAGAAACCCTCACACAGGACATTTCGAATCTCCTAGGAGCATACACCTCCGGAACGTTGGTAAAATAATTCCCAGTCCACTCTCCGCTGGACCAATATACAATACTGTTGTTATAGAGCATTACCGCCTGCGTCTTTCCTGGAGACGTGTCCACTCCGTAAGAGAAGAGCCCACTTGCAGGATCCACAGAACTCTTCCACGAAGTTGACTTCATGCCTTTCCACATCTTCATGCCAGGCAACCATGTATCTGTCGGATGAGCGAAACTCTCCCAAACAATCTCAGACTTGCTGTGGCCATGACCCAGCATAATGAAATTACCAGGGTCCGTTATCACTGCCCGCGATCCTCTCAGGCCAATATCAGTTGACCAAACTGGCAGGCCCTTTCCATCAAGCAATCTGAGATGGCCATCGCTCGAAAATTGCAGAACGCCGGGCATCCTTCTGACAGGATTGTCTCTGTTAGCCACCCAAACTATGGTCTTCTCAGATATTTGTGCATACCAGATGCCAATGTAACAATTATTCGTTCCTCTCGGCCTGAAAAAGCCCAATGCAAACATGCCATTCTTTGAAATTATGGTCTGATTTCCGGTGAGGGAAGCCCCCAATAGAAGCGTATCTCCAACATCCACTGCTAATGAACTGCAATAATGCGCTGCACTAATCATAGTAATTGCTAGGATCAAATACCTAATCGCCATTTCGATACCCATAGCGTTTGTATTTTTCTTAACAGTTACTTTTAAGTAGTGCGTAGATGGTCCTAAGTTTCTGATTTATTTTCGAATTTAAATAGAAAGGTTCCATATAGACTACGCAATGAAAGAACATGGCCAAAGTAGTGACGTCGATCCCGCGTGAATGAATTAAATTTGTGGACTTGTCTGATCCAATAATTCCAAACGTCGAGAATGTGGATATGCGGTCAAATACTGACTAAATGTTAGAAATACGGAGTATTTGTGGGACCCTCACTCTTTGACATTTGTGGCTACCTAGAATGTATACTAGGTAAGTGTTGCTGGGGTGCCTTCGACTTCCTCGGACGCGCAATTTCGAAGATTTGACAGCGTGCAGATCCGAATTCGTTCGACGCGCAATTTAGGTCTCTTATGTACTTTCGCCACAAATGTTTTTAACTACATTCGCATGAGTACACTTTCACCTAATTGATGAAGACTAAATGGAAGTCAAGTCTTTACTGGCAGGCGAAATTCGGATAGGTTGTTCAAAGGTGCCCTTAAAACATTATGATATACGTTAGTGTAAGTAAAATTATATATAAATCAAATATATATATAATTATAATTCTATATAAATTTTGACAGTCTATCCAAAATCTCTCCTTTCATCTGATACAATCTTCTTAAAATTTTGATTGTATTTTGTAGCAAATTTTTTTAAATATAGTCATACTGCCATCAAATTTAAGCCTTGCTTCCAATATTTTCAAAGCGCATAGTCATTTATCTGTTCTCGTCAATGTAGTGTTTTTCTAAGGTGGGATAGAACCACCGCCAACAAATTGTTGAAGCCTCGATGATGATCACATAAACGTGAAGACAATCATTTAAATACTTTGATGAACATGAAATCGCATTACTAATTAATGTTATATTCGAACACGCAACGATTAAAAGAAATTATCAGAAAGAAGAACAAAGACAATTCTAATTTTTGGAAAAAGAAAAAAGAATGTCACAAATAAATAAATGTAATTTGTTTATTAAAATATTTAATTTTATTTTTAAATATTTTAATTGTAAAAATAGTATATTTGTGTTTTTACTTTTTGTTTGGATTCAATATAATTAGTGTTTTTATATAATGATTAATTTATAAATAGCATATTTTTATGTTGATTTGTTTTAGTATATTATCTTATTATGTCAACAGGTATAATTATAGTGGTAGTAAGGGAGTGGAGTGTAATAGCATGATCTTATTAACAAAAATAGTTATCATTTACCATTAATTTGCAATCATTTACATGTCACTACATTAATTATAAATAATAAACATAATATTAATACTAAATAATAGATATCCCTCTCATTCATTGGATTTCTTCCATTCATCCAAGTGACAATTTGAAATTAGATACCACTTGGGTGCCATCTTATATTAAATGGACCAAAGTAAACTTTGATGGAGCACCTTGAATAAATCTAGACAAATTTAGGGCAAGTTGTGTGGTTAGGGACTATGAGGGAAATATCTTGCTCGTAGCAGCAAAAATACTTGCAGAGGTAACAAACAATGAAGCCACATCTTGAAAGCCACTCTTTTGGGATTAGAAACTTTGCAAAAAACTGCAAAAAGATTTGATTTATTTGGAGGGTGATTCTCTTATCAGTGCCATGAATGCCATTTGTAGATTCTATCTACCACAACCTTCAGTCGGAGCTTGAGGTATTGAAGTGTAATGTGTGTCGATACCGCACATGATTTCCCCCAAACCAACAAAAGCTATTACATGGCAGCTCCATTCGCCACCTTTTGAAGATATTAAGCAATTTTTATCGTTCAAGGCTCCATTGGCAATTTGACAATGCCACGCATTGGCTAAGCACAAGCCTGGGAATGTTTTGACTTTGGGGAATTCTTAAAGGTGTGCCATTGGTCCATTTCAAAGCCGGAATGGCCACGAGAAATAGCAAATGATGTCAGGTGTCAAAGCAGGAGATGCATGTAATGTTCACTAGGCGGTTGAGATGGACGTAGTGGGGTTTCTAGATGGCACTGCCATATGATGATCGCTCTCACGGGAGGATTTGGGCTAAAATATTTTCGGTTACAACCATCTCCTTGAAATGAGGATGTTTCTTTATTTATGCATTTTTTTCTCTTTATTTTAGGAGTTGGAATATTTGTAACACAACAAACTTTAGCATGTTACATTCATGAAATAATAGTGCATACATAGAATTGAGCCATGTTTGCCTCTACTACATGTTTATCTTTGTTTATTTTCTTGAATTCATACTTTGTGTCTATCTTAAGTGTTCACAATTGTGGATTATTCTCTTTTAGCTTGTATAATTTTAATTATGTTAATGTATGCATAACTTTCAATCATATCTAATACTCTTTCATACTCCAATAGAGATTGGTCTAACTAAGATTTTATTATGCTATATCATGATTGAAATTTTGTAAAAGCTTGGCGGATTTCTTTAGTTTAGTTTATTTAATTCTTTCTCTCTCTCCCTTTCCCTAAAACAAAATGAAGAGTTGGTTTCTAAAATCCTAGAGGTTTTTCTACAGAGCGCATTCTAGTCCCCTAGTTGTATAAATTTGCATAGGTTATTTCTCATAAGTGTAAGATTTAGAGATCAACAGTTCCTTTTTGACACGCCTGATGGGACCACACTTAATTCCTGTTTAGAAGTGGGTTTATGAGCTAGAGGCTTGTTACAAGGTCACAAATTGCACAAGATCTAAGTGTGTTATTACCTCCCTTAGTGATCATAATACGAACAAGAGTTACTAATTCAAGTGCAACACAAATCCAAGCTCAAAATCAAGCGCAAACTTAGATGGCTCATCTCGGGCCCTTGAAGAATTTTGTATCCTAGAATAGCTAGAGCTCACTAATTCCTTTGAAAACTCCAATAGCATTGGAACCTGTACCTGCTAACACTTTGAAAGCGCTTCCTAAGGTCACTGGGGAATATTTTAAATTTCCTACAAAGCATTTACAAGATTTGGAAAATGTTGTACCATTCATCATGTCACAAAATAGAATATCTCACTCTAATTGCTTGTGACCTCTTTTAAAGGTAAGGCTCAATATTGGTACCAGTCTTTACCTCCTAATTTTAATGGTTCTTGTGACCATCTTGGAGATTGTTTCTTTGATCGCTTCACAGAGAAGGGAGACCGTTCATCTGTACTCCAACAACTGATAATTATAAAAAGGGCCCCTCAAAGAGGCTATTATAGACTTCAACATAAGATTCCACAAAACTTGGTAGAGAATCCTAGTTTCAACCCAACCCCTAGTAGATATGGCTTTTGTCTTCTACTTGAAAGCTTCTAATTCAGACATATCTATTATGATTTAGTTCCTTGGAGGGAAAACTCTATCAGATGCCTATGATCTAGCGTTAAGAGCCAAAAATAATTTGCTAGACAATAGAAAACCTCATCCTTGGCCACACATGCTGATATTTCTTAAGGTACCAACCTAGTCACAAGATTTGGCTCCGAGTACATTTTTCACTCCTTCCATGCATGTGTATCCTAATACATGTATAAGTTTGCATGCTTCTTCTTTAGTAACTGTCGAGGCTAATGATATGAAAGTTTAATTGTGAAGCTTTTCAAATGAAATATCATAACACAGAGTCACCAAGTTACACCCACCTTTCCATAGTGGTGCCATATGTAAGCACAACACATAAGCATGATTTTAAATTTATCAACTTTTATGAAACTACACTAAGCCAAGAAAATGTGCTTGAATAAAATTATAGCACCTATATCTAACTTTATTGTTCTACAAAGAACCAAAGCTAGGCTCGAGGAAGACACACAACAAGCGAGCACAACACCACAAATTTAATAGGATCACCATTTTATAACCTATGCAATAAAAAATATTTGTTCTACCAACTAACTCATCAACTCAAGGATACACAAACACACATAAGATAGAAACACTAGCACATAGTTGGATACTTGTGGCCACATAGCATAACAACACAACTTTTGAGAAGATGTATTGTGGGATAAAGGTACACTTGAATCAAGTTTAAATATTTGGATGCTAGTGAGGACTAACAGGAAAGTTTCCTTCCATCAGAACATGTGAGAAGTCAGATGACCAATCATATGTAGGACAAGAACATCCATTTGGACATTTATAGGAAAAGGATTCCTTTTGGATGTTGTGAAAAGTTCACTTGGAACTAGTTGTGTAGAAAATCACCTAAGAATTGGTTGGTAAGAAAAAATGATTGGTTACTAAATGATAACAATGGCCATTAGGCATAACTTAAAAAGCTAGCAATAAGTTGAGCAAGTCATTCCTAAAATAGAATCATAAATTAATAGCCTAATGCGAGGGTGGTTTACGGTTTAAGGTTCAAACAAATAAAACCTAAGTAAACATGAAATATAAAGCCTAAAAATTTATAGGTTGCAACACATCTTACAAATGTAAGGAGTGTTGAGAAAAATAAATAAATTGGCGAATCCTCCTATCATGCACTCATGACTACATATTAACAAGAAAACAAGATACACTCTATTCATCCATACATTTATTTACAACAAATGATTTGGTTTTAAGACATATAAATAAATTTAAAAGTCAATAGCCATGCTAGTGGCATGGTGCATTGTTGAGAAGAAAAGGTAATATCAAATTCAAATCTAGATAATGAACAGCTACAAACAAAGGTGTTATTGCATAGTACACAACAAGTTATGCTAGATACAAATTTGTGGGTTGTAGTTGAGCTTGTTAATATTGCACTTGGTAAAGTAATTGCTATTGTTTACAAAATGAAAGGAAGCCACAAAATTTACCTCTATTTGTTGTCATTAACTTTCAATCTTGCATTTGACTTACATAGAACACATAAAAAAGAATTGGTTCTAATTACTCTAGTCAAATATGATGATTGTTGATAAATCCCACTAAAAATATCATGAACACTAATAATCTATAAAAAATATATTTTAATATCTAATTTCCAACGTAATGAAAAAATCCACTACAAATCTTTTATAAATCCAACAAAATCTTACTTAAAAAATATGTGAGCATATCCATTGGTCTAGTAATAAACTACTTACGAAACAAAGAAAACGAGTACACGTATTTCAGAATTTCTTCATTTCGAAATTTTTCGTGCAATATGTCCGTCTTTCATCCGACTCAAAAGACTTGACTTCCATTCAGTCTTCAAAAATAGAATATCTTAAACAACGCTTTAGTGGTGGAAAAACGTCGAAGAATATGATACATCAGAAGACCAAATTACGCGTGTGACGGAGTGGCCTCTGTGCGCTGTCAAATCCTTCCTTTGTTTGATTCACCGTTCAAATGCGCGTCGAATATTTGGACATATTCGGAGAATGAAACTGGGAGCTAAACCATTGTAGAAAATACTGCATTTCCACACTCTTTTCTTTACGTGGGATCGACGGCAATACTTTGGCTATGTTCGTTCTTCTCTACTTAAATTCGAAATCCCGGCATGGCACTCCCTAAAGCAATTTTGAAGAAACAAATAAACGCTATGGTTATCCAAATGGCGATGAAGTATTTGGTCCTAGCACTTACAATAATTATTTCACTGCATATTTGCATTTCATTGGGAGTAGATGGTGGGGATACGCTTCTACTGGGCGCTTCCCTCAGTGGAAATCAGACCGTAATTTCAAAGAACGGCACGTTTGAATTAGGATTTTTCAGTCCGCGAGGAACGAATAATTGGTACATTGGCATTCGGTATGCACAAATGTCTCCGAAGGTCATAGTTTGGATGGCTAACAGAGATAATCCTGTCAGAAGTATGCCCGGTGTTCTGAAATTTTCGAATGACGGTCGTCTCAGGCTGTTTGATAGAGAGGGCCGATCAGTGTGGTCGGCTGATATTGGCCAGAAAGGATCGCGGGCAAGAATAACGGAACCTGGCAATTTCATTATTCTGGGTCACGCCCAGAACAAGTCTGAGATTGTTTGGGAGAGTTTCGCTCATCCGACAGATACGTTGTTGCCTGGCATGAAGATGTGGAAAGGCATGAAGCTAACCTCGTGGAAGAGTTCTGTGGATCCTGCAAGTGGGCTCTTCTCTATAGGAATGGACATGCTTCCAGGAAAGACGGAAATGGTGATGGCCTATAACAACACTGTTCCATATTGGTCCACTGGAGAGTGGACTGCGAATTATTTTACTAAGATTCCGGAGGTGTATTTTCCTAAGAAATTTGAAATGTCCTGTGTGACGATTACTCCTTCAAGAATATACTTTCATTTTAGAGTTATCCCGTTAGGACATACCCTCACAGGGCGGATCGTGGTATATGAGACCGGCGAATTAAAAGTTTACAACTTGATGGACGATGGTAGCTGGAATCAGGGATGGTCGTCATACCGGGGTCAATGCAGTGACTATGATATCTGCGGGGCGTATGGACTGTGTAATCCGAATGATGTGTGTAGTTGTCTTGAGAGTTTCACGCCCAGGCATGACACTCAAGGTTGGTTCTCAAGTGGGTGTGCTCGGCGAACACCCCTGCAATGCTCCATCACAGCAGGCACCACCGACGGCTTCTTGGAATCCAAGAACCGATACTTGCCCGAAGAGAAAGCTGCCTCATACAACGACGAGACAACACTGCAAGGCTGCAGGACTGCTTGTCTAAAAAATTGCTCTTGTACAGCCTTTGCTTTTATTATTTCTGATCTACCAGTATGTAGACTGTCGTTTGGGGATTTACTCAAAATGAGCGTTTCATCTGACAGCCAATCCATCTTCATCAGGCTGGCTGCTTCCGAGTTGACGCACTCGACATCGGAGAGAAACGGCAAAGCCCCTGTACTTCTTATCTTACTTCCTTCTGCCTTGACTATCTCTGTTGTTTTAGCTCTCATCTTGGCGGCATTTATTCTGCGGAAACGTCAAATACTGCGGAAGAAAAGCGTAGAAGAGGACGTGCCAATCATGCTCAAAAGGTTCACTTACAAAGAGCTGCGAATTGCAACCGGGAATTTCAAGCATAAGCTGGGAAGCGGATCATTCGGCTCTGTGTTCAAAGGAACTCTGCCAGACAGAACCCTTGTGGCAGTTAAGAGATTAGAGGGTTCTGCAACAGCAGAAAAGCAATTCCGAGCGGAAATTTACACCATCGGGAGAATACAGCATGTGAATTTGGTGAGGCTTTGGGGATTCTGCGTAGAAGGCTCTCGAAGGCTGCTGGTGTATGCGTACATGCCCAACGGCTCTCTGAATTCATTCCTCTTCTGTAGAGATGAAGAAGCAGAGAAGGTGTTGGATTGGAAGACCCGATTTGAGATTGCACTGGGCACTGCACGATGATTAGTTTATCTCCATGAGGAATGCAGGGATCGTATCATTCACTGTGATATTAAGCCTGAAAACATTCTTTTGGATGGCGACTACAGCCCGAAGATAGCTCATTTTGGGTTAGCAAAGCTGGTGGGCAGAGATATCAGCCGAGTGTTGACGACCACAAGAGGAACTCGAGGGTACTTGGCCCCTGAGTGGATCTCGGGCCTTCGTATCACTCCCAAGGCGGACGTATACAGTTTTGGTATGGCATTGCTGGAAATTATATCCGGTCGTAGAAATCTGGACTTGAAGGTGGAAGAGAGCAGGTTGTACTTTCCTACCTGGGCTTCATCGCAAATTAAGAGAGGAAACATAATAGGTGTTGTGGATGTAAGAATAGCAAGTGAGGCAAATATTGAAGAGGTAAGAAGAGCCGCTGTAGTTGGCGAACTGTGCATTCAAGACGATGAAGATAGCAGGCCGAGCATGGGTGAAGTGGTGAAGATATTGGACGGGACGATGGAGGCTTCTGCGCCACAAATTCCGAGGTACCTACAGGAGCCGGTAGATCAGGTAGAAGACGACGACAGCGATACCTTCGCTTAACATCCTTGCAGATCAAGTGTTTTCAAATACGTGTAATTATAATAATATTTCAATTAAATCTATAACCATTGTAAGCTTTTAAACATTTATTTTTCTTTCTATTACGAAGCAACAAAAGATGGTAAAATTATTATAAAATAATGATCTTTGAGAAAGATCATATCAAATTTTCATATATTCATTTTAGTTTTCATTGTAATTTAATTTAATTTAATGGTATTTTTTATTTATTTATTATTAGATATAATGATCTAAACATTATTTTATTGATTTTTTTTATATAATATAATTTTTATTTAGAATAACTATTAGACATGTGTTAAAACTTCAAGTGTAACATTGTCTTCAAAAACATTATGATTAATAGATTATCAAAATACTTCAATATTTCAAATTTAATTGAAAAAGATAATTATGTTACCAAAATACGTTGGCATTTCAAACTTATTTGAAAAGCTGAATTTAGAAGATAACTATTATTTTTACACTGTTTATGTTTATTTTTATCTAGATACTATACCTATTAATCAACCATTAATAGATTTTTTTGTCAATATAATAGAGACTAATATGGAACTATTATATATTATGACACTAATATGTACATTTGTCAAGAACTTGCACAATAATTCTAAAATTAATATAAAAGAATTAATTTTATGATTTTGAATAAAGATTTAATATACAAAGACAAAGATGTCACTACAATCAATTTAAATTATAAACATTATGGAAAATAATATTAACAATAAACAAACACTAAATAGAGGAGACTTATATCACTACTCTATAAATTTACATCTCCAAATAAAAATACATTACAAGATTGAAGAACATGATGTTTAGTTTCTAGAGGAATCACTTGACCAATATCACAAAGTTAAATTGATATAATGTTCTTTACTACACTCTCAACATTTTTTTGAGATGATTGAGGTTGTTTATCATTACTTTATCAATTATAGTATTATATAATTTTTATTTTTTGCAATTAATAACATCACTTATGATAAAATTTTAAAAATGTATTGTTGAAAAATGCATATAAGGCCTAGTAAAGAAAAGGAATTGTATGTAAGTATAAACTATAAGCATGGTTTCCACTTTCTTCTAAAATTTATGAAAATGATTATATTAAAATTTTAGGCATAAATTTTTTCTAATATTTATGTGTGAATTTTTGTTATTCTATTTAGAGATCACAACATTTTGATATCTCACTTAAATAATTGATTGAGAAAATAAGTATATTTTCACATCTATGTAATTCCTTGTGTACTTTATTTAAATTCAAGGAAAAAATATTTGTTTTTCAATACTTCTAATTGAAGGTAAAGAAGCTATGTCTAATGTACAAAGATAAAATGATTTTTTATGTTACCTCCATATATGTTTAGAAGTTATTTTTAATGGTTCTCATTTAAAATTAATATTAGTAACAAAATTTTGAATGTATGAAAGATTGAAATCTCTTACCAACCTAAAAAAAACAATTTTCCTAGTTCAATGTCAATACTAGGGAAAAACGATGCTTCCATCGCTTTTTTTTATGTCTTGCCTTTGGGAATGTTGATTGAAACCTAATACATAGTGTTTTTATTAGTTATATCCAAGGTTATACATATTTAAATATCGGTTTGTAATTCCATCATTCTTGCATAATTTGACACAACATTGCTTATTTCTTAAACAATTTTTAGAATAAATTATGATTATGATACTCAAAGTTAAAAAGAATTAATGTTAAAGATCCTATTTTATATTCTTTTGAATCATTAATTACTTCCTCTTAATAATAGGTTATGCATGTTCAAGGGCTATATATATTCAACTACACAAAAAATGTTAAAAACTCTTTCATTTCATTTAAAAGACATTAAAATATTTATCTTAGCCATAAATATCCACATTTTCACTTTAATTTGTTGTCATTATTCACAATCCTCTTTCTATTCCTACTATAAAATAGCCATACATCTATTTTGACCATAGAGGAGAGAATCATTAATCCGTAAGATAAAATAAATTAAACTTATTTAAATTAAATAGAGTTGTAATAAGGAGTTGAATAAAACTACTCCTTTTAGAATTAAAATGAAGATATCTTACTATGAATAAACTAAAATATGTTATTGTGAATGGGGTTATTTCCTAACTAGTTCTTAGTGAGGATCTATGCACATCATTGTAAGTTTACTTAGGACTTAAGTTTCCTTGGTTTCATTTCTAGAAACTAGTTATAATGAGGCCATGTCTCGTTAGTTAGCTTATAGTTATCTAAACATTTAATATTTCACTTATGCATTTAAAATTATACATTAGGTATTTAATGTTTGCATCCAAGGTGGTTATCCTACCTCCTCTCACCTTTCCTAAATAAAAAAAAGTGCTTTTACATTGTAATTCATTCTAGATCAATTCATCATAGATCATGATTTGATCAAATTGTCTCCATGCTCATGTTGCAACACTTTCTTGTTCATGTGGATGGTTTCTTTCTTGATTTGATCCTTTGAAGTGTGTGTAGTTTCATTTAGGTTATTGTTCACCAATATTTCCAAAAAAATAGACAAGTAAATAAAGGGAAGCGTAAGATTAACTCTATATTTCTTTTTTTTTTATTCAAGGGGTAAACGCTTTTGACTGGAGCTATGAACCGGAATACAACCATTCAACAATACCACCCCAACGGGGTTTGAACCTTGGTGGCAAGAACAACAATGCCACTGATAAACCATCACACCATGTCAATACCGGCGATTAACTCTATATTTCTAAGTCTTGTATGATTTTTTTTATTTTCTTAACTAATTAATATATATATATATATATATATATATATATATATATATATATTTAATTAAATTAGAAAACTAAATAAAACATTACGTTTAAGCACGACAATCCTTTTCTTTTTCCTAACATTAAGGTTATTTATTAATCTTTAATGAAAACTCCAACCTCTTGTGAATTCCTAAGATAAAATTAATTATTATTGCAACTTCATGTCCATCAAATATACAAGACTTTTTTATTGACTTTGATACGATTGATATCATATTTATTAACGCAATTTCGTGTTCATGAAACATACAAGACTTTTTATTCGCTTTGATACAACTGACATCCAAGTCTTTTGTCCAGCCATTCCTATCGTTCCTGATTCCCTGTTCAAATATCCTATAAACCATTATTACAATTTCGTGTTCAGCAAGCATACCGGGCATTTTATTCACTTTGATATGATGGGTGCCTTCCACTTGGATAGATATCCAAGTATTTTGTCCGGCCATACCCATCTCCACCGCCATAAAAGACTTGACTGATAGATAAAAAATGCACATTTGATTCCCTTAAATCGTTTCCGATTCCCTGCTCAAATATCCTTTTATTCAATTTCATTTTCGTCAAACATGCAACAATTTTTATTCACTTTGATACGACAGGTCTTTTCCACTCGGACTGATACCCAAGTATTTTTTCAAGCCATGCAGAAAAGACTTGACTTATTTACAGTCATACGTTTGTTCTATCATAAAAGTCTGAGTGGCATACATATTAATATCTATTTGTCGACTAGTGGTATTCACTTTGATACAACTGATATTCAAGTCTTTTGTCCAGCCATTCCTATCTCCACCGCCTCAAAAGACTTGACTGATAGCCGTAGAATATCTTAAAAGTCTTTAGTGGCAAATATATCAATAGCTATCAGTTGGCATTAGAGAAAAATGTACATTTGATGAATTGGGGTCTACGCACATCAGGGTCTACGCACTGTCATATCTGATTTTTATTAATGATGTATGAGCTACTTCCTGCCGTGTTGTAGTTGCACCCGCATAGAATATGGTTTAAGGACAATGGTGTATTTTTCTTTTAAAAAGTGGGGCCCATCATTCAACTTCGTTGAATAGTTGGAATTAAGGACTCAAAGACGACTTCTGAATTCATTTACGTTAGATTAAGGCCTGGTAGCTCCATTCTTTAGCGTTTTCTTCCAGCCGCTTCCAGTCCTTGTCATACTTCGAGCCTTGGTCTCTGAATAACTCTAATCGGTCGAAGGCGTAGGCAGCAAAACTTAGGAACTCTGTTGTAATTTCTCCGGCTGTCTTATCTTTCATCTTCTCCTCGAAGTATGGCTTGATCTTTTCCACATCCATTTGTACCGTAGGCATATCATAGCCTGTCATTAGCTTGAGATATTCGGCGCACTCCACTTGGATTTCCTTGATCCACTCAATATCTGGATCCACCCTGTTTAGAATTTGCTCCAACCTGTCCTTTCGGTTGTCGAGATCTCTGCACCATACATCCACCAGCCAATGATCTTCTTTCTTCAGCTCTAGCTTCTCTTCCCATGTGTCCTCAGGCATTTGAAGATGGCTTCAATTCTTGGGAAGGTGGAGTCGTATATTGCAGGGAAATTGGTGCAGAGCCGCTTCGTACTCTCCAGAGACTGGATTAGGTCCAAGAACTTGTTGGCTATCCGCACAGCCCTACTGATTCTCATATGTCTGATGTATACAACCCGTCGGAACCAATCCTCGGTGGTCTTTTCTAAGTTCTTCCTTCTCTCCATCATGTCAATCTGTTCCTTGGAGAGCAACTATGGCACGGCTGCAGAGGTGGTGGGCAGGTCGTCCACTGAGGACCATTGCTGGATGTAGTCCGTTAGGGCAGCAACCTATGCCTTGAGCTCATCCTTGGATATCTTATCCTACTTGATCAGGTGCACCACCGTGGCCACTGACTCCTCAAGGTGCTCGACCTTTTGTTCCCTGGTTGTTGTCCCCAAATCAATGGTAGAAATATTGTAACTCACGCCCGCCTGGTTGATAGTAGGTGTTGCAATTTGTACTGCTCGGAAGCCAGAAGCATCCATCATCATCTTGGATCGGATCTTGGGCTTCTTCTCTTTCTTTGTCATGCTCAGGGATCAAGCCAAGATGGCCTCCAATCTCGCTCTTGGATCCTTAAGAACGAGAGTAGTCTTCTCCAGTTGTTTTTTTAACCAATCGGGCATAGCAGATCTATCCTTGGGTGCATCATGGCTACCCTCACCCCTCTCCGTCAGAGGCAAGACTTCTGCCTCCTTTTCCTTTTGTGGCTCCTCTTTCTCTTTTGTAGCATCCTCCTCTTCGTCGGAGTCATGAATAAACATGAGGTGTTTAATGGGCAGCTTGGTGTATAATTGTCGGGTGGGACTTTCTTCTTTCACTGCCTCCTCTTCTTTCTTCTCCTCAGCTACCTCGGCCTCGGGGCTCTTGACAGCATGGGTCTCAGCCTCGGTGAGATCCCTTATCGGCTGCTCTTCTGCTGGCTACCCTTCTTCACTAAGTGGTGACTTTCCTGCTTCCTCCCCAACATCCTTTAGCTGTTGAGCCGACTCCTCCTCAAGGTCTTCATCGAAAGTTTGGATAATTTCTTTGGCGCCTGAGCCATCCTCTTCATCCTTGCCCCCAGAAGAGCCTGTCTCCTCCTCCTCATAAACCACAATGTCGATGGTTCAGTGCTCGTACTTGGGGTGCTCGTAATATTCATCGGCCTCTTCCTCAAAAGGCTTCGAGGCCTCCTGCTCCTGCTCCTCCAACTCTTTCAAAATCTGCATTGTGGCCTCCATGGCTGGTGGCCCTGTTGGCGGTTGTGAAGGCTGAGCTGTTGCGAGGGCTTGGACAAGGGCTGCTTGGAGAGCGGGGTCCATTAGGATCTATGAGAGCTCAGGGGGAAGACTCTGCATGTGCCTTGCAAGGGCCTCAGGCATAGTGGCAAGGGGAACAGGTGATGCTATTGTTGCCAGAGGGAGTGATGTAATGGGCGACATAGCAGCAGAAGAGGAAGGGAGAGTGGTCATACCAGAAGAGGAGTCAACATTAATTATCAGCCCGGCCGAGGGCGAAGGAGCAAGGTGGACGGAAATGTCCACCACCGGCAGAGATGATGTAACCGCAGCCAAGGAGGCGGGTGGTGCACCAGGAGGGGCAGGGAGAAGCAAGGGAGGCTGGGATTCTATCATAGCTATTGTCTGCTTGAGCCTTTTAGGAGATGATCCTCCTGTTTCTTTCTTTGCTTGCTCCTTGGGGTCCGTAAACTGTGCTATGTCTGTTCCTTTTGTCTTTTGAGACCTGGTGACGTGGGGAGACTTGGAAGTCTCACCAGCTGATGTGGTGGTGGCAACGTCCTCTGTGGTACTTGGCTCGCCCTTGAGCTCCTCATACGTTAGGACTACTCCTTGTCGCTTTAGTTGCGCCACCTACCCATCGACCCACTCCTTAGTGCGAGTTATGATCGGCTGGGTGATGGTGTCTAGGTCGTCGACCTCTTGCTCATCCCAATCGATGGAGGGGATTACCAAGTTGGCAACCGCAGGGTACTTCGGATGCATAAGGGTGGACTCATCCTCCTCGAGCTAGTCCGGTACCTGGAACGGTTGCACTCTTCTTAAGAACTGTACGGTCATGCGCATGTAGTGCCTTACGCGGACCTCTTTGTCATCTTTGCAATCTTCCCATAAGTCTTCAACATGGTATTGGTGGGCGTATGTCAGCCCCAGTGCCTTCCTCACATGGCCATGTGGATCCATCCGCGGGCGGGCCATGTACCAGTCAAAATGATATTCTTTAAGCTCCTTCTCTGAATTGCTGGCACATTGGGAAGTCTGTAGTCGATATAGTCCCTAGCCGAGGGTCATGGGATAGGGGATCCCTGCTATGTGCTTATTGCCAAAGATGGTCTGGATGTGTTGGAGCTGTCGGGAAAGCTCCAGGAGGATGATCCTGTCATTAGGGTACCGCGGCAACTTATTTGGCCGTTCCGTGAAACCCTGGGCTCGGATGTAGGTAAACTTGGGGAATTGAATAAATAAGAAGGCATACTCCTTTAGGAGTGCCCTGGCGCTGTGGGAGACTCTCCTTTCAAAGTCTCCAGCGATTAACTTGATAATATGGCCAATGAAGGCATCATTGACCCGACAGTACTCCTTTTTGAAGTTGCGGTATTGGAGTTGAGGGTACTTGTCAAACGGCTTGAGCCCTCGCCTGTGCCCTTGATCAGGAGCCAAAAATAGCCCGATGTATTGTCTTTGACCTGCCAGAGAGTACACCAGGTAGGTCATATAGAACTTAGAACTCTTCTTGACATTTACAAATTGCTCATGGAAGCAGTTGATGATGATGCCTCCCCAATCGAATGAAACCTTGGTGTTAACATCCTCATTCCCCCGCAGGATCTGCTCAATGTAATAGGCCGTCCACTCTTGGAAGTAGGTGGCTGCTGGGAGACCCATGACCCTGCTCAACATAGTTACCAAGTTGTGATAGTCTTCGTGGAAGTCGCTGCGGAAGAGTTCGTGGGGAACCTTTGCAGCGCTGCCCCGTTTCTCCTTAAGCCAAAGGAGATTGATTGATTTCTTGCACCCTAATGAATTGGCATCCCACGCCGCTTGGCACTGTTCCAGAGTGGGGACCTCCATATGTGGGAACGTGGGGATGTGAAATGTTTTGGTAATCCCTTCTGGTGACATGTCCGCGAGGATGTTTCCCTCTTTATCCACGATTGTTCTGGTGTCCGTTTGGTAGGCTTCTCGACAAGCCATCACTAGTTCGGGTGCTATGAGAGAGGGAGGAAAACTGGCAGCCTTGGCGATTCCACTTTACCTTATCAGCCTAACGTTCTTTGTTGTAGGGTTGACCTTGACCCTTTGAGCGAACTCATCTATGTCCACCTGGCCGATGTCAGTATCTGAGATTTCTTTCCAATCGGTCGAGACCTTCGACTGGAGCGGCTCACCCTCAAACTGAAACTTCATCTGATCTTTATCTTCTTTTCCCCGAAGGGTCTTTCTTGATTTCTTTCCCTTATCCTTTTCAGCGGAGGCCCCTAAAGTACCCGCAGTCGATTCCATATATCCTGCGAGCAAGGGCAAGGTCAGCACAACAAGCATCGAAAGTAATTACGTTAGTCCATATTTTGAGCATATCATCTAAATAATTAATCAACTATATCATAAATCTTGCTTCCAGATGTTATCGATTTCATTTCAGGGCATTTGGACAATCCAGGCCCGGAACGCTGGACTTCCCTGGCAAGAATGCTGTCTGGAAGGGAGAATGCAACCGAAAGTTCCCGTAGACCCTCCTTGGTCAGATTTTAGTGTTTTAAGAGGCCATGATGGAGAAGAGCAAATTTTAGGACATGGGTCAAAGTTAGATTCTGGATTTGAGCTTGCATGGATGGATTAAAGGGGGATCGGAGCTATCAGGCCAGGAAGCTGCAAGGAGATGGCCACTGGTGACGGCAGACGGTGGGCATAAATTCAGTGGCAGAAGTTCGAGGACCGGGACCTGGAGTGCCAACAGGCGGCCGACGAGTGCATTGCCTAGTTTTAGCGGCATTCGGCAAGGAGGGGCCCAGCGTCCGGGGCGCCGATCAGCACAAGCCCATCTTTCAAGCTCAGTGGAGATTGGCATACCGAGGTCCGAAGGTCGGGAAGACGCGAGGGAGCGGCCGCCGTGCGACTTTCATTGATTTGGATGGCAGCAGCGAAGGGCGGCCCGGGACCCGAAGGATGGGAAGCCGAAAGGGGTCTGCCGTCGAGGACGGCGAAACCGTCACGGAGTTTCGGGGACGGAACTCCGGACGACCGGGCCCGGATTGTCCCGCGGCAGTGGAGAGGTCGGCGATATTACGCGAAAAATGGAGGCTCGGGTTCCGGCAACTAGGTAGATGAGGCGGAGGAGCCCCGAACGATAGGCAAGCGACGGGCTTCCGAATACGGAAGTTCGGAAGCTGGAACTCGGGGAAGCGGGAGCCGCAGAACGGAAAAACAATGCCGTTGGCGGTGCGGAAGGTAGGTCCGGGGGCCCAGAAAGCACCAACATTGGTGCCCAAAGAGTGCACAGCAGTGCCCATGGAAAAGCCAATTGGGAAGTCTGATGCCCGGGGGCCCGAAGGTAACGAGGATGGATCAATTCATTTGCCAAAATTTTTTAAAGAGCTGAAGCAATGACAGGGCCCAGAGGCCGGGGCGCCAGGCGGCGACCACTGCCGCCGAAGGAAAATCACTTGCGGAACTCCGGAGACGCAACTCCAAGTTTTCGGGCCCGGGTCAACCAGAGGACGTGTTTTTATGTTTAACTTCCACGGTGGAGCCGAAGTCGAGATCCGGTCGTCCGGGAGGCAGGTTATTCTAGGTCGTTAACGTGCGGCGAAAGGTCAACGGAAGTCCGAGGGAGGAGATCCGACGGACCGGGCCCGAAGAGGGGAATTGCTGTCGGCATGGGCTTGGAGTTTGAAGTTTGACGGCAAAGAGGAGCCTCGGACCCGGGGAGATGGACTGCCCTGCGTGAAGAACAACCGTGCCTTGGAAAAGTTCCGAATTAGCGGTCAGGGCCTTTCGTTAGGTTTTGACGATTTTGAACACATGGGTTATGAACACCATTTGGTTTTCTTCCATCTTATGCCATCCTAATTATTGGTTCATTTGATTAAATCCTTCAAAATTACGAAAAAGACGGGAGGGCAAACGGGGACGGCCTACCTCGAATACGCCGAGAGGGAAGATGCAAAATCCACCGGGAATAGACAGAGTGATGCAAACGCAGATGATCGTGATGCTGTTGATCGTGGTGGGCTCCAGATGCTTGGCCTGCTAATTCGCTTCAATTCAGATTGTGAAAATGACATTGGCGGACCGGGCATTATATACCCCAAATGCCATTAATACCAATAATAAATGCTCGGTACGACTGCGGGAAAGTTGGTGAGATTTGAAATTAGGTCAGCGGCGGCAGCCGGAGCTCTGGGACCCGGTGGCCTGAAAGACGTGTCGTGGCGGCTGCCAGATGATTTTCGCGTCTGACCGGACAACAGCGGCGGTGAGAGGTTCGAGGCCTGAAATTCGGGGAGCTGGCAGGAATCTGCCGTCGAGGATGGCCTAACTGCCATGGAGTTCCGAGAACGGAACTCCGGACAGCCGGGCCTGGGGAGTCCCACAGCGGTCGGCCAAAACAAACTACCGGCGGAAAAAGCCAAGGCGGGGCCCGAGGAGCGGGAGGCCGCCAAACGCTCACCATCGCGGATGGCGGTCCCAGGACAGAAGTCCGCAAGCAGACTTCCGGGGACCGGGGCCCGAAGGGGCAGGCGCCGCCCCAAAAATTTACAACGAATTTCATGCAGAGGGCGACGAGGCGGACCCCAATAGCGGGAAGATGCCCGGCGGACACCGCAGGGGACGACGAAGGCGAAGGGGAAGCCCGAACAGAGAACTCCCAACGCCCGGGCCCGAAGGGGCCTAGGGCCGTTTAGGGTCAAAATGACAAAGGGACTCCCCGAGGCCCCGGAAGGCAACAGAAAACCCAAAGGCAGAGGCGTGATCAATTTATGATGAAACCTTGAAGCAACATCGATCATGTGGAATGTCAAAAAGAGGGGCACGCAAAACGGGGCAGCCCCGAAAGACCCAACAAGGTGAAAGAAAAGAGGGTCCCCATTCTGCATGAGGCGTGTGTGCTAAGGGCACAACAGTTTGGAGACTAGAGAGGTTTCAATGTAGTTTGACACCTCATGCTTACCTGATCTCCTATATATATATCTCCTGCTCATTTAATATTAGATTGACTACATACACTTTTTGGTGTGTTCAATATGCTTGAATTATACCTTCGTGATAATTGATTTCTTCAATGATCAATCCACAAAATTTCATACCTAGTAAATTTCAAATCAATGTAACTTGCAAACTCGCCATCACATTAGTAACTTGAAATTTGAGATAATAAAGAGGATAACCTATATATTTCAAGACTCAAACACTAAATCATTTGCATATTCAATCTAATAAATAAATCCATAATTGAGTAACCATAGTCAAGTAGCCAAAAACTCACCCAAAATATATGAGCAAACTCCAAACAATGAACCATACCACCACCTATATCATGAATCAATCAATACCACAATCTCTCCATTACATACATGATCATGTCATGTCAATCCTCAAATATATATGCACATCCATGACACCATAATCATCATCATTAGTATACTAGTTCTCATATATCATTGAAATGAGAGTCATATTCCTACATGTGTATCAACCATGCCCTCGAACAAGAAGATAATATTTGTACCTATCTCCATTAATGTCCAAACTTTTAAAATAACTATAAATTTCTATCAAGAAGCATGAAATTTCATAATGATCCATACCATCATATTGATTTCATCAAACATACGCTCACACAATTTTTCCCATCAAATCACTTGAGCATTTAGAGTGTCACACTACAAATGTTAGGCTTCTACAAGTGCTCAAAAAATGGCAAACCTCTATTTGATTATCCTAGTCAAAAATCAGTTGATTCAATATGTCCTAGTGAAAGTTCTTGTGGTCCGATGGAAAAGGAAAGAGAAAAAGGCATTTTATAAAATGGGAATAGTGCTCCATTGCCAAAACAAAGGATGGTTTAGGCCTAAAGGACTTGAGACTACAAAGAATTGCCTTGGCACCCAAGTGGATAATTGGATCATTGAATGGAGAGGAACCTTGGAAGGTCCTCATCAAACAAAACATAATGAATGCAATACCCAAGCAAGCTAAATCATGGAAACTCCTTCCTTTGTGTGATATCCTTAGTAGTGCCCACCCTAAAGCCCCTACAGGTTTCAATGTATTCAAAACCATTTGGAAGGCATGGGAGGTTGTTAAGAAGGACATAACTAATTGTCACTTCATTAAGAATAGTAATAGCACCATTATTGCACATATCTATATGGTGGAACTTGGAACATAAAGACAAGCCCCTAGCTTTAATTCAAGGCTGCTCAGCCAAAAGTTGGGCTAAATAATGGATCAAATGCTTCAATGATTTTCTAATGAATGTTATCTTGAAGAGTTGGAATGAACTAAGTGCAAAATTTAATCTCCCTCAAAGTAATTGGAGAACATACACAGTGTTAAAATAATCCTGCAAAAAAGATTCATTTCCCTATTGAAGTTAAAATTGACAACCTTCAATACCAAGAATTTCAGTGGCAAGACAACAACTCCTTATTGAAAGTAAATGCTAAAACAAACTATTGCTTTCTAATTGAACAAACTAATATATTTGAACATGTTAATAAAATATGGGGTACCAATCTAAACAAAAATCAATGGTTTAAATATTTTAAGAATTGTTCAAAAGAATTTGAACCAAAAAAATCTTGCTTCAAGTGGTTGTTGCTACTACAAAGGCTAGCATTTAAAATTGAACACAATGACATTGACATTTGTAATTTATGTAGGGTACCTGAATCAGTCAAACACATTTTTTTTTATTGCATGTATGCTAAAGAGGTTTGGAAGCTCTTTTGCAATGATGAAAATATTTGGGGGACTAAGGATGAACCCAATCCTACAAAAATCTTACTTGAAATTGACAATAAAATGAATAAGGATATCTCTCTATTTTGGCTATTTCTATCCACCAAAATCTTGTGGGTTATTAGGAAATGTCAGAATGAAGACAAGTGTAAGGGATATAGGAGGGTTCTTACTAAGTCTTGTAAGAGACTCATAGTGTATAATGTTGCCATGTAGGTGTACATAACCTTCAATATTTCAAAGGATAAATTATGTAAATTTCTTAATAAGAGAACAATTGGAATTGATATAAATGAAGCAAGGTATGGGTATACTTGGTAGGACGGTCACCTAAGGGTTGAGATCTTCCTAAAAGCACTACATGAGTTTTAGAAAGAGCTTAAAGAAGGAGCAAAGAACAAAGAGGGAGGGGCACATAGCAGCAACTCCATGGAGGAGAGAAATACAGTGACTGAGCAAGAAGCAACAAAGGATCTTGTTAATATGAAATTTAAAGTAAGGAATAGTAGGTTCAATGGCTAGTAAAAATGGAATTTTTGAAGACTTGGCCTACTATGTAGTATATCCTTAGCATAACACTGTTAAATTTTGTATTTCTAATATAAGTAACCTCGATTATATGTTGTAATTTTATAATCCTGGTGTAAGTATTCATGGTGAATCATTGTAAATTCTCGTAATTTGGTGTAAACTAGAAAGGAAGATACTTCTATACTATTGGTGAACAATAACACACTTGATATGTAAAAACACTATAAACACTATAATCCTCATTTTGTTGATTCCTCTATATCTAATATAAAAAATATAATACTTATATACATATTTAATAGTTCTTTTTCATGATTAATTTCCTTATCTCCTTTAAAATTCTCATTTATCATTTTATGGTTCTTGCTTTCCTTTTCTTCCTCCATTAATTATCTTGGTGCCTTGTTTCTCATGCCACCCTTCTCTTTCCTCCCTCTTTCTTAGTTTTTTGTGCAATCCTTGGTCTACAACTATACATTTTTCCTCCTTATGCTCTCTTCTTCATCCTATGATAGATCACAGAGTGTGATCCGAAATGTTGATGCAATTTTTGACACAATCTAATCCAAAAACTTTTAGCAATAATAGTTATTTTGTTAAAGATTTCCAACCATTAATCAATGTTTCTAGCTATCATAATTGTTGTACCCAATATTTGATTGACATTTCTAGTCTTAATAAGCATTGTTCATGTAGTTTTGGATTAATTGCTATTATTGTGAGACCTTGGATTTGTTGTCATACATATTTTCCAACCATTGTACTTTCAAATAATAGATGATTTTTAGGGTTTGGTTGATTGAACAATTGTTTTCATTAATTTTTTGCCATTGAAGAAGGGTTTCAGACCTATTCGTGCACCTTCCTACCACTGCCATATAGTTTAGTTCCATTATTGCATGTTTGACACTTATTTGAAGGGTTTGTATCCATATGTATAGTTGTACAGATTATTGTAAGTGAAATTGTTGGTAAAGTAAATATTGTTGTTTGCCTAAATTACTTTTTAAAGGATTATTTTCTATAATAACAATTAGATCTTCCTTAATTAAATATTCATGTGCATGTGGAAATATAATCAAGGGTTATATATTTCCATCTTTCCTACATCAGTACATAGATTATTTTCAACATTTCAGGGTTCATAATTCATAAACAACATTGAGGATGGTTGATTTTGTTGTTCATAACATGTGTTTTGATTGATAAGGGTTTTGCAATATTGACATATTTTTGATATAGTAGAGTTTGACACCTACATTTAACATTAATTCATTATTTCAACTTGCAAATGTTTTCCTGATTGGGAAGATTACATGCTGCAAATAATCTAAGAGATCATCAATTCAGGTAGTGGATACCAATTTTTTATAGTAGTATTTTTCAAATCCTAGAAGTCCATGCACACATGTCAAGTACCATCTTTCTTGGGTGCCACTCCTATGGGAGAACCACATGGACAAATGTTGGTTTTGATTACTCCTTTTTCAAGAAGCTACTTCAATTGAGATTTAACTTCATGGACATACATGGAGTAGACACATTTTTTTGTCTTTAACGAGAGGTAGACTCAAGTTTTTCCTTTTCTTCCAAATATTCTTGTCCCAAACATTTATTTCTTTGTTTTGTTGACGCCTTGGTATTACTAATTTGGAGATTGTGATTTCCAATTTTGACTGAAAAGTGTTCTAAGCAAGTAAAGTAGTTTGTTTGTTCCTTTCTATCCAAATGTATCATATGTCAAAGAGGGCTTGAAATTCAAAGGCTTAAGAAAATGACCCAGTTTTAATTGTGGCCAATCCATAAACAACTGAAGTAAAGTGTCTAGGACAACCTAATTAATTCAAGTTGGCACAAATCTATCTCCAAAACTTTACAACATAGTGGCAATGGAGGGAGATTCTTCAAGTACTTTGTGAATCCATAGACATGGCCTAGAAACATTTTGTGGCACCATGCACACTTTTTTTCTTCAATGGGAGGTAGAATTACATTTTTCCACTTCAAAATATTCTTGTCCCAAGTTGTAAAGAGGTATTTATTTTGTTATTTTTTTGAGGCCCTATTCATTACCAATTCAAAGATTGCAATTTCTAGTTTTGGTAGAAAACTATCTCAAGCAATTGAAGTGTCTTGGAAATGTGTGTTTTCCTTTATTTCCAAATGTGCCATCTATCAAATAGGGTCTTGTAGTCTAAAGTTTGAAGAAAATGGCCCATGGGTTTGATAGTGGCCAATCCTTAAACAATTGGAGTAAAATGTTTAGGAGATTCTCTGGTTGATTCAAGCGGGCACAAATCCATCCCCAAAACGTTACAATAAAGTGGCAATTAAGGAAGAGGTGATCCTAGTTTCTTTACCTTGTTTGTAGAGTATGCATCTAAATGGGCTAGCAAAAGCTCATTAGCATCAATTTGTTTGTAGTCAATACCTTGTTTTGAATAGCAACCCAAGAAAATACACTAGTCTTGTGTAAACAATCCTTATGCTAGCATTTAATTGCTGACCAATCATGACGCACTGGAGGCTCCATTAAGGAGAGATCCTACTTTGATGAAATAAGAGCCATTTTTGGATCAAATCCTTCTCAATTTGTACACATATTCATTGATAAAAAATTACAAGCTCAATGAGCCTTAATCTAATTTTTAGGAGTGATAAAAAAGGAGAGATCCTTTCATTTGAAAAGCTATAGGCCATTAATGCTCATGCTATAAACATAATTAGAAACATGGATTCCCCAAAATGAACAACCTCCATAGGACTTGCAAACTTTTGCATGCAATAATTTCAAATTTCATATGTCTTATTTTAATTGTAACTTTAATTTATTATTGGGTGTTAGAGCCTTTAGTTAAGATTTTGTGCTCATGGGATGGGTAGAAAACTTGATGGATTACATTTATGAAGCCATGGATAGAACCAAGGAGACCATCCAAAACTACTATAGGGGAGACAACCAAATTTGAACCCATTTGGAAAATTGATTGGAAGTAGAACCATCAAGTCCACTAGTTCATTCATGTAGTAGGGTGCTACCTCAAAACCAATTCTTTCTTCTTAGAGGACCTCATGGATACTAATTGGGAGGTTATGTAGGGCCTCTCAACATGCATTGAGAGGATGAAATTTGAGTTTGAGGTGAGAGACATGATAATTATGGAGTTATAGAATTCCAAGTAGGTTAAGGGGACATTATTTTCTTTGCTACTATTTATTTGAGGGAGAACCACCCAAGCATGAGGAAGCAAAAAAGTGGAGTCTTTGCTTATAAATTACAACTATCAATGCTTAAATTTTTTTAAATGTCTTCTTTGTAGTTACTTGCTGGGAAGATTTGGGTAGAAATACCTCAAATCTTTAAAAGCTAGCCCTTCACATTTTGTTGTAACCTTGTTGCACATTTGGATGTTAAATTCAATTAGAGATTGTTTGAGGCCATTCACATGAGAAGTACAAGTTAACACAAAAGCCTCAATGACCTCATCTTTGTGTAGTACAACCTTTACCATTGCACAAAAAAGATGGACACAATTGCTCAATAGATGATTGACTTGGATGAGATTGATCCATATAGTGATTGTACAAGATGAGGACATTCCCATGTTTATAGAAGACAAGATTATTGATTTTGAGAGCGAAGCAGAGAAAGGTGCAATAGAAGAAATAGGCAATGGATTAGATGACATCATGACATATGATGTTAAGTGAGAGGAGTCTTTACCTTCTAGTTTGATGATAGAGCCACAACCTTCTAGTATAATAGTGATGCCAAAGGCAACTATAATTAGGACCCAAATCTCTATGATTGATATGGGGAAGAGAAATTTGTAAGTTGATGTAACTTGAAAGAATATAATTGTTTTATTAAGATATTTTATCATAGTAATACATATCATATTTATCAACTATTGCATTTGTATGATGATGCACGTTATTGTACTCTCTTTGTATTCAAGTCTTCTAGAAATCACTATGCCAACATTTTACAAATGTATTTGGTATGTTGTGTAATTTTATTTTGCATAAAATTTATGTTTTAAGGAATATAAATTTTACTTTTTAGTTTTTGAGTCTAAGTCAAAATTGTGTTTGGCAAATTTTAGTGAGTCATGAGTTTTTAAAATAGGTTCAACCTTGTGAAAGAGATTTGTTGTTGTGAACTTAGCTTATGAAAGCTGAAGTAGGACTTTTTGTGTGCAATCCATTGGTCTAACTTATTTACATTGACTTCTCAATCAAATGGTAGGATGTTGATTCTTTCTTTTGCCTTGAAGAGGATGTTATTTCCATAGGATGAGGACTCTCCTTGCTTGTGTTTAGTCTTCTTAGGCAGTCCTTGCTCTTGAGAAAGCCCCATTTTTTGATATAATGCTAAAATGATGTTTTCTTAGAGTCTATCAAATTTACCCACTAATAAATAAGTCTTAAATGCATCTTCCAACCTACAAAATCCCGCCTCATCTTCATCCATTTCTTGATTTGTCTATTGCTATCTTTGTAGCTACTCTAGTTTGATTCCTAGTACAATTTTTTGGCTCAAATGGTTCCAAACAATCACTCCTACTTGATCTCGTAATGAGCATAACCCACGATATTCTTCTCAACCATTTGGAATCACAAAAAATGCAAGTAATGTGAACCTTGATTTGGTACCATTTGATTGATAAAGTGAAGGGATTTTTCCCAATCAACTTATCAACAACATATTTGATTGTTAGCTCTACCAACTACTCCTAATATGGCTGAATTTCACATATAACATGTACCATATCGAATCAAGTTCACTATGCCAACATGGAGACTGATTGAAAACAATGCCCAAATGTGAAACTAGATATGAAACAAGCATAACAATGCCAGAGACACTATATACCTTGAAGAAACACAAAATATGGTGAAAACTCTAGCAAAGAGTGAGCAAAACAATGCCTCATACCACTATATCTAGTCAATTACATGTAGATGAGTGACATGTTTGTAATGAACTCTTTGTTGAAAAATTAGGATAAAACTTTTCAGTGACAATATGTAGATAATTTTACACATCCAAATAAAAATATGGCAATAAATCATAGATGAAAATAGATCACAATATAAATGCAAACCGTAACTCAAGAATTATGTGGAGAAACCCATGCAGGAAAAAAACTCCAAACCTAAAGAGATCCAAGACTTCTATTAATCCTTTAAATGTGTTACATTAATGGTTACTCATGAGGAAAGAGTTAAATGTCAAATGAAATGAAATATCCCATGTGAAATTTCCTTCCTTGGTAATTTGGATTGGTTGGAAGTCTTAAAGACTAATCTATATCTCTAATCAGTGTTGTAATTCACATGCATCCACTTCCTTAACATTGTCCGACATATCTTAATCACATAATCCAAATCTTTGATATATATGGAGGATATTTTCCACATGTGGTTTATGACCATTTGCTTCCCACCTCTTTTTTTTATTCCCCTATTTGAAAAAAATAGATTACAAATTGAAACGTGATCTTAAGGAACAAAGAATGGACATATTCAGTCTTAAAGTAAAAGCTTTTACTATTTTACTATTAATCACAACTTGATTCACCATTTGTAAGTTTTTTTGAAGTGAATGATCTAAGAGTTGTTTAAGTGAATGGTGTTGTTTCTATTTGAAATGCAAGCCTATATATACACAATTTAAAAATACACGGGTTTGATACATTATGAATTGTAAGTTAAAAAACATAATGTGTTTTGAAAAACAACACTTTTGAAACCTCCTATTTGTCACATGAAATTCATAATTATACATATCTAGGTCTCCATTTCAAATAACAACAAATCATTTCATGATAGTGTGATTGGGTATGAAAAATTGCAGGATTCAAAACACACTATGATTTGTAACTAAGTTTTCAAGTGTACAAGTCCTGATAGCAAGTTTATGAGATCAAGAGCATTCAAGAGTGATTCCAAGACATTCAAGAGAAGATTGTTGAAGATTATTGCAGTAATCATGGTTGCATTGTCATGTCAAAGATTTATTGCATCAACATGTTGCTTGAGCTAATATGTTGATGTAGTGTTTCACATCAAGATCTTAGTAAATAAAAGAGATGGAGGCACTACAAAAAAAAATACTTGGGACTTGATTAATTTATTTGAAGGTGAGGAACCCATTGTTGCAAGTGGATGCACTAGTGGAAATTTAGAGTAGAAAAAAATTGCAAACCTACAAGGATAGTTGGTGCAATGGGCTATTCTAAGGTCTAGAAGGAATATAATTTAGAGAGATATTTTACCTTGTATCTATGTTGAATTTCATTAGGATGTTGTTGTGTATAGCTACATCTTTTGATTTTGAAGTGGAAAAAATAAATTTTCATACAACATTATCTTATGGAGACTTAGATGAGGAATCTACAATTTTTAACCTAAAATATGTTAGATAAGGGGTATAAATATTTGGTTTGTAAACTAAAAGGGTCTTCGTATGGATTAAAGTAGTCACCATGTATGTTGTATCAAAATTAGAATTGAGTTTGAATCCAAGGAAGCAAGTTGAGTTAATCATAGTTGTTGTGCCCTTAGCACACATGCCCCATTCAGAACGGGGACCCTCTTTTCTTTCGCTTTGTCGAGTCATTTTTGTCACTACCTCCCTTTTGATGTCTCGGATGGTCAATGTTGCTTCAAAGTCCCACCATAAATTGACCATGCCTCCCCCTTTTGGTTTTGCTGCATTCTAGGGCCTCACGGAGTCCCTCTGGCACTTTGGCCCTACCAACGGCCCTGGGCCCTGCTAGGCCCGGGCGTTCAGGATTCTCTCTCCGGGTTTCCTTGTTGGAATTTCCGTTCCCTGCAGTGTCTACTCCACGTCCTTCCAGACCTCGGGGTCTGAATCCCCGTCCATTGTTTGCAAAAACTTGTCAAAATTTTTCGAGTAGGGTCCCGCCCTTCGCGCCCCGGACCCCGGAGGTCCGCTTTCGAGGTTCTGTCTGTGTTTCACCATCCGTGACGATGAACTTCTTGCGGCGTCCCACCCCCGGGTCCCACCAACCTTTTCACCGACCGTAGTTTGCAGGAGTCCCTCATTGCCATGGGGTGTCCCGGGCCCGACCGTCTGGAATTTCGAGTCCAGAATTTCGTGATGGTTCTGTCGTCCATGATGGCGGATCCCTGGCGGCATCCCACCCTCCGGGCCCTGACCCGCTTCCGGCCACCGCCGTTCAATAGAATGAAAACTTCAACGACCGTCGTGTTGCGCCTCCCCGGCCACTGGGCCCCGACTTTCCCGCCGCTGTCGTCGACCATTTGAATCCACCAACCTTTTTTGCCGCCGTACCTACAATAAATGCGAACTTTCATGGTAGTTAGGGGTATAAAATGCCCACTTCCACCTGTCATTTTCATCTCACAAGATTGCAGAGCGATTGAACAAGTTACTCTTTTGGAGCCCACCGTCTTTGACATCGTCACAATCATCGCCCTCAGCATCATTCCGTCGATCGTAGGTGGATCCCACGTCTCCCCACATAGCGTGTTTGAGGTAGGCCATCCGTTTATGCTTCCCGAGCTTCGTTTCATGATTTCAAGATATGTAAATGAATGAACAATCATTAAGAGGGCATAAAATGATAAAAAATGAAATTGCGCACATAACCCATGTGATAGAACTTGAGCAAACCTTCTATAATGCCTTCCTCGCCAATTCAGGACTTTTCCTCGCTGCGGTCGTTCTTCGCATAGGGAGATTGTCTCCTTCGGGCCCGAGGCATGTCTTGGCCATCCTAAACTCAAAAATTTGAACACCTGCGGACGACAATCTCTCCCCTCGGGCCTGAGCCGTCGGATTTCCCCGTTCGGAAGTCACTCTTGCTGCCGACCGTTTGAAACTGCAAACTTCCCCCTGCCTCCTGGCTGCCAGATCCCAACTGTCTCCTCGCCATGAAACTTCAAAACTAAACACACGTTTGGTGGGCCTCTCGGGCCTGGGACCCTCGGGTTCTGCCTCTGGGGTTCCCCGGGTGTTTTGTCATTGTCCACGGCAAAACTCGTCTGATGTCCCGATCGGTGGGCTTCGCCTTCCCGTTCGCTTTTGTCTTCTGGCGATTGAGCTTGTGCTGTCCTTTTGGTCTTCAGGCTCCGGACGCCGGATGTCCTCGTTTCCTTTTCCGCTAATCTCACGGTGAACTCATTTATGCCGTCCGTGCTCCGAACCCCGCCCTCTGCCCCACCGTTGGCTTGTCTTTTCGCATCCACGTCCTTCGGACCTCTCGGGCCCCGATGTCTAGACTTTTGTTCTCGAAAGTCCACCTTTCTCCCGCCATTGGGGAGATTTCACCCTGTCCATCTGATCGCTGGGCCCCAAGCTCCCGTCTGCCGCTGGATGTCACATGAACTATTAATAGCCTTTTGCTCGCCAGGCTCCGTGTCCCGAGACTCCTGTCCTTGGCTGTCGTTGCTAAATGAAAAATCCCGCCGGCGTCCCGACCTCTGGGCTTCACCCTGCCGATCGCCGCTGAGCTCAAAAGCAAATGCATGCTGCCGGACTTTCCACCCCGGACTTCCATCTGATGTTTGCCTTCTCAAACGACGAAGTTTAGGCGCCTTTCCGGTGCCACCGGCCCGAGTGCTCAGAGATGAAATTACATATTGCTGGCCGCCCTTTGGCCCCGTGGGCCCCAGACCCTGGAGTTCCGTCTCCAGGTTTCTGTGATGATTTCACCGTCCCAAATGTTATCTCCTGACAGCTTTCCAGCCTGGGAATTCTGAACATTCCTAAATCAATCCAAATGAACCCAAATATGGAATCTAACTTCGACCCACATGCTAAATTTTGGTCCTCTTCATTGCCAACCTCTTGAAATATTAAAATTCAACCAAAAAAAGTCTCCGGGGGCCTTCCGCCGTGTTTTCCCTTCCAAACAGCATTCCTGTCGGGGAAGTCCGGCCCTCTGGGCCCGGATTGTCCAAATGCCCTTAATCAAAAAATCAATAACATCTAGAGATAAAAGATCATGACATGCTTAGTTGATTGTTCAAAATAGATTTTATTTTCAAAATATTGACTAACATGAATGCTTTTGATGATCTGTTGTGCTGACTTTGTCCTTGCTTGCAGATTATATGGAATCAAGTGCAGGAACTTCAGGGGCATCTGCCAAAGGGGACAAGGGGAAGAATTCAGGAAGGACCCCTCAAGGGAAAGAGGACAAGCACCAGATGAAGTACTAATTTTAGGGCAAGCCACTCCACTCAAAGGTCACAACAGATTGGAAGGAGATCACGGACACCAACATTCGCAAGGTGGATATCGATGAATTCACGCAGAGGGTCAGGGTCAACCCGACAACAAAGAATGCCAGATTGATAAGGTAGAGTGGAATAGCTAAGGCTGTCGGATTCCCTCCATCCCTCGTGGCGCCCGAATTAGTCATGGTTTGCCGGGAAGCATACCAAACCGACACAAGAACAATTGTTGATAAGGAGGGCAACATCCTTGCTGACATGTCGCCTGAAGGGATCACCAAGACCTTCCACATTCCCACATTCCAACAGATGGAGGTCCTTACTTTAGAAGAATGCTAGACAACATGGGATGATAATCCAACAGGATGCAAGAAGTTAATAAATCTACATTGGCTCAAGGAAAGATAGGGCAACGCTGCAAAGATTCCTCAGGAGCTCTTCCATAGCGATTTCCATGAGGATTACCACGACCTGGTAACCATGTTGAGTAGGGTTATGGGTCTTCCTATGACCGCCTACTTTCAGGAGTGGATGGCATACTTCATTGAGCAGATCCTACGTGGAAACGAGGACGTCACAACAAAGGTTTCATTCTACTGGGGAAGAATCATAAGCAACTGCTTCCATGAGCAGTTTGTCAACGTAAAGAAGAGCTCCAAGTTTTACATGACTTCCTACCTTGTCTATTCCTTGGTAGATCAGAGACAATACATCGAGTTGTTTGTGGCACCCGATCAGGGGTAGAAGCGAGGACTCAAACCCTTTGATAAATATCCGCAACTACAGTACTGCAACTTCAAAAAAGATTACTGCAAGGTTAATTACGCCTTCATTGGCCACATCATCAGATTGATTACTGGAGACTTCGAGAGGAGAGTCTCCCATAGTGCCAGGGCACTTTTGAAACAATATGCCTTCCTTTATATCCAATATCCGAAGTTCACGTATATCCAGGCTCAGGGCTTCACTGAGAGGCCAAATAGGCTGCCCCGTTACCCCAATGATCGAATCATCCTCCTGGAGCTCTCTCAGCAACTCCAACACTTGCAAGCAATCTTTACCAACAAACATATAGCAGGGATCTCCTATCCTATGACCCTTGGCCAGGGCATGTACCGATTACAGACTTCCCAGTGTGCTGGTAACTCCGAGAAGGAGTTGAAGGATTACCACTTTTACCTACACACTGCTCGCCCACGAATGGACCCGCATGGGCATGTCAGGAAGGCGTTTGGGCCAGCATATGCCCATCTCCATCACATTGAGGATTTCTAGGCTGACTACCAAGATGACAAAGAAGTGTGCACAAGGCACTACATGCGAATGATGGTGCAATTCCTAAGAAGGGTACAACCATTCCCCGTGCCGGAACAAGTCGAGGAGGACGAGTCCACCATCATGCACCCGAGGTACTCGATAGTCGCCAATCTACCAATACTGTCAATTGACTGGGATGAACAAGAGGTCGATGACCTGGACACCATAACCCAACCGATCTTAACTCTTACCAAGGAGTGGATCGATGGGCAGGTGGCACATTTAAAGTGACAGGGAGTAATCCTGACTTATGAGGGGCTCAAAAGCGAGCCAAGTGCCACAGAGGATGTTGCCGCCACCACCTCAACTGGTGGAACTTCCAGGTCTCCTCTAGTCACCAGGTACAGGAAAAGAAAAGAAATAGAGATCGAGCAGTCCCCAAACCCCAAGGCCCATGTGAAGAAAGAAGCAGGAGGCTCGCCTCCCAAAAGACTCAAACTGGCAGGGAGTACAGCAGAACAACCTTCAACCAAAAAGAAAGAAGCAGAAGGAGTGGGTCAATTGCAGCCTCCCTTGGCTCTCCCTGCCCCTCCTGTTGCACCGCCCACCTCCCTGGCTTTGGTTGTTGCATCTCCACCGGCCGTAGACATTTCTGTCCATCTTGCCCCTTCACCTCCAGCCGAGTCGGTAATAGTCATTGACTCCTCTTCTGGCATGACCACTCCCCCTTCCTCTGCTGCCATGTCGCCAATCACATCATTCCCTCTGGCAACCATAACAATGCCTCTTCCCACTGCCACTATGCCCGAGGCTCTTACAAGACACATGCAAAACATTCCCCCTAAGCTCTCCCAAATCCTGATGGATCCAACTCTCCAAGCAGCCCTTGCCCAAGTCCTTGCAACTACTCAACCTTCACAACCATCGATAGGGCCACCAGTTATGGAGGCCACAATGCTAATCTCAAAGGAGTTGGAGGAGCGAGAGCAGGAGGCCTCGAAGTCTATCAAGGAGGAGGATGATGAGTACCACGAGCACCCAGAGTACGAACACCGAACCATCGACATGGTGGTTTATGAGGAGGAAGAAACGGGCTCTTCTGAGAGTGGGGATGAGGATGATGGCTCGGGTGCTAAGGAAATCATTCAAACCTTTGATGATGACCTTGAGGAGGAAATGGCACAACAGCTGAAGGACATTGGGGCAGAAACAGAAAGGTCACCCCATGATGAAGAAGGGCAACCACCAGAAGAATAGCAGCAAAAAGATTTAACTGAGGCTGAAGCCCATGTTGTCAGAAGCCCCGAGGCTGAGGGTATTGAGGAAAATAAGGAAGGGGAAACAACAAGAGAAGAAAGTCCCATTCAGCAACTACCCACCGGGCTACCAATCAAAAGCCTCGTGTTCATTCATGACTCCGATGAAGAGGAGGAAGACACAGCCAAAGAGAAAGGAGAATCCCAAAAGGAAAAAGAAGCGAAAATCTTGCCCTTGACTGAGAAGGGCGAGGGTGACCGTGATTCACCCAAGGGGAAGTCTGCTGTGCTCGCGTGGTTGGAGAAGCAGTTTGAAAGAAAAAACCTTGTGCTGAAGGTCCGAAGGGCAAGGTTAGAGGCCATCTTGGCTCGAGCCCAAATCACGACGAAGAAGGAGAAGAAGCCCAAGGTCCGATCTAGAGTAACCATGGATGCTTCCGGCTCCCGAGCAGCACAAATTGTAATGCCCATGATTGGCCAAGCTAGGGTGAGCTATAACATCTCCACCATTGACTTGGGGACCGCAACCAGAGAGCAGAAGGTCAAGCACCTTGAGGAGTCAGTGGCCACAGTGGTGCACCTGATAAAACAAGATAAAATCTCGAAGGATGAGCTCAAGGCGCAGGTAATAGCATTAACATATTATATACATCAATGGTCTTCAGTAGATGACCTACCTACTACATCCACGGTTGCGCCTCAATTGCTTTCCAAAGAGCAAATCGATAAAATGGAAAGAAGAAAGAACTTGGAGAAGACCACAAAGGACTGGTTCCAACAAGTCTCATACATCAGAAACATGGGAATTAGCCGGGCTGTGCGGACAGCTAACAAGTTCTTGGACCTGATGCAGTCTCTGAAGAGCACAAAGAGGTTCTGCACCAATTTCCTCGCAACTTACGACTCCACCTTTCCAAGGATTGAAGCTATCCTTCGGATGCCTGAAGCCACGTGGGAGGAGAAGCTTGCGTTTAAGAAAGAAGATCATTGGCTGATGGATGTATGGCGTAGAGACTTTGACAAACGAAAGGAGAGGTTAGAGAAAATCATGAGCAAGGTGGATCTGGACATTGAGTGGATCAAAGAAATATGGGTAGAATGCGCTCGATACCTTAAGATGATGATGGGCTATGATATGCCCACTATGCAAATAGATCCAGAAAAGATAAAACCCTACTTCCAGGAGAAGATGAAGGATGAGATGGCCGAAGAAATCACAACGAAATTCTTGAGTTTTGCTACCTGCGCCTTCGATCAATCAGAGTTGTTCAGAGACCAAGGCTCAAAGTATGATGAGGATTGGAAAAGGCTAGAGGATAATGCAAAGGAGTGGAGCTACCAGGCGCTGTGATGTGAAATCCTTGAAATAGACAAGCTCCAGATAGTCATCCTCAAATACATAGAACACACAGCTTTCAAGGAACAGGAGGACATCCCAGTCAAAGATGAACTTCCTGAAGAGTAGCTACAGCAAAACAACAATCTGCTAAATGACGAAAGAGCTACAGTGCCATCAGCAAGAAGACGAAATAGGGAAGAGACAAAATGTAATTTCTAAATTGCTGGATATTGGGGGGTAGGTGAAACCCTATTTTGTAATGAATCTTGGCCACACAATAAGAATTAATCTTGGCCATTCATTTGACTTTTGAAAAACTAAAAATAGGGTTCCCCTCTCATTTGCAAAGAGAGAGTTGAGTTGTTGTAAAGACATGCTGTAGAAATTTATAAGGAAAAGACATTGACTTGGTGTATTTTCTTGGTTTCTCTCATGTTACTTGATTCAGTCTCCAATGTTAGATGTTTGGCTTAGGTTTTATTGTTGTTCTAGTTAGCTGTTTTCTTTCTTTGGATAGATTTTAGGAATGCTGTTGGGTGATTATGAAAATTCTTGTCATGTTGATGATTTCTTTGTCCATACTTTTTGTTGTTTGCTAATGGTAGATAGCTGTGCAAAGTTAGCCTAGATTTGATTTCAAAGCTGCTCCAAACATTTATCTGTGATTCATGCATATATGTGGTGGACGAAGGATAAAATATCTGCAAACCTTAGAAGATAGCACAATTCCCATGATACTGTGAAATCCCTGGTTAAGTGGGACATTGTTTTAAGAAATTGTCCATTGCAGGAACTCCATTGTCACTATTCATAGCTAGTTGCAGACTTAGGAACTTTTCCTCTCCCTTGCATTCTTTTCTTTTTCTTTAATGACTGACCTATGCTAAGGTTTATTGCACATTGTAAAGCCAAATCCAACCACAAAATGGAGTCCAAGACTGCTGTTTGAACCTACAACCAATGCATAATAACTTTCCATCCTAAGAACTCCATTTCAAGATCCAACTTCCATACTTTGTATCCATTCTTTGCATTTCCTACGTAAGACCACCTTGTGATTCCAACAAATCACATCAAACTACTGAGGTATCTGAGCACTGTCATGACCTGACATCCGAGAGACCTTGGGATAGTGTTCTGCAATTTGATTGTGGAAGATTGTCTTTCAAGAGAGGTAGTGCACCAACACATTGCCTGTGTTGACAAGTGCATAAAAACACCATCAACAATAGTTTTACATGTTGATGATAAGTTAATAATTAGGAATAATGGAGTGTTGATTAGAGAACTCAAGGTTTAGTTGGATTTTAGGTTTGAGATGAAAGATCTAGGTGCTATAAGGTACATTCTTGGTATATACAAATACATAAAAATATGAATAATAAGAAGCTATGGCTAAACTAGAAGAAGTATCTTGACACTATTATATAGTGGTTCAACATGCATGATGATAATATTATGTATTCATTTTCCAATAGCCTCTAAATTGAGCCTACAATGATGCCCTAAATCTATGAAGGTTTTGAGGACATCAAAAATAAATATTATGCAATTGTAATTGATAGTTCTATTTATGCATAGAAATGTATGAGGCTTAAATATTACTTGAGAAAGGGGAGTTTTAAGTAGGATCATGCCAAATATTTGTGAAGAGCATTAGATGCAAGCGAACATATTTTTTATGTACTTGAAAGGAACTCTAAACTAATAGTTATGTTATTATGGCACTAATAATGTGGGAAAGCTATTGAATGTATGGGGGATTATTGATTTTGATTGGGATAGAGATTTGGATAGCTAGATATCAATGAGTGGTTATATTTTTACTCTATTAGAAGTAGTTCTGAATTGGATGATGAAGTGGAAGTAGACAAAAAATATCATACACTATTAAATAAAAGTACATGGAAACACTATATGATTGCAAATAAGTTTTTTTTGTTACATAAACTATGTTACAATATTGGTTTTAAGTCATATATTGCTGAATTATGATTCATAGAGTGTAGTTTATTTTGTAGATAATTTTTTACCATGCTTAAATTAAACATGTTGTTGTACAATATCCTTTTATTAAGGAGATTGGTGAATTAAGGAAAGTAAAAATTGAGGATATTAACACTTAAGTAAATGCTATTAATTCTTTAACAAAACCTATGAATACTATTTTTTTTTATGGTACAAGGATGAGATGGGCTTATTTCTATCTTACACATGAGGTTAACTTCTTGGGGTGATATAATTTCTCCTACAATGGATAGCAAGAGAGATACTATTAGAATTTGGTGTTCTATTAAACCATAGATAGTTATTGATATGTTTCATAATGGTTTCTTCCAAAATGTGTTTTCATATTAGATGGATGAGGTCATGACACATTAATGCTCTCACTACCCTATTATATTTTTTATCCATTAACTAAAATGAGGCAAATGCATATCCTAATAAATTGAACTTCAATTCCTCCTTCTCGTACTATACCATAATATTCAATATTCACATAATATTCTCTACACCGGTTCTACATTGAGACTCACACATGAAATATTTAACCATCAACATTATAGTAGTCTTCCAAGGATCTAGAATATTGTCTTAACTGATTAATTTATTTTATGATATGAAATCCCTTGAGAGTGAAAAAATCACATCCTTCTCAAAACAACCTAAAAATGAGAGTGAAGGTGGAAAGAGTTACTTTAATTTTTTTTCTATTGCTCGAATTGAGTGACATTCATCAAATAATAGATGAAATCCTTAAATATATCATCATTATAGTCTTCAAAATGAATCCCATCCAACTTATCACCTGTAAAGTTTTTGTACCTCCTCTTTCTCTAGAAAAAGATTCATACCATTTTGTTCTACCTCTCATTTCTATCTCCTTTTCTACTTTAAATGGAAAGTGATGAGATATTGAGAGCATTGAAGAACAAGAAAATGTATTATGAGGGTTTTATTTTATTTTTTGTATAAGGACGAAATGAAAAAAACTTCAAAGAAGATTAGTATGAAAGACTATAGAATGTCAAAGTTAATTAAAAAATAATGACATTATTATCAAACATTTAGAATGATACATTGACACACTTGATGAGAAAAGTGTCTAAATTTTAAACTATTGAATTTGTGTATCACAAATTTTACTTTTTCTACATATAAGCATTTCTAAGTAATCAATACCTTGAGAAATCATGAGTGCTTATTTTAATGGGCTATATGAACATGTGGATTTTTTTTTAGATTGGGGTACTTAAGTGAATTTATTTAGAGCTAAGTAAGTTAAAATTATAATTAAAAATAAAAATAGGATATATACCTAGACATACATTTATTTTACCATGATTCGTCATGCCAATGTGTGTGTTAATCTAATGAAGATATATGACTAAATTTTTTAGAGTGTAGCCTAGGATCTAAAAGATAAAGTGTATTTGAGCTTTTTATTATGCACATATGGGTGATTGTAAGCATGGAAAAGTAAGAGAAACC
Source organism: Sequoia sempervirens (assembly GCA_007258455.2). Classification (NCBI taxonomy): domain Eukaryota; kingdom Viridiplantae; phylum Streptophyta; class Pinopsida; order Cupressales; family Cupressaceae; genus Sequoia; species Sequoia sempervirens. The sequence goes on along the minus strand of VDFB02293104.1, from coordinate 155,221 downwards.
TTTAGAGAAGATAGAATCTAAAATTATTATTGAGTTGGTGAATTTTAAGTGTTGTTGAATTGAATGATGTAAAGAGGTGTTTAAGTGAATGGTGTTGTCATTGCTATTTGAATTGCAAACTAGATATACACAATTCAAAAACACATGGATTGGTATGTTGTGAATTGCAAGTTAATAAACATTGTGTATTTTGAATCATATGTTTTAAAACATCCTATTTCTCATAAGAATAACATAATATAATATAATTAGGATAATATAATAATTATAAAATAATAATACAAATTTAATTACATTATAACAAATTATAATAATCATAAGTATAATAATAAATATAATAGAATAATTTAATAAAATAATATAATAATATAATAATAATATAATTTACTTATATAATAATATATTAATTATAAAATAATCATGTAAGTTTATTTACATAATGATAAATATATAATAATATAATATAATAATAATCATAAAATAATACGGATCAAAAAATTTTATAAAATAATAATATAAATTTAATTACATTATCAAATATATAATAATAATAATAATAAATATATATAATAACATAATAATATTAATATCATAGTAATAATATAATAACAATAAAATAATTTAATTTGATAATATTTTAAAACTAATATATAATTTATAATTTAATATAATTAATTATAAAACAATATTATTATTATAAAAAATATTATAATAAATATATAATAATATAATAAAATAATAATATAAAAAGGTAAAGGTCCTTTTTAAGTCCACGATACCATGAGTATATGGGACTCCTGGTACTCCCTCAAATATGAGGGAGGCACCTAACTCGTGCTCCACAATACAAGGTGTAAATACCCTACCCCCTGCAGGATTTGAACTTGTGACCTCCCTGTCAAAAGCACAAATTCTCCACCGTTAGGCCCACTCAGACTGTACTTTATGTTAACTGGGACTGCACTTTATGTTTGAATAGACGAAATCAAAACTGGGCGGCACAACTAAGTGCGTGCAATTTCCGTCATCCCTCTGTCACTTCTGCTCCGCCTTGGTGGGTCCCCTTATAATGGTTTCCTATGATGTTATCTATGGGCAAAGGCTATCCAGCCCCCAAAACAGCATGGGGCATTGGATGCCGGATGCCTATGCCTGCCTGCATACTCTCTGACGGCCCGTGCAACTCTGCAGTTATCAGACTCTGAGCCCTTAGACTCTGTACTTTATGTCAGAGGTAAAAAAAATGAACTTAATTTTCTCGTGCAAGGTGAAAAAAATTTAGTTTGCCTTCCAATGTTTTCCAATATCTTGCTGGCAATCCATTTTTATCTCTTAAACCTAAATATGTAAATATATATTATATAATACATATTATTTAATTTTATATTATATACAATATATATTAATATATTATATTATATAATAAATAAATTTATTATATTATTCAAAGTTATATTGTTATTTATAATATAATGTAATTATGTCATAATGAAAATGACAGGTGTGAGTATTAAATTTATTGAATATATTGTTTACTACACATTTTTTATATTAAAATGGTTGTAATTTTTTTTCCACTCAAAATTAGGTGAATGAAGCAAATTAACAAATACTAAATTTAGTTTTTTTAAAGATTAAAATTAAATTACTTATAATTTACTTCAATTTAAATCTATAAGATTTAAAATATAAATTATTTTTAACATTTTGTATTAGTATATATTAGTATATAGTGTATTTTTATGTAGGATATAATTCTTTTTCCTTTGTCTTATAATTTTAGTAATGTTGCTTTTTAAAAATAATTTAAATGATCATCCAATATTTAAGTTAAACATTTATTTATTATTAATTTTCATGTGTTATTTGTGTTGGATTAAATATTTTAAAAACATTTTTTCAAATAGAAATATAAATTTATAAGAATAGAAATATAAATTTATAAGATTTAAAATATAAATAAAAATACAAATAAAAATATAAATTTATAAGATATATTAAAATGGTTGTAATATTTTTTCCACTAAAAATTAGGTGTATGAAGCAAATTAACAAATGCTATTTTTTTTTTTAAGATTAAAATCAAAATACTTATAATTTACTTGAATTTAAATTTATAAGATTTAAAATATAATTTATTAAATTTATAAGATTTAAAATATAAACTATTTTTAACATTTTGTATTAGTATATATAAGTAAATAAATAAATAAATTAAAATAGTTAAATTATTATTTTAGGAGTTTAAAAAATTAAATGTAAAAGAGTAAGAGTGTTTAGTTTTTAAGGATTAATGTTGAAGAATAAGTTTGATATAATGTAGATTTTTTTTGTTGTGGTAAATTAAAAATATATATTATTTTTAAATAACATGTGTTTTGTAAGATTTGATCTTGTCTATTATGGGAATGTTTTGACAGGTCTATAATTTTTTTATAATTGTGATGCTTGCACTTTGAGCTAGATTCTCCTAGATTGACCCCTTGCTTAGAGTAGCTTTATAGTTGTAAAAATCTCCAAAGACTATTTATAATCTTCTATGTCATAGAATGATTTGAGGCAAACACAAGTTTATATTTGTGCTCCAAAGAAAAGATTCTTAGAATGATATTCCTTACAATGCATAGGATTTCCAATTGGTTCCTTTTCAAGATGGTGTGAAATTGGAAATCACACCTTGGTGTGCAATGGGTATGTCAAAGAGTTGTGGAAGGTCAATTAGGAAAAAATTGGGTCTATTTTTTTGCAAACATTTTGCAAAGGTCAATTGGCAGGCCATTTAGAAAATGATGTTTTTTGTGCAACATAAGTTTCAATGGATAAGTGATAGATTCAAATCAACTATGCATCTTTTTATAGGGATCCAAACATGACCAAAAGAAAACCTCTAAATGAGCTCCATTACCAACAAGTTCATGTTATGTTGCAATAGAGAGAGAGGGAGGGATATAGATAGAAAGAGGGAGAGATAGAGGGGGGAAGAGTGTGAGAGAGGGGGGTAAGGACATAGAGGAAAAAATAGAGTGAGACTTAAAGAACAAAGACAGAGGACTTGAGAAAGAGAGGGATATACAAAGTGGGGAGAGGTACAGAGAGAGAGATAATTTGTCAAATATTATAATCACAACTTCCATAGTAGACATGCATACAAAAAGTTGAAGCATTAACAAGACACATGAACTATTTAACATAATACCTAAAGTTTTGAAGAAAATTTCATCTCATGAATTGCAATGATTGCAGGATATGTACAACCTTCCCACATCTACATAGATTTTTAAGAGCAGACAATAAGTCACAATTTTTTTAGGATCTAAGTAAAAAAGTAACATCATTGTAAATACTCTAAAACCTATATCCATATGTGATCTATAAGGGCCAAGAAAAAAATCCACACAACCATCACATGTTTAATTGGCATCTTAATCATAAAGTTTAGGGTGTTCTTGAAACATATGAACGCTCATCCACTAAACCTGAATGGATACATGCACAAAGAACACAAGAAAAGCTTATATTGTTACGATATGTTCGAGAGTGCTTCATTATTTGAAATATTATGAGAACATCCTTGCAAAATCCATTTTGTGCATATCCTGCAAACGACACCACATTTCTTTGATGCACTTTTTTAAATAGTTCACAAGCCTTGTCTATGCTTTAAATTTTCCATACATGTCTATCAAAGCATTTCCAACTATATTATTTGACAAAATTCCCCCTTCCATCAAGTCTATAACATGTTCCAAAACTCCCATTCTGGGATAGGCGGGGAGAATGTTGGCTTTACAACTACCGATTTGATTTTCTTGAAAGTTTCTTAATCTTTGTCAACAAATCCATTTTTTTTGTGTCCTACAATCATACCATTCAATGTGAGCAAATTTATTTTGAGGCACATTGTCAAACAATTTTTGTTCCTTGTCTATGCTTGCACATTTTGTACACATGTTTACCGCTCTGGTTGTAACTACATCTGACCAATTGCCTCTATCCTTTAGATGCTTTGATGGATGTCCATATCCTATTCCAAAGCTCCCATTCAACACAAGCTGCAAGGATGCTAGAAAAGGTTGTAGAGTATGGCTTTAAGCCCATCAACCACATATGCCTAAAAGTCTCTAAAGCCTTTTCAACAAATCCATTTTGTGAATATCCTACAATCAGGGCATTCCACGAGAACTCATTTCTTTAAGGAATTAACTTAAACAATTTGTGTTCCTTGTTTGTCCATCAACATTTTGCATACATGTCTACCAGGGAGGTTGTGAATACATCATCTTACGAAACCTCTCTATCTTTTATCTTATGAATGGTGTGCATAGCCTGTTCCAAAGCTCCCATTTTAGCATAGACAGGAGGATGTTGGTAATGGTTGAGGACTATGGCTTTACACCTACCAATTGCATTTGTTTGAAAGATTCTAAAACCTTTTCAACATACCCATTTTGTGCATTTTCTATTTTTTTGCATACAGTGAAACAGTGCGACAAGCTCTAGAAACCCATGTCTTCTTATCATGTAGTAGCTAACTTCTATAGTGTAGGAATTTGCGACACCATTAAGCGGCCAAAAAATAGTGGAAAACTAATAAGATTGACGATGCACTTGTTTTCAATCGTTGGCCAGGTGTTGTGGAAAGAGTTCAACCATTGATTTCAAATTTTAGGTTGATCTCTCTCAAATTGGATATGCCTTCAATGTAAAATATATAGGAATATGTGTAGACATGAGTGTAATAGAAAGTTAATTATAGTAAATATATGATAAATGAGAATGTATGGATAAAGGGGAGTTAAATGGATATAAAAGAGTGAGTGGAGGATTGGATGGTGGAAGAAGAGATTGAAAAATGTGCCCACCTTACATGGGAGTGTTTTTGTCAATATGTATGTTTATTAAAATTGTTCTAAAATTAAATTGGAATTAGCATGGGAATTCAAATTTCATTATTAAAATAGATAAAAATAATTATAAAAAATTTAATTTTTTTTAATAAATGTATAAAAAATAAAAATACATGGATACTTGATTACTGCTTTTTAAACAAGGTTGCATAGAAGGATTTTTTAAAATGTTATTTAGTGATTTTTTTCATTAATAAGTGAAAAAGTCCCTAGGTTGAATGCCTATGGGATAGTTTCATGTTGGGACCTATTTTTGGAGATTTGGATAAGCTTTTTCCCTCCTAAAGTTCATATGAAGAATTTTACAAGAGTTAACTTGGCTATGAAGCAACTTGACTTTAACTCATCAAATCTCTTTTACCTAGGTTCATACATCCATCTTGGTATATTTTATCTATAAAACTCTTGAAGTTTGTAGGAGTTACATTCAAAGTTAGGGCTAGAGTTCAATTAGAGTTACTTGGTTATGGGACAATTATGGTTAAGGTTCAATCAAGATTCAATTACACTTAAGACTTAATTAGGGTAAGGGTTAAGGTTAGGGTTGGGGGTAGGGTTAAATTAGGCCAAGGGTTAGTATTAGTGTTAGGGTTAGGGTTCAAGTAGAGTTTTGATTCAATTAGAGTTATGATTCAATTATAGTTATGACTAAATCAAGATTATGATTTAATAAAAAAACAATATTCCACTCTTTCACTCTGAGTTTTATGAATTCTAACTTTCTTTTGAATATGGACATCTTAGTGCAATGATCAACTATTAGGGTGAGCCAAGAGTCAATGACAACCAATTTAAAGTTTGGGTTTTCCATCTACACTTTTTCAAACTTGAAAGACACTCTTCTAGGGAATTTGTCCTTGTCTATGAGCTAGTAATCCAAACCAACTTCAAATAGGGTTCTGATTAGGGTTCAAATAGCTTTATGGTTAGAGTTAAGCTTCAATTTGGGTTAAGGTTCAATTGATTAAAAATAGACATCTTGAGAAGGATATCTCTCGGTGTACTTTACATATATTTTTAAAATATAGGTATGCTAGTATATAGTAATAAGTATAAATATATTATATAATAAAATATATGTACACAAATTTTATTATTATTATTTATATATTTATAATTAGATTAAGAATATATCTATATATAAAATGAATATATTATATATTATCTATATTACACTCTAGTAAATTAGTAAATTTTTAATAAATTTTATTAAAACTAAATTTAAAATTTAATGATTAATAAATAAATTTAAATTAACTTAAATTTTTATAACATATTATATTATTATACTATATTATATTATATTATAGATTCATTTATTGTATAATATGAGGGAAAATTATAACCATAAAGTTGATGTTGGAAATAATAAACTAAATTTTAATGGTTTCAAAACAATTTTACTTTACACTTTACTATATATATAATCTATTTAAACTTATTTACTTATCATTAAAGTTTTAATTTAGTTTCAATAAAATTTATTCTTAATGTAATTATAGATATATAAACAATAATGATAAATTTAATAAATCATATTATTACTATATATTATATTAATTTTTATATAAAGAGAGAGTAATATAGATATTAGCAATTAATTATGAAAAAATTTGGTCTATTTTTTTCAATATATTTGTGCAATACATTTGATGAGGAAGACAATTAGGAAAATAATTAGGTTCCATTATCAATACACTATTGTGTTTTTTTTACAATAGAGAGGGAGAGATAAATTATTTTTTTTTACAATAGAGAAGGAGATAAAGAGGAATAAAGAGAAAGATATAGAGGGAGAGGTAGAGGGAGAGATAGAGAGATATCAATAGAATGATAGAGAGATAGAGATATAAGGATATATAGAGGGAGAGGGAGAGATAAAGTGACAGATAAAGAGATAGACAAATAGAGAGAGGTAGGATAGAGAGATAGATATGGGGATAGGGAGGGAGTGAGGGAGAGATGGCAAGAGATTGAGAGAGGGAGGGGGAGAAAAGGGGAGAGATAGGTAGAGGGAGAGAGAAGAGGGGGGCTTATACACTTACATATTATTGTAATTTCACTTTAAATAGATACAAAATTAAAATAATTCCAAATTTAAATCTAAGTTTAAAACTAAAAGAGTAAAATTTTGTGTTTATATATTATTATTGAAATATTATATTATAAAATTATATATTTAAATTAAATATATGTGTAATATACTTATAATAGAATGTTTATATATTTATTATGTAATTATATTTATTTTATAAATAAAACATAGAAATATTTATGTATATTTATTATTTAATTATAGATTTATTTATAATTGTTGAGTTTATATTATATCAAATTTTATATATAATAATAAATGTAAGATGTTAAATCTATAATTACATCTTATTTGTTTTTTAAAATTAGACTTTCAAACTCTATATTAAAAATTTTCTATTAAATTTAAATATCATTTTAAATTATTTAATTTAGTAACATAATTAATCATTATGTGATTTCACGAAAATTAATGATTCACATAATTTTATAATTTATTATTAGTAAAAATTGAAAAGAATGTAAAAATCATTTTTTTTGTAAATAAGCATACTTGTATTAAGATAATTTTATACTCTCCAAGTAATATAATTATTTAGAAATGAAAATTTTATTCTAATTATATTAATTCAAAATAATAAATATACTAACGCAAAATATTAATTATTTTTAAAACTATAAATTAAAATTAATTATAAAATTTACCAAAGATGGATTGCGAGCAAGATACTAGAAAACATTGGAAGGCAAACTAATTTTTTTTTCACCTTGCACGAAAAAATTAAATTCATTTTTATCTGACATAAAGTACAAAGTCTAACGGCTCCGAGTTTGACGACTGCAGAGTTGCACGGCCGGTCAGGTATGCAAGTGCATGGGGCATCGGATGCCCCATGTCGTTTTGGGGGCTGGATAGCCAGCTCCTTATCTATGCCTATATGCATGTTGACATGCTATTTTCTGCGTTTTTGTCGGTAGAATAGCCGCGTCCAACGGGAACTGCCAGAAAACGGAATCAGAATCCCTCAAGCGGTTGCAACGAAAAATTCGTAAACGGAAAGCTGCGAAGGGGAAAGATTAGGTTAAGAGGGTCAGAAACGGTACGAAGGGGAAAGGTGAGGTTAAGAGCGGGCCCGGCCACGTGCCATTTTTTTGACATTATGGTCTGATTTCCAGCGAGCGAATCCCCCAATAAAAGCGTATCCCCCACCATCTAGTGCCAATGAAGTGCAATTATTCACTGCAATAATCATAGTAATTGCAGCTGTATTCTTCGAGTTTAAATAGAAATCCAACAGCTATGCAATGAAAAAAAGGGCGAAGCAGTGCCGTGGATCCCACAGAAATGAGTTAAGAAATTGTTAGAGAATTTCCTACAATGGCATAGCGCCCATTTACATGCTTCCAAAATTTCCACGGCGGAGGATATCTAAACCGTGAATCAAACAAAAAAATGATTTGACAGCGCACCGAGATCACTGCGTAATACGCGCATTTTGATTCTGACATACACGCAATTTGGTCTTCTAAACTAAAGTCTGCATTTTTCCTACGCTTGAAGACTGAATGTAAGTAGAAGTCTTTTCTTTTGTCCCGGACAAAAGACGGACATATTACTAGTAATTAACGTAAGGCAATTTCTTTTAAATGGTTCCAATGAAAATGGAATTGTATTAATGAGTAGTAATCTTGATGCTTGATGGGCATGCTGAAGAATTATGGGTATTTGTTTTTTATATATATAGTCGTTCAATATATGAAGTCAATTGGCAGGTCATTAAGAAAATAAAATTGTATGAGATCAAGTTTGTAGGGACAAGTGGTAATTTTGGATTGATTGTACTTATATTAATTTCACATATTTTTTAGTGTTTAAAATTTAGTCTCTTAAATTGCAACATCCTTGGAATGCACACAAACCTAAATAAAAAGTACCCCCTCTCTCCGCCTCATTCCCTCCATTTCCCTTACTCTTTCTCTTTTTCTTGGCCTTTTTATTGCTCACCTCTCTTTCTCTCTAAATCTCTAAATCTCTCCCTCATTAACCTCTTCAAGTTATTTGATGTAGGTGAAAGAGCATAGGTTACTCATAGATTCACCTTTGAGATTGTCTCTTTGTCTTCCTAGTTCCATCACTGCTTTAATTTTTTCTCTCATTTTTTTTTAGCTCTTGAAACTAATCCAAATAGACATCTATTCTTGCATATATTCTTATTTCCTTCATGAATCACAAATGTGTCGTTTATCATCAATTCTTTAAACAATATCGTCACACAAACATTGCCTCAAAAATATAATCACAATAGATTTAGATTGGATCTCAACCATCTTTCTCTTTCTCCTTACCTCACTTTTTATTTAACTCTCTCTCTCTCTCTCTCTCTCTCTCTCTCTCTCTCTCTCTCTCTATATATATATATATATATATATATATATATATATTGATCCTAATAACTCATAAACATATTGTTTATTAACTAAAAAAAAAATATTCAAATTTAAACTAAAACTTAATTCTCTCTATATCTTCCTCTTGCTCCACACACACACACACACACACACACATATTTGTCAAGGTGGACCTGCCATGAGCACAAGAGGCATGGAACTGAAGACATGCATTCACAACGGCTTCATGCAACACCAATTTATTTTGTTTGTTGATGCATAATAAAATTGCATGTGTAGTTACAATAGGTGTAGTTTTTTTGTATTAGTTTTCCATTTTAGAGAGTGCAGTTAAAACCGTTTTTAGGTAACTCCAGCCATGCACGTAGTTTGCATGTGTAACCTTTTCTATTTTTAGCTTCCTTAGACAACAATTCTTTGCTTAGATTTTTTCTATATATATTTATGTAGTTTTAGAATATTACACATTGTTGAAGCATTCTTCGTGCTCCCTATGTTGATGCTTGCACTAGATAAAGTTTCCCCCAGTATGGTGGTAGTGGCACCTTCATTCCTTGATTCTGCTTGTTTTAAGATGTTTTGTTTAGTAAACATGCTCTGACAAATGACCACTATAGATTATGTTGTTTCAATTTGTTGCTTTGCTAACTCTGGATTATATTGTTCTATCTAACTTGTTTCCTTGAGTGGATAGTGTTGGATATGCGCATATTTGATGTCCTTAGTCTGAATTTGGGATATATCTAATCCTGGTGTTGATAATTCAGTTTGACTATAGGAATTAATAATCTTCTCTTTTTGTGTAACTGAATCTTGTTCTAGATGAAGATCATCTACGCGTCCATCCACAGAAATCATCTCATGGGTAGATGGAGGAGTATGTGCTATATGAATATGATCATTATCTATGACATCCTTTATAGATAAGAGAGTTTCCATTAAATCATTATAGTATCTTGGAGATACAAATTCTTGATCTTGAATAATTTCATAATTTCTTTCAACACGCTTTGGATCAAGTTCTTGACATGGGTTAGTTTCAAAGGATGGATTGCTTATAAAGGATTCTTGGATGTCATCTTTAGGAATGGGAAGTGGCTCAATATCCTCTCTATATTTGAGTGGACTTAGATCAAGTGTCGAGTTGAGGATTCTTTCAGTATCTATAACCATGAGGTCAAAGGGTGTCAACATGTCTTGGAAAGGACCATTGCTAGACCCTGGTGAAAGATGTTGATCATGCTTTGGAATAGATTCTTGAGATATGTTCTCTAACTCATTAAGTGATGCAAAGAAATTTTCAACATGATCATTGGTAGATGGGTCATAGATTATGTTAATGGGATCAAATAATTCCAACAGTCCTTGAAATAGATCACTAAAAAGTGGCTCTTGATGTATGGTGAGTTGATCATCAGATGGGGTAGAAACATCTTTGATGTGCTCATTAATGGAGAGATCTTGAACATTTTTTTCAACAATTGTAGCTGAGAGATTATCAATGTCTTCAACCATAGGGTCAAATGATGTTGAAATTTCTTGAATTGGATCATTCTTGGGTATTGTTGGTGGATTTTGATCATGATTGAAAAGTGACTCTTGTATGTTAATTTGATCATTGGATGAGGTGGAAACATCTTCAAGGTGTTCATTGATGGATAGATCTTGATCATTGTCCCCAATAGTGGTTATCTTTTCATCAATAAGGTCTTGGATGAGATTTTTGAGTCGAATACAATTTGATGTTGTGTGTCCCTTTGTTTTGTGGAAGCCACAAAAGTAATTCTCGTTATACCCTGGTGGTTTAAATAAGGGCTCTTGATAATCCTCATAAATAGGGAGTTTAATGAGATTTTCTTGCATCAACTGTTGCATGATCTATTCGATGGGTCCCCCAAGTGGTGTTTATTTCCATTTGTTACCTTGTGAGATTTGACCTTGTGGTGATTGATTTTGGAGATGTGGTGATTGGTCTTCGAGATGTGGTGATTGATCTTCAAGATGTGGGGGTTGAATTTGTTGATGTGGTCGATCTTGACATCTAACTTCTTGACATTGGAGATATTATTTTTGATGTGGTTTTGGACACAACTCAACGCTTTGATGGAATGGTTCAACCAAAGGAAGACTATATTGATTTTGGAGTGAAGATATCTCTTGGCTCAATAATTCAATTAGTTTGGCACGTGAAGCAAGTTGTTCTAGTGAAATTTGATCTTGATTTTGAATTTGACTCCCTTGATTTGGATTTTGTTCAAGTACATTTGGGATGTACACTTGTGTTGTTTGCATGGGATCATGGACAAATTCATTTTGGACAATGTTCAGATTTGGCATTATGGGTCGAAATTGAACATTGTTGATGTTGGGAATCACATTGACTTGATTTAGGTAACTTTGATTTTGCATGGTGTTACCTTGACTTTGATCAATACATGGAGTCGTTATCATCATTTTTGGACTTTGAACAACATTTGTATGTTTTGCAAGCATATCTATCCCAAAGTTTGTCAAGTGTGGATTTGAAATGTTCATGTTTGGTAAACTTGTACTTGGCATGTATGGATTTGGTGGAATGATGTTGTTCACTTGAAGGTTCATGCATTGATTGTTTGGTTGATAGATTTGTAAGTTTGGACCTATATTTAAATATATCATTGGGAAAGGTGTTCCAAACTTTTGATTGGGCATACTCACATTTGTTGTACCATTGAGGTTCGTTGGAGATAATGATCCCATGTGCGGATTGTATAGATGTGAGTGTTGATAATCAATCGGCATTGTAAGGGTTTGAAATTTCAGTTGACTTGGATTACTCATGATGTATGGATCAAGTTTATATTCCATGTTCATCTTGTGTTGAGGTCTAGTTCGGACTATAAAATGAGGATCAATTTTCAAGAATGTAGGATGTGAACCTCTAATTCTTTGGATTGATCTAAACTCTAGTTACAAAAAGAAATTCTAAGATTTTTAGGATCAAAATGATGGTGATGAGATATGAAAGATGGATGATTGGTGAATGATTGGAACTCTTAGGAAACCTTGAAGAGGATACCAAACTTTAGGACTTGGATTGACATCTGATTTGATTTGGATAGTGAACTCATAAACCACAAGATGTTGGATTTTATTAAGGGATAGACTTGTTCACAAGGATTGATAACTTGATTAAATATGTGGAGAAGGATTCCTCTACACACCTAATCAAACAAGATAATTTTGATTTGGTTCAAATGATTTGCCCAAAGTTTAGCATGAGGGATTTTTTCAAGATTTCCAAGAATTATTTTTGATGTGATTTTGATTTTGGTGTTTGGGAGATGGATGAAAGTTTTTATTTTGATCTTAAGAGACTTAGAGACTTTTTTTACTAGACCAAGATATTGAAGAACATGCTTTTCTCTAAGAGTAGTTCAAACAAAAGACCAATGTTTGCTCGAAAGATGATAAAAAGATAAACAAGCACATGTGTGGGGTTCAATTTGAGTTAATCTTGGTTAATGACTTTCTTTTACCACAAACACACTTCTTGCTTAGTTTTCAAATCAAATGTCTATGTCTCAATTCCTTTTCATTTCACAAGGTCCATTATGTGAAAATCAAGGTTTCAAGAGCATAGTTTCCTATTGTTGACTTTGGAATAAACAAATCGAGATGTAGGTCTCAGTGTTTAGAAGCCTTCTAGGGATAATAACTCCTAGGGACAAGCAGTAACACATGGAATTTTCAAAGGTATTTGTTTCTCCCAAAGGGTTTGAAATTATGATGATTCATTGAATATTGGTTTCAATGTTTTGGATCAAGCAATGTGTTTTCAAACTGACTCACAAGCAATATAACATCCTAGCTCAATTGGTACATTTTTCTTGGTGGGCTTCCCTCATGCCCTTCATAGTAGAAGAGATGATTTTACATGCAACCAAGGAGAGAGTATAAAGGCATGTTAAGAATGAAGTCTTAACCTCTGTACTTTAACCAAGATTGGACATAGCAAGTAACTTCTTGGAATCTAAGTTCCAATGCACCACTTTGATAAACTTGTTGGATGGGCTGGTTGGCTACTGCAAACAAGGTTCTTAATGATGGGACATTGGGGACATGGCACCTTGTGAGCATCCAACAAGCCACTAAAGGCTTTAATCAATGCTACTAGGGGCGCTTATACTTTTTACGGTAGTACCCTGTTCTAAAAGACATTGTACAACTAAGGTCTACATACCATGAGGACTCAATAGTTTAGTCTTATCCATTTATATATTGATCCGAATGAAAAACCAGTTGGAGTTGCCTTCGAGTTCCCCTTTTAGATGTGTCTCTTAGGCAAGCCCCTCTAAAGGAAAACAACAACGAGCAAGAACATTCGTAGTTCAATCGACCTTCATTCAAAAACAAAGGGAGAACACACGCTATATACCTAACTCACACTCACAAGCTTTGTTCAATTTTAGTTCCCAAAATGAAGTGTGGAGGAAATATTTTATGCAACTTAATGTCACCAAAAATACTTTTGATTCTCAAGATCGTTGTGAAGCATGAGAGAAGTGCATACATCTTTTTAAGTGAAATTAATTTGCAAAAAAAATTACAAAAACACGAAAGCACTTGTTCATTTTAACTTCAAAGTAGAAATGAATTCCTTTTTAAGCACCGACTTTGAAGTGTGAGATTGATTGTTCAATTTTAGACCTCAAAACCCAAATCTAGTGAATATCTAATGTTCAATTTTAATCCAACATTGAAAAAAAATAATGATCTAGTTGGTTTAAAACAAAAACTTAAAGCAATAAATGGAGGCTCTAGGTTATTTCAATAAGCATTTAAAAATTTCTTTTCAAATTTGATGCCCAATTCTCCAATTTAAATCTGGTTGTTGAGTTATGGATTTTTGCCTTGCTATACCATCATTTTATGATCCCACTATGAGAGATACTACCATTGATTCTTTATTACAAACTGTCATGCAAAGTCTCTATAATAAAACAAGCAATGGTTATAACACTAAAAAAATCATATTAAATACAACCCTTAAATTATTCAGATTCAAAAGTGAAATTTGCTTCTAAAGAAGAGATTGATAAGGGTCAATTCCATTAAAAGTTTAGGAACCAAGACAAATTAAATTCAAAACTTTGAAGAGCTATCATGCATGAAGGTTAAGAACCTTTCAAGATTTGGAGAACATGAGAAATGATGAATATAATGAGCAATGCTTTTCACCTCCCCAATAGACCTGAAAAAATTCATAACAATGCTAGGCAAGCCAAAGACAAAATTTGACAATGCAATTTTAATGCATAAATAAAGAAAAGTTTCCTTCACATAATGCCAAATAAACACTACAAAATGATGATTCCAAATGAAAACTGCAGGTCAAAATTAGTCAACACACCAGTCACGTGAGTGCCAGAATTTCATGCCAAGGTTCCAAATTCTAAATCCACACTTCTTGGATGTACTTCTACAATAATGGAAAAATTCTCTGAATGACTTTCAAAGCAAAAGACAAACTCCCCTCGCCTAACCCTTGGATTGAAGTAAATGGTTTATTTGAAAGCTATCATTTCCTAGTTGGAGGCTACTAACACGGATCAAGTGTCAACATAAACATTTCATACAAGTGTCAAAACACACAAATAAATGCAATCAAAAGGTGAAGGATGGTCGTGTTATGTATGAAAGTTTTAACTAAAGTTAATCAAAGCTCTTGCACAAGGGAAGACACAAACTACAAAGGCCACTATCCTTAAAGTGAAAGGGACAAGACAAAACATGATCTCACACATAATAAGCTGCATATATTTTTCTCTAGTAAATGATATGACAGCTGCATGGTCAATAA
The DNA here is from genome assembly GCA_007258455.2 of Sequoia sempervirens. Taxonomy (NCBI): domain Eukaryota; kingdom Viridiplantae; phylum Streptophyta; class Pinopsida; order Cupressales; family Cupressaceae; genus Sequoia; species Sequoia sempervirens. The sequence continues at coordinate 140,029 of VDFB02293104.1, read as the reverse complement.
ATGACATGAAAACCAACTGATAGCACTAGAATTTAATACCTACAATAGACTTTAATGCACTGACAACATACTTATAATAGTAAGATGTCTATAAGTAGATATGTTCTACTAATTGCATCCTCAGTGGGTATCGACAAAGATGAAAAGTAACTAAATGTGTATATTGTGAGGTTGCGTGTTTGCCTAGGTAACCACGTGGAAGAAACACACTAGATCTTATCTTTCAAATTTTGGTTGACTTGACTAGAAATTGTATAATGGTTGCAACTTTCACAAGAGTCCTTTCTTATAGCACACGCTTTCCCTCACAAAGTAGGAGAGAGCAGATCAAGCCAAAGCAGCTCGCCAGGTTACAAGTTTTCACTGGCAATGTAATAAGTCACGAAGACTAAACTCAAGATAGAGTTTTTAAGAAGTATCAAGATATTAATCCAAAACACAACACTTAAGACCTGCCCACATGAATACCCACAACCACGTAGTTTTGAAAGTTTATGCTGACCAAAAAACCAACAAAATGCTTGAATCGACATATAAAGATGAATCACATATTTTAATGTATGTAAGAAACAACATTTTTGAAACAGCAGAGAGACAAGATTTTAGCACCATATGTGGATGCTTTCGTTACTGTAATGAAAGACAAGATTTTATATCACCATTTCAATCCACCCTCTACACAGCTTCAATTCCTGTACAAAAGCTTTATCATAACCTGGAACAACATTAGAAGGCGTACATGAATACACAGATAACACAAAAGTCATATCAAAATTTATATTGGAAATCCAAATACATGGGTTCTACGTAATTCAAATCAATGGCATTAAATATGATAGATAAGGAACGTGAATTGCTTGACAAAATGCCTGAAAGAAAATGTTAGCTCATGGAATATGTTGATTGCAAGATATGTGCCAAATGGATTTACTGAAGAGGCATTAGAAACTTTTCGGCAAATGCAACTGTCAGGTGTAAAGTTGAAGTCCCCCACCTTTGTTGACATCAACCTACAACCTTTAATCTTATGGAAAGTGTTGATTGCAGGATATAAGCAGAAAATATTTGTTTGAAAAGGCGTAAGAAACTTTCCAGCCAATGCCATTCACAAGTGAAAAAGCCAGAAGGTCTCTGCCAAAGAAGATATGATGATGATGCGCAAGAATTTTTCAAGCAAATGCTAAATGTCTAATAAAAGATGCCATTCACAAGTGAAAAAGCCAGAAGGTCTGTGCCAAAGAAGATATGATGATAATGCGCAGGAATTTTTCAAGCAAATGCTAAATGTCTAATAAAAGTATTTTAAAAACTTTCAAGCAAATGAATTTGGCAGGTGTAAACAATGCACACGTGTGAGATAAATGCATAGACCTATCACTAGGAAATGCACAGATTTTGTTGGTGGGAATAATGGTACAGCAAAGTCATTCATTAGAAGGGATGATGGGGAATGACTAACTGCATCTTCCCTTATAAGAAACAGATTAAGAAATGCACATTTTTCTTTCTCTGGAATGTCCTACAGGCAATTTTTGAATTTGGAAAAATGAGTGAATGATGTGCCTTTACTATGAAACAAATCAACTATACACTCTATTGATAAGAAAAAAATGCCATTGATGATGAAAAGACAGTGATATTGATAGAAAAACACTGCAACATTTACTAATAGCATTTTTCTCATTTAAGAAATAGAGTTCCCTATCTGTTGGAAACTCAAAACTATCAATTCAAAAATATATTGACCCATCCCTCTATTTCAAAGACATTACATATATAAGAGACTGTTTCCCTCTAACGTACCTGGCTGAATAAATAAAGAAAGACAAAACTCAAAACAAATGAATTATGATGTAGAGAATGAATAGATAGAAAAATATCAATTTGAAAAGGATGAAGAAATTTCACGCCAATGTAAACTGACCTGTAGATAGTAATAAACCTGATATAAATCTGCAGTTAGCTATTAAAATAGACTCCATAAGACAATTGACCAACAAGGCCCTCCTTCTAGTGCCATTTTGTAGATGGTGAAATCTGCAAATTACTAAAAACTCCAACACACACACACACTTAGTATGGTTAGATGCTAAAACAAAACAAATAACATCTCTATGAAATAATCTAACATGTTGAATAATGCAAATGAAATTAAAAAAATAAACTAATTGAAATCATTAAAAAAACATGGTAAATACCCCTATCTCATAGTAGATTGGTGCTTCTTTGATGTGGAAAGAAGCCCTTTCCCAATCCTGGCTAAGCTAATGACGAAAAATGATATGAAAATGCCTTGAAGATGCTAAGTGATATGATAAACAAGATGCAAATGCTTGAAATTGGATGAGTTGTGGAGAGAGATACTAAGATTGTGGAGGATTGATACAATAGAGAATCTCTCTATTTATGGCCAAGAAGGATAAAAGAATGCCAGACATGGAGGATGTGGGACTAAAGATCCACCAATAGGAAGGAGCCACTTATCAACTTATGATAGGTTGAGGAATGAGCACATTTTGGTCAATGTGCCAAAGAGGGGGAGATTTGAAATTTGAATTTGAGAGTTAAATGCTAAGTTTGACCTTTGCAAGAGACATGTAAGACCTCTTAAATACTTTGTTGGATGTACACATCAACTTGGGGGGGATTCAAATATGGAAGAATATTCTCTTTTTATGCCAAGTTGAAAGAAAATGATGAATTTAATAAATCAATAAATTGATTTATTTGTGCAAGTGGGAAAAGCTAGAGGATGTGATGGGTGATTAGATTAGATTAATCAGGATTCGATTAACTTAGATGATGCTAGGCAATTTTGACCCATTTGACTTAGATTTAGGGATTTAAATTAAATCAAAGGGAGATGAAAGGTGATTTCAGATTTAATTAAATAAAGGGGTATGTGCAGGATCATCATGGAAAATATAGGCCCTTAAGTGGCGAAAAATTTAGAAAAACTAGAGTTAGGCAACTTGACATAAAAATTTGAATAAGTTATCTATATTATTTCAAAAATATGTAAGAATAGAATCTGTAGTAAATTGAATGCTTTTTAAAATACTAGGTTTATTTAAAAATAAAAATCTATTTGGTGAAAATTTGAAATTTCAATGCAATGGTACTTAAATTTCGTGGAAAAATAAGAAGTAGGTGTCTATCTGACCACCCTAACCACAATAAAATGATAATATTTTTTTATAATATTTTAGATATAAGTAGAGGACTCATGCCCCAACATGATGCATATTTTTTTGTAATTTTTTTCCAAGTAAATAATTAATTATGAATTTTTTATTACAACTTTTTAAAAAATATAAAAATTCGTATGTCTGACCACCTTAACTTGGTCAAAACTTCATGAAATTCAATTTTTCTTTTTTTAATCCTATAGTATGTGAAGCATAGAATGTGACACATGTTTTAGATTTAAAACATGTGATACTATTTGAAAGCTATAGATGTTTTTCAATCAGCCTATCAATCATGACTTTAGTTGTAATTTGAATAGAAAATGAATAATAATTACTTATTAAATTCAAAGTAAAGCATAATTTATATTGGTGGAAATCTGAAAATATCCTTTAAAACCCTTTTTGTTTTATCAATTTTGGGTAAAAAAATAGTCATCAGCCACATACCCATCATATTGCCACTTTTTGGCTCATCATGATCCTGCACATACCAAAAGGTTTGATTTATTTAATTAAAAGGATGATGATAGGCTTAAATTAAATAAAGTTAATTTATTTAATTTAAATAAATGACCTTAGGAGATTGAATTCAATCAAAAGATGGAAATGTTAGGATTTGATTAAAAATTGATTTATCTAATCAGATGAGGTAATGATAGGCTTAAATTAAATAATGTGAATCTATTTAATTAAATGATGAAATGTTATATTTAATTAAATGAAGGTTATTCATTTAAAATGGTGAATTGAATTGCATGCATATTTTGTGTGTCTATAGACATAACACCTATCATCTTAGTGATCAAAATAATGGAGACCAAAGAGGAAGAGGAAGATCTGGATGAGGATCAAGAAGAGGAGGCTTTTGTGGAACCTGTTTATAGTGTGGAGAAGGACATATAGCCTATGAGTGTCCTCAAAATTAAGGAAGGACAACTAGAAGACCTGAGGGTAATGAACTAGTTGCACATGTAGATGAAGATGTTGAGTCTTCACATTCAAAGGATGTAGAAAGAGGAGAGGTTCTTGTTGCTAGAAGAGCCTTATTGAATGAGGAGAAAGGACCAACTCAAAGGAAGAATCTATTTCACACTAGATGTAAGTGTGAAGGTAAAGTTTGCAATGTTATTATTGATGGAGGTAGTACTACTAACCTTGTTTTAGAATATATGGTTAATAAGTTGTGAATGGAGAGAAGAAGGCATCTAAATCCATACCAGATTGTTTGGTTGTAGAAGGACCATAAAGCTTTGGTAAATGACCAATCCCTAGTAAAGTTCAAGATTGGAAATTATCATGATGAGGTACTGTGTGATATTATTCCTATGGATGTTTATCATATGTTGCTAGGGAGACTGTGGCAGTTTGATTGAAAAGTAGTACAAGATGGACATGCCAAAACGTATTCTTTGACAAAAAATGGAGTTATTAATAAGTTGAAGCCCTTGAAAGAGGTAGAGGAAAAGGTATGTAGTAATGCCAGAATCTGTTTGGTTGACAGAAGAGATTTTTTAGAAGGTATGAAGCATGAACATATGTGTTATTCTTTGATTTCTAGAATTGATAGAGAAGATGACAAAGAGATACCCATGATAGAGGTTTCACATTTATTGGATGCATTTCAAGATATTATATTCTTAAACTCTCTCAAACCACCACCTAGTCTTGGTCAAAGTGAATCCTTGGACTCTCTCACACCACCACCTAGTCTCGGTCAAAGTGATTCTTGAAAAAGTGCAAATTGGAAATGATAAAAAGGAGGAAAAGTTCCTATTAAATGTTAAGCTACTAGAGGATGAGGATTGTAGTGATGCCATTTTTCATAGTCAAAGAAATCAACAAATAGATTTAGAAGTGGCTTTCCTACATTGATAGATGGAATACAAATGTGGAAGCCTAGAAAGAAATATTCCAAACAATGAGGCAACAAAAGGAAAAGGATTGAAGGAAAAATGAAAACCTTTAGCAAGGTAATCTCCTAAAAGTTGAATCAGCCATTCAAGAGGATCCAAAGAATCTTGCCCTAAATGAAGTGCTAGTGTCTATGAAAGGGGAGCTGAGGAAACTCCAACTACTAAAGGACCGAGGCATAAAGATTCAATCAAGGTTAAACTAGACCTCCCTTGGGGATAGAGGGTCCAAATTCTTCTTTAATTAGTTAAAGAGTAAAGAAGCAAAAGAAAAAATCAATATGATCCTACATAATGATAACCTCAAGACATACAAAATTGCTTCCTTTAAACAGTTCTATAAAGACATGTTCACTTCTGAAGGCATTAATGAGCAAAGCCAAAAGACAAGGGAAGAGTGTAAAAATCTATAAAGACCCTAAAGACATACAAAATTGCTTCCTTTAAATAGTTCTATAAAGACATGTTCACTTCTAAAGGCATTAATGAGCAAAGCCAAAAGGAAAGGGAAGAGTGTAAAAATATAATTCCAAACAAAAACTTTGACCAAGAGGCTAGCAAATTGAATGTTCACCTAACAATGGAGGTCATGGCTGCAATCCCGGCCTTGAACAATGGCGAGTCCCTAATGGTGGACGACATCCCTATTGAATTCTATAAGAAGATATAGGTTCCAGGGTGAGTGAGAAAATCATTAATTTTTACATAGAGGTAACTATTTATAGTTCTTTAGGTAGGAAGATAAATAAAAGTATCATTAAATTGATCCCTAAGGAAGGAGACAAGGCACTTGTCAAGAATTGGAGACCTATAATCCTATTAAACATCTCCTATAAAATATTTCCTAAATTCATAGCCCTAAGGATGGAAAAGATGCTACCTAAGATTATCAACAACACACAAACAAGGTTTATCAAAAGGAGATACATCCTTGAGAACCTTCTAACGAGTTGGGAGGAAATGGAGTGGGACAAAACCTTAGGAAAAATCATAGGGATGCTATTGGTTGATTTTGAAAAGGCATCTGACAAAATTGAATGGCCATTCATAATGATGGTCTTGGAAGCATTTGGCTTCCCTAAGAGACTTTGCAGAATGATAGAAACAATAATGAAGGATGCAAATGCAAAAATATAGATAAATAGAGGGTTGACAAAATGGTTTGAACTACAAAGATCAATAAGAAAAGCATGCCCACTAGCTCCAACAATATTTGTGATAGCAATTGATGCCCTTCATTATATCCTCATTGATAATCATTGAAGACGCAAAGTAAATGGCCTAATCCTCCCAAATAAAGAGTAAATAATAAGCCTATAGTTTGCATATGATACAACTTTAATCATAAGGCTTGAGGAAGAGAATGTGGAACACCTCATGGCTAAGTTATAACTCTTGGAGAAAGTAGGAGGTTCAAGGATCTCAAAATCCAAATCTGTCATGCTTAGTTGGGATGAGCAACAACCTCCCTGGTTTGAAAAATTGGGGCTGCAATAGGGGAACCAAGTAAATTAGTAAGATACTTGGGAATTCCATTTTCAATAAGACACAACCTAAGAGATATGTGGGAGTGGGTGAAGAATAATATTGAGAAGAAACTAATCACTTGGAACAAAAGCTACCTCTCCCTGGCTGGGAGGGATTAAGTATGTCAAAAGATCCTAGCCTCCTACAACATATATTACTCCTCAGCTTGGCTTTTCAATAGCTATCAAGTGGAATAGATACAAAAGAAGATCATACACATCTTGTGGTTAGATGGGAAAGGCAATAAAAAACTACATCCAATCAGATGGGAAATATGTTGCATGAAAAAATAGGTAGGGGGCCTAGGGCTTAAAAACCCAAAGAAACAAGACATTTCCCTAGTAGCAAAGTGCATTTGTAAGGCCGTCATAGGTGAAGATCCTTGGAAAGTATTGATTAGAAATAACATTAAGCAAGCTACCCCAAAGAAATGTAAAACCTAGAAACACATGCACCTCTCTATGAATTAGTCTTTGGCAAGTTTACAATAGCCCCTACTGGGTCCAAAGTATTTAAAATCTTATGGAAAGCTTGGGAAGCATCCAAAGAAAATAATATTAAGAAGTGCCAAATAGACATGGAGAATAATAATATTTTAATGGAAAGGTCTGGACATTTGGTGGAATGTGTTCCACAATAACAAACCACTAACTTTATTGTAGGGATGTTTTGCTAAGGCTTGGTACCAAAAATTCCTATCAATCTTTGGACAAATTGTAAATGACGGAAAGTTGATAAATTGGGAAACTCTAAAAGAAGAGTTTCACTTTCCTCAAACACAAAAAATATATTGAAGGTATCAAAAAAATATGAAAATACCCACTGCTAACATGTTGAATGACAAGAATTTGATGCAAGAATGTAATTGGCTACAAAATAACAAAATTGTAGGTATAGAGGTTAAATAAATCTATGGGATCCTAAACAACAATTCAAACCTTGCAGAAGACCTAAATAAAAAATGGAACTTGAACCTAAATGGTAAACAATGAAACCAAATTTGTAAGCATAACAAGAATAGCATATTGGAACCCAATAAAGTAGCATTTAGATGGTTATTTTTTATGCAAAGGCTACCAAATATGAGTAGGAATAAGAACCCACTCATCTATAACATCTGTAAAAAATCTGATTCCATTATGCATATTTTTTATTGTTTCTTTTCAAAAAAAAAAATTGGAATACCTTCAAAATAGATATGTTAAAAGATGGGAAAAGTAAAGAGGAAAGAAAATTAGATATTATTATGGGAACAATGCAAGGTCTTGATAAAACTAATAACTTGTTTTGGCTATTCTTATCAACTGAAATTTTATGGTTTATTTGAAAAGCAAGGAATAAGGAAATACACTAGGGTTGTAGAAGAGATCTTATTGATTTTTTGAGAAAGCTCACACTCCACACTATGTACATGCAGGTATCTATCACCATCTAGGCATCCAAAGAAAAATTCAAAAAAATAACATGGAGGAAGGCAAGGTAGAGATCAATAAACAAGAAGTGGCATTTGGAAAACAGTGGTTGTACCATAGAGAGAACTACAATCCTGAGAAGAGTGGCTACCTGAACAACAAATTAGATCCCAGTAGAGTTGCTAATAAAAGGAAAGAGGAAGAAGATTAGGAGGGACATATCTTTTGTGTACAGTTTTATACACACAAATGTAACACTTTTTCTTTTTATGAAGTAGAATATAAAGGTGAAGAAACCTATAGGAACTAGCAAATATGAAATAGAATGAAGTAGTAGTCCCTTATGTAACAAGCTGAATCACTAACACTAGCACCCCAAATGCCGGTATACTCTATTGTATCTTTAAACTATAATAAATAAAAAGAACAATGATGGAATTAAAAAATAATATTTTAATATGTATAAGCTTGAATATAACCAATAAACATGTGACCTTCTATTTGGTTTCCATCTGCATTCCCTAGGGCGAAACATAAAAACAAAACAATGAAAGCATAATTCTTTTCCTAATATTGAAATTGAACTATGACAAATGCTTTCTTGAGATTGGTTAGTATTTTTTATCCCTCAAACAATCAAAGAGTTTGTTGTTAATATAAATATTAAGTTCAACCATTAAGAATAAGTTCTAAATATATACATGAAGGTACCATCTAAATTATTTGATCTTTGTATGTTAGATATAACTTCGATAGCTTCAATTTAGAAGTGTATATATATATATATATAATTTTAGTGAAGAGAAGATTATAAGATAGATAAACTATATTTTTTATGTGTTTTTAAATAAACCTTTCTATTAAAATTTTTGATGTAGATAAAAAGAATTATTAATATTTTATAATTTTTAATTAATATTTTATTATCTTTATTTTTAATTATAATAAAAAATAAAATTTATATATTATAATGCACTTTATCTTGAATATAAATATATTCAAAATAACAAGAAATAATTATTTTGAAAATAAATAATTGATTTTTAAAAACTATAAACCTAGAATTGAAATTACTTATACTAATTGTAAGCTCTTAATTATAACAAGAAAGTTATGGAAAAATATAAATTAACTAATTTTTAGTTTCTAAGCATTTATATTTCTCTTGAATATTGTCTTCCTTTTATAATACGAAGGCAAAGATTATTTTGTAGGTTTGAATACAGAAAGTGTCGTCGATTATTTTGTAGATTATTTTGTAGGTTTGAATACAAAAAGAGTATTTTTCTTTTAAAAAGTGGGGCCCATCATTCAACTTCGTTGAATAGTTGGAATCATGGACTCAAAGACAACTTCTGAATTCATTTACACCTATAAGTTTGTAAGCCATTGTCCTTAAACCATATTCTATGCGGGTGCAACTACAACACGGCAGGAAGTAGCTCATACATCATTAATAAAAATCAGATATGATAGTGCGTAGACCCCAATTCATCAAATGCACATTTTTTTCTAATGTCAACTGATAGATATTGATATATTTGCCACTAAAGACTTTTAAGATATTCTACGGCTATCAGTCAAGTCTTTTGAGGCGGTGGAGATAGGAATGGCTAGACAAAAGACTTGAATATCAGTTATATTAAATTAGTTAAGAAAATAAAAAAAATCATGCAAGACTTAGAAATATAGAGTTAATCGCCGGTATTGACATGGTGTGATGGTTTATCAGTGGCATTGTTGTTCTTGCCACCAAGGTTCAAACTCCGTTGGGGTGGTATTGTTGAATGGTTGTATTCCGGTTCATAGCTCCGGTCAAAAGCGTTTACCCCTTGAATAAAAAAAAAAGAAATATAGAGTTAATCTTACGCTTCCCTTTATTTACTTGTCTATTTTGTTGGAAATATTGGTGAACAATAACCTAAATGAAACTACACACACTTCAAAGGATCAAATCAAGAAAGAAACCATCCACATGAACAAGAAAGTGTTGCAACATGAGCATGGAGACAATTTGATCAAATCATGATCTATGATGAATTGATCTAGAATGAATTACAATGTAAAAGCACTTTTTTTTATTTAGGAAAGGTGAGAGGAGGTAGGATAACCACCTTGGATGCAAACATTAAATACCTAATGTATAATTTTAAATGCATAAGTGAAATATTAAATGTTTAGATAACTATAAGCTAACTAACGAGACATGTCCTCATTATAACTAGTTTCTAGAAATGAAACCAAGGAAACTTAACTCCTAAGTAAACTTACAATGATGTGCATAGATCCTCACTAAGAACTAGTTAGGAAATAACCCCATTCACACTAACATATTTTAGTTTATTCATAGTAAGATATCTTCATTTTAATTCTAAAAGGAGTAGTTTTATTCAACTCCTTATTACAACTCTATTTAATTTAAATAAGTTTAATTTATTTTATCTTACGGATTAATGATTCTCTCCTCTATGGTCAAAATAGATGTATGGCTATTTTATAGTAGGAATAGAAAGAGGATTGTGAATAATGACAACAAATTAAAGTGAAAATGTGGATATTTATGGCTAAGATAAATATTTTAATGTCTTTTAAATGAAATGAAAGAGTTTTTAACATTTTTTGTGTAGTTGAATATATATAGCCCTTGAACATGCATAACCTATTATTAAGAGGAAGTAATTAATGATTCAAAAGAATATAAAATAGGATCTTTAACATTAATTCTTTTTAACTTTGAGTATCATAATCATAATTTATTCTAAAAATTGTTTAAGAAATAAGCAATGTTGTGTCAAATTATGCAAGAATGATGGAATTACAAACCAATATTTAAATATGTATAACCTTGGATATAACTATTAAAAACACTATGTATTAGGTTCCAATCAACATTCCCAAAGGCAAGACATAAAAAAAAGTGATGGAAGCATCGTTTTACCCTAGTATTGACATTGAACTAGGAAAATTGTTTTTCTTAGGTTGGTAAGAGATTTCAATCTTTCATACATTCAAAATTTTGTTACTAATATTAATTTTAAATGAGAATCATTAAAAATAACTTCTAAACATATATGGAGGTAACATATAAAATCATTTTATCTTTGTACATTAGACATAGCTTCTTTACCTTCAATTAGAAGTATTGAAAAACAAATATTTTTTCCTTGAATTTAAATAAAGTGCATGAGGAATTACACAGATGTGAAAATATACTTATTTTCTCAATCAATTATTTAAGTGAGATCAAAATGTTGTGATCTCTAAATAGAATAACAAAAATTCACACATAAATATTAGAAAAAATTTATGCCTAAAATTTTAATATAATCATTTTTATAAATTTTAGAAGAAAGTGGAAACCATGCTTATAGTTTATACTTACATACAATTCATTTTCTTTACTAGGCCTTATATGTATTTTTCAACAATATATTTTTAAAATTTTATCATAAGTGATGTTATTAATTGTGAAAAATAAAAATTATATAATCCTATAATTGATAAAGTAATGATAAACAACCTCAATCATCTCAAAAAAATGGTGAGAGTGTAGTAAAGAACATTATATCAATTTAACTTTGTGATATTGGTCAAGTGATTCCTCTAGAAACTAAACATCATGTTCTTCAATCTTGTAATGTATTTTTATTTGGAGATGTAAATTTATAGAGTAGTGATATAAGTCCTCTATTTAGTGTTTGTTTATTGTTAATATTATTTTCCAGAATGTTTATAATTTAAATTGATTGTAGTGACATCTTTGTCTTTGTATATTAAATCTATATTCAAAATCATAAAATTAATTCTTTTATATTAATTTTAGAATTATTGTGCAAGTTCTTGACAAATGTACATATTAATGTCATAATATAGAATAGTTCCATATTAGTCTCTATTATATTGACAAAACAATCTATTACTGGTTGATTAATAGGTATAGTATCTAGATAAAAATAAACATAAACAGTGTAAAAATAATTGTTATCTTCTAAATTCAGCTTTTCAAATAAGTTTGAAATGTCAAGGTATTTTGGTAACATAATTTTCAATTAAATTTGAAATATTGAAGTATTTTGATAATCTATTAATCATAATATTTTTGAAGACAGTGTTACACTTGAAGTTTTAACACATGTCTAATAGTTATTCTAAATAAAAATTATATTATATAAAAAAAAAAGAATAAAATAATGTTTAGATCATTATATCTAATAAAAAACAATAATAAAAAATACCATTAAATTAAATTACAATGAAAAATAAAATGAATATATGAAAATTTGCGATGATCTTTCTCAAAGATCATTATTTTATAATAATTTCACCATCTTTTGTTGCTTCGTAATAGAAAAATAAATAAATGTTTAAAAGCTTACAATGGTTATAGATTTAATTGAAATATTATTATAATTACACATATTTGAAAACACTTGATCTGCAAGGATGTTAAGCGAAGGTATCGCTGTCGTCGTCTTCTACCTGATCTACCGGCTCCTGTAGGTACCTCGGAATTTGTGGCGCAGAAGCCTCCATCGTCCCCTCCAATATCTTCACCACTTCACCCATGCTCGGCCTGCTATCTTCATCGTCTTGAATGCACAGTTCGCCAACTACAGCGGCTCTTCTTACCTCTTCAATATTTGCCTCACTTGCTATTCTTACATCCACAACACCTATTATGTTTCCTCTCTTAATTTGCGATGAAGCCCAGGTAGGAAAGTGCAACCTGCTCTCCTCCACCTTCAAGTCCAGATTTCTACGACCGGATATAATTTCCAGCAATGCCATACCAAAACTGTATACGTCCGCCTTGGGAGTGATAGGAAGGCCCGAGATCCACTCAGGGGCCAAGTACCCTCGAGTTCCTCTTGTGGTCGTCAACACTCGGCTGATATCTCTGCCCACCAGCTTTGCCAACCCAAAATGAGCTATCTTCGGGCTGTAGTCGCCATCCAAAAGAATGTTTTCAGGCTTAATATCACAGTGAATGATACGATCCCTGCATTCCTCATGGAGATAAACTAATCCTCGTGCAGTGCCCAGTGCAATCTCAAATCGGGTCTTCCAATCCAACACCTTCTCTGCTTCTTCATCTCTACAGAAGAGGAATGAATTCAGAGAGCCGTTGGGCATGTACGCATACACCAGCAGCCTTCGAGAGCCTTCTACGCAGAATCCCCAAAGCCTCACCAAATTCACATGCTGTATTCTCCCGATGGTGTAAATTTCCGCTCGGAATTGCTTTTCTGCTGTTGCAGAACCCTCTAATCTCTTAACCGCCACAAGGGTTCTGTCTGGCAGAGTTCCTTTGAACACAGAGCCGAATGCTCCGCTTCCCAGCTTATGCTTGAAATTCCCGGTTGCAATTCGCAGCTCTTTGTAAGTGAACCTTTTGAGCATGATTGGCACGTCCTCTTCTACGCTTTTCTTCCGCAGTATTTGACGTTTCCGCAGAATAAATGCCGCCAAGATGAGAGCTAAAACAACAGAGATAGTCAAGGCAGAAGGAAGTAAGATAAGAAGTACAGGGGCTTTGCCGTTTCTCTCCGATGTCGAGTGCGTCAACTCGGAAGCAGCCAGCCTGATGAAGATGGATTGGCTGTCAGATGAAACGCTCATTTTGAGTAAATCCTCAAACCACAGTCTACATACTGGTAGATCAGAAATAACAAAAGCAAAGGCTGTACAAGAGCAATTTTTTAGACAAGCAGTCCTGCAGCCTTGCAGTGTTGTCTCGTCGTTGTATGAGACAGCTTTCTCTTCGGGCAAGTATCGGTTCTTTGATTCGAAGAAGCCGTCGGTGGTGCCCGCTGTGATGGAGCATTGCAGGGGTGTTCGCCGAGCACACCCACTTGAGAACCAACCTTGAGTGTCATGCCTGGGCGTGAAACTCTCAAGACAACTACACACATCATTCGGATTACACAGTCCATCAAGTTGTAAACTTTTAATTCGCCGGTCTCATATACCACGATCCGCCCTGTGAGGGTATGTCCTAACGGGATAACTCTAAAATGAAAGTATATTCTTGAAGGAGTAATCGTCACACAGGACATTTCAAATTTCTTAGGAAAATACACCTCCGGAATCTTAGTAAAATAATTCGCAGTCCACTCTCCAGTGGACCAATATGGAACAGTGTTGTTATAGGCCATCACCATTTCCGTCTTTCCTGGAAGCATGTCCATTCCTATAGAGAAGAGCCCACTTGCAGGATCCACAGAACTCTTCCACGAGGTTAGCTTCATGCCTTTCCACATCTTCATGCCAGGCAACAACGTATCTGTCGGATGAGCGAAACTCTCCCAAACAATCTCAGACTTGTTCTGGGCGTGACCCAGAATAATGAAATTGCCAGGTTCCGTTATTATTGCCCGCGATCCTTTCTGGCCAATATCAGCCGACCACACTGATCGGCCCTCTCTATCAAACAGCCTGAGACGACCGTCATTCAAAAATTTCAGAACACCGGGCATACTTCTGACAGGATTATCTCTGTTAGCCACCCAAACTATGACCTTCGGAGACATTTGTGCATACCGAATGCCAATGTACCAATTATTCGTTCCTCGCGGACTGAAAAATCCCAATTCAAACGTGCCGTTCTTTGAAATTATGGTCTGATTTCCACTGAGGGAAGCGCCCAGTAGAAGCGTATCCCCACCATCTACTCCCAATGAAATGCAAATATGCAGTGAAATAATTATTGTAAGTGCTAGGACCAAATACTTCATCGCCATTTGGATAACCGTAGCGTTTATTTGTTTCTTCAAAATTGCTTTAGGGAGTGCCATGCCGGGATTTCGAATTTAAGTAGAGAAGAACGAACATAGCCAAAGTATTGCCGTCGATCCCACGTAAAGAAAAGAGTGTGGAAATGCAGTATTTTCTACAATGGTTTAGCTCCCAGTTTCATTCTCCGAATATTTCCAAATATTCGACGCGCATTTGAACGGTGAATCAAACAAAGGAAGGATTTGACAGCGCACAGAGGCCACTCCGTCACACGCGTAATTTGGTCTTCTGATGTATCATATTCTTCGACGTTTTTCCACCACTAAAGCGTTGTTTAAGATATTCTATTTTTGAAGACTGAATGGAAGTCAAGTCTTTTGAGTCGGATGAAAGACGGACATATTGCATGAATAATTTCGAAATTCTGAAATTCTGAAATACGTGTACTCGTTTCTTTGTTTCGTAAGTAGTTTATTACTAGACCAATGGATATGCTCACATATTTTTTAAGGAAGATTTTGTTGGATTTATAAAAGATTTGTAGTGGATTTTTTTTAATTACGTTGGAAATTAGATATTAAAATATATTTTTTATAGATTATTAGTGTTCATGATATTTTTAGTGGGATTTATCAACAACCATCATATTTGACTAGAGGAATTAGAACCAATTCTTTTTTATGTGTTCTATGTAAGTCAAATGCAAGATTGAAAGTTAATGACAACAAATAGAGGTAAATTTTGTGGCTTCCTTTCATTTTGTAAACAATAGCAGTTACTTTACCAAGTGCAACATTAACAAGCTCAACTACAACCCACAAATTTGTATCTAGCGTAACTTGTTGTGTACTACACAATAACACCTTTGTTTGTAGCTGTTCATTATCTAGATTTGAATCTGATATTACCTTTTCTTCTCAACAATGCACCATGCCACTAGCATGGCTATTGACTTTTAAATTTATTTATGTCATAAAACCAAATCATTTGTTGTAAATAAATGTATGGATGAATAGAGTGTATCTTGTTTTCTTGTTAATATGTAGTCATGAGTGCATGATAGGAGGATTCACCAATTTATTTATTTTTCTCAACACTCCTTACATTTGTAAGATGTGTTGCAACCTATAAATTTTTAGGCTTTATATTTCATGTTTACTTAGGTTTTATTTGTTTAAACCTTAAACCGTAAACCACCCTCGCATTAGGCTATTAATTTATGATTCTATTTTAGGATTGACTTGCTCAACTTATTGCTAGCTTTTTAAGTTATGCCTAATGGCCATTGTTATCATTTAGTAACCAATCAAATTTTTTTACCAACCAATTCTTAGGTGATTTTCTACACAACTAGTTCCAAGTGAACTTTTCACAACATCCAAAAGGAATCCTTTTCCTATAAATGTCCAAATGGATGTTCTTGTCCTACATATGATTGGTCATCTGACTTCTCACATGTTCTGATGGAAGGAAACTTTCCTGTTAGTCCTCACTAGCATGCAAATATTTAAACTTGATCAATTCAAGTGTACCTTTATCCCATAATACATCTTCTCAAAAGTTGTGTTGTTATGCTATGTGGCCACAAGTATCCAACTATGTGCTAGTGTTTCTATCTTATGTGTGTTTGTGTATCCTTGAGTTGATGAGTTAGTTGGTAGAACAAATATTTCTTATTGCATAGGTTATAAAATGGTGATCCTATTAAATTTGTGGTGTTGTGCTTGCTTGTTGTGTGTCTTCCTCGAGCCTTGCTTTGGTTCTTTGTAGAACAATAAAGTTAGATATAGGTGCTATAATTTTATTCAAGCACATTTTCTTGGCTTAGTGTAGTTTCATAAAAGTTGATAAATTTAAATTCATGCTTATGTGTTGTGCTTACATATGGCACCACTATGGAAAGGTGGGTGTAACTTGGTGACTCTGTGTTATGATATTTCATTTGAAAAGCTTCACAATTAAACTTTCATATCATTAGCCTCCACAGTTACTGAAGAAGAAGCATGCAGACTTATACATGTATTAGGATACACATGCATGGAAGGAGTGCAAAATGTACTCGAAGCCAAATCTTGTGACTAGGTTGGTACCTCAAGAAATATCAGCATGTGTGGCCAAAGAGGAGGTTTTCTATTGTCTAACAAATTATTTTTGGCTCTTAATGCTAGATCATAGGCATCTGATAGAGTTTACGGAACTAAATCGTAATAGATATGTCTGAATTAGAAGCTTTCAAGTAGAAGACAAAAGCCATATCTACTAGGGGTTGGGTTGAAACTAGGATTCTCTACCAAGTTTTGTGGAATCTTATGTTGAAGTCTATAATAGTCTCTTTGAGGGGCCCTTTTTATAATTATCAGTTGTTGGAGTACAGATGAACGGTCTCCCTTCTCTGTGAAGCGAGTAAAGAAACAATCTCCAAGATGGTCACAAGAACCATTAAAATTAGGAGGTAAAGACTGGTACCAATATTGAGCCTTACCTTTAAAAGAGGTCACAAGCAATTAGAGTGAGATATTCTATTTTATGACATGATGAATGGTACAAACATTTTCCAAATATTGTAAATTCTTTGTAGGAAATTTAAAATATTCCCCAGTGACCTTAGGAAGTGCTTTCAAAGTGTTAGTAGGTACAGGTTCCAATGCTATTGGAGTTTTCAAAGGAATTAGTGAGTTCCAGCTATTCTAGGATACAAAATTCTTCAAGGGCCCGAGATGAGCCATCTAAGTTTGCACTTGATTTTGAGCTTGGATTTGTGTTGCACTTGAATTAGTAACTCTTGTTCGTATTATGATCACTAAGGGAGGTAATAACACACTTAGATCTTGTGCAATTTGTGACCTTGTAACAAGCCTCTAGCTCATAAACCCACTTCTAATCAGGAATTAAGTGTGGTCCCATCAGGCGTGTCAAAAAGGAACTATTGATTGCTAAATCTTACACTTATGAGAAATAACCTATGCAAATTTATACAACTAAGGGACTAGAATGCGCTCTGTAGAACAACCTCTAGGATTTTAGAAACCAACTCTTTATTTTGTTTTAGGGAAAGGGAGAGAGAGACAGAATTAAATAAACTAAACTAAAGAAATCCGCCAAGCTTTTACAAAATTTCAATCATGATATAGCATAATAAAATCTTAGTTAGACCAATCTCTATAGGAGTATGAAAGAGCATTAGACATGATTGAAAGTTATGCATACATTAACATAATTAAAATTATACAATTTAAAAGAGAATAATCCACAATTGTGAACACTTAAGATAGACACAAAGTATGAATTCAAGAAAATAAACAAAGATAAACATGTAGTAGAGGCAAACATGGCACAATTCTATGTATGCAGACTATATTCTTTCATGAATGTAACATGCTAAAGTTTGTTGTGTTACAAATACTCCAACCCCTAAAATAAAGAGAAAAAAATGCATAAATAAAGAAACATCCTCATTTCAAGGAGATGGTTGTAACCGAAAATATTTTAGCCCAAATCCTCCCGTGAGAGCCATCATCATATGGCAGTGCCATCTAGAAACCCCACTACGTCCATCTCAACCGCCTAGTGAACTAGGACAAACACCTACCTCATTACATGCATCTCCTGCTTTGACACCTGACATCATTTGCTATTTCTCGTGGCCAATCCGGCTTTGAAACGGACCAATGAAACACCTTTAAGAATTCCCCAAAGTCAAAACATTCCCAGGCTTGTGCTTAGCCAATGCATGGCATTGTCAAAAATATGGAGCCTTGAACGATAAAAATTGCTTAATATCTTCAAAAGGTGGCGAATGGAGCTGCCATGTAATAGCTTTTGTTGGTTTGGGGGAAATCATGTGTGGTATCGACAAACATTACACTTCAATACCTCAAGCTCCGACTGAAGGTTGTGGTAGATAGAATCTACAAATGGCATTCATGGCACTGATAAGAGAATCACCCTCCAAATAAATCAAATCTTTTTGCAGTTTTTTGCAAAGTTTCTAATCCCAAAAGAGTGGCTTTCAAGATGTGGCTTCATTGTTTGTTACCTCTGCAAGTATTTTTGCTGCCACGAGCAAGATATTTCCCTCATAGTCCCTAACCACACAACTTGCCCTAAATTTGTCTAGATTTATTCAAGGTGCTCCATCAAAGTTTACTTTGGTCCATTTAATATAAGATGGCACCCAACTGGTATCTAATTTCAAATTGTCACTTGGATGAATGGAAGAAATCCAATGAATGAAAGGGATATCTATTATTTAGTATTAATATTATGTTTATTATTTATAATTAATGTAGTGACGTGTAAATGATTGTCAAATTAATGGTAAATGATAACTATTTTTGTTAATAAGATCATGCTATTACACTCCACTCCCTTACTACCACTATAATTATACCTGTTGACATAATAAGATAATATACTAAAACAAATCAACATAAAGATATGCTATTTATAAATTAATCATTATATAAAAACACTAATTATATTGAATCCAAACAAAAAGTAAAAACACAAATATACTATTTTTACAATTAAAATATTTAATAATAAAATTAAATATTTTAATAAACAAATTACATTTATTTATTTGTGACATTCTTTTTTCTTTTTCCAAAAACTAGAATTGTCTTTGTTCTTCTTTCTGATAATTTCTTTTAATCGTTGCGTGTTCGAATATAACATTAATTAGTAATGCGATTTCATGTTCATCAAAGTATTTAAATGATTGTCTTCACATTTATGTGATCATCATCGAGGCTTCAACAATTTGTTGACGGTGGTTCTATCCTAGCTTAGAAAAACACTACATTGGCGAGAACAGATAAATGACTATGCGCTTTGAAAATATTGGAAGCAAGGCTTAAATTTGATGGCTATATGACTATATTTAAAAAATTTTGCTATAAAATACAATCAAAATTTTAAGAAGATTGTATCAGATGAAAGGAGAGATTTTGGATAGACTGTCAAAATTTACATAGAATTATAATTATATATATATTTGATTTATATATAATTTTACTTACACTAACGTATATCATAATGTTTTCAGGGCACCTTTGAATAACCATTATTAAAAAAATTGTTCACATGCAAGGTCGACCGTCAAATTTGAGCCGTGATTGGAAGGATTAAAATGGGCCATCGTAGAATTTACTTCATCTATGTGCTGATTTTGTCTTCACGTGTATAACAACCTATCCGAATTTCGCCTGCCAGTAAAGACTTGACTTCCATTTAGTCTTCATCAATTAGGTGAAAGTGTACTCATGCGACTGTAGTTAAAAACATTTGTGGCGAAAGAACATAAGAGACCAAAATTGCGCGTCGGACGAATTCGAATCTGCACGCTGTCAAATCTTCGAAATTGCGCGTCCGAGGAAGTCGAAGGCACCCCAGCAACACTTAACTAGTACACATTCTAGGTACCCACAAATGTCAAAGAGTGAGGGTCCCACAAATACTCGGTATTTCTAACATTTAGTCAGTATTTGACCGCATATCCACATTCTCGACGTTTGGAATTATTGGATCAGACAAGTCCACAAATTTAGTTCATTCACGCGGGATCGACGTCACTACTTTAGCCATTTTTCTTTCATTGCGTAGTCTATATGGAACCTTTCTATTTAAATTCGAAAATAAATCAGAAACTTAGGACCATCTACGCACTACTTAAAAGTAACTGTTAAGAAAAATACAAACGCTATGGGTATCGAAATGGCGATTAGGTATTTGATCCTAGCAATTACTATGATTAGTGCAGCGCATTATTACAGTTCATTAGCAGTGGATGTTGGAGATACGCTTCTATTGGGGGCTTCCCTCACCGGAAATCAGACCATAATTTCAAAGAATGGCATGTTTGCATTGGGCTTTTTCAGGCCGAGAGGAACGAATAATTGTTACCTTGGCATCTGGTATGCACAAATATCTGAGAAGACCATAGTTTGGGTGGCTAACAGAGACAATCCTGTCAGAAGGATGCCCGGCGTTCTGCAATTTTCGAGCGATGGCCATCTCAGATTGCTTGATGGAAAGGGCCTGCCAGTTTGGTCAACTGATATTGGCCTGATAGTCATGGCCACAGCAAGTCTGAGATTGTTTGGGAGAGTTTCGCTCATCCGACAGATACATGGTTGCCTGGCATGAAGATGTGGAAAGGCATGAAGTCAACTTCGTGGAAGAGTTCTGTGGATCCTGCAAGTGGGCTCTTCTCTTACGGAGTGGACACGTCTCCAGGAAAGACGCAGGCGGTAATGCTCTATAACAACAGTGTTGTATATTGGTCCAGCGGAGAGTGGACTGGGAATTATTTTACCAACGTTCCGGAGGTGTATGCTCCTAGGAGATTCGAAATGTCCTGCGTGAGGGTTTCTCCTTCAAGAATATTCTTTAATTTTACTGTAATCCCGGCAGATCATGCCCTCACGGGGCGGTTCGTAATAAATGAGAACGGCGAATTAAAACTTTACTACTGGATGGATAATGGTCGTTGGAGTCAAGGATGGTCGACATTCCGAGGTCAATGCAGTGACTATGATATCTGTGGGGCGTATGCACTGTGCAATGCTAATGATGTGTGTAGTTGTGTCGAGGGTTTCACATCCAAGAATAACACTCAAGGTTGGTGGTCAAGTGGGTGTGCTCGGCGAAGATCCCTGCAATGCTCTGTCACAGCGGGCACCACCGACGGCTTCTTGGAATCCAATAACCAATACTTGCCTGAAGAAGAAGCTATCGCATACAACAACGAGCCAACACTGCAAGGCTGCAGAATTGCCTGTCTCAACAATTGCTCCTGCACAGCCTTTGCTTTCATTATGTCTGATCTACCAGTTTGTAAACTGTGGTTTGGGGATTTATTCAAAATACGCGTTTCATCTGACAGCCAATCTCTCTTCATCAGGCTGGCTGCTTCTGAGTTGCCGCACTCGACATCAGAGAAAAGCGGGAAATTCCCTACACTTTCTATTTTACTTCCTTCTGCGGCGGCTTTGTTTGTTGTTTTAGCTCTCCTCTTGGCGGCATTTATATTGTGGAAACGTCGAAGACTGCAGGAGAAAAGCCTAGAAGAGGACATGCCATTCATGCTCAAAGCGTTCACTTATAAAGAGCTGCGAGTTGCCACTAATAATTTCAAGCATAAGCTCGGTAGCGGAGCTTTCGGCTCTGTTTTCAAAGGAAGTCTGGCAGACAGCACGCTTGTGGCGGTTAAAAGATTAGAGGGTTGTGCAGGAGCAGAAAAGCAATTCCGTGCGGAAATAAGCACCATCGGGAGAATACAGCATGTGAATTTGGTAAGGCTCTGTGGATTCTGCACAGAAGGCTCTCGAAGGCTACTGGTGTATGCCTACATGCCCAAAGGTTCTCTAAATTCCTTCATCTTCTGTAAAGAGGAAGAAGCAGAGAAGGTGTTGGATTGGAAGACCCGGTTCAACATCGCCCTCGGCACTGCTGGAGGATTAGTTTATCTCCATGAGGAATGCAGGGATCATATCATTCACTGCGATATTAAGCCTGAAAACATTCTTCTGGACGACGACTTAAGCCCGAAGATTGCTGATTTTGGGTTGGCAAAGCTGGTGGGCAGAGATTTCAGCCGTGTATTGACAACCACAAGAGGAACTCGAGGGTACTTGGCCCCCGAGTGGATCTCGGGCCTTCCTATCACTCCCAAGGTGGACGTATATAGTTTTGGTATGACTTTGCTGGAAATTATATCAGGGCGAAGAAATCTGGACTTGAAAGTGGAGGAGAGCAGGTTGTACTTTCCTACATGGGCTTCATTGCAAATTCAGAGAGGAAACATAATAGGTGTTGTGGATGTAAGAATAGCAAATGAGGCAAATATTGAAGAGGTAAGAAGAGCTGCTGTAGTTGGCGAACTGTGCATTCAAGACGATGAGAATCAGAGGCCGAGCATGGGTGAAGTGGTGAAGATATTGGAAGGGACGATGGATGCTCCTGTGCCACAAATTTCGAGGTCTCTACAGGTGCTGTTAGATCAGGTAGAAGACGGCGATGACAGCGATACCTTTGCTCAACATCTTTGCATATCAAGTGGTTTTAAAAACGTTTCATTATAATAATGAAATATTAAAAGTAACTTTTATGATAGATATAGTCTACCAAGGCGCTGCTGCCATGTGTTCGAATGGACGAACACCATCTTAATTTAGTATTTTAAGAAATATCTAAAGTTCAATTTAAATTTTTCTCTAGTTTTCTTGTTCCACATTTCTAGTTAAGAGTTTACAATTAGTAACTAGTTTACAATTAGTACTACTAATTTCATTTCTAGGTTGATAATTAGTTTTCGAAAACATTCTTTTAATTAAAATTTTTTCCTCAAAATAATTATGATATAATTATTAATATAATTATTTTATGATATTCTAAATTAAAAATAATAATTAAAAAGTATATATATATATATAATTTAAGAAGTTTTAATTGTTTATATCATGACAATGTGGAATATAATATACAATCTTAGTAAAAATTTTAACGTTTTAATACAATTAAAATATTAAATTAATGACAAATTTGATAAGAATTTTTTATTTATTTAAGCAATTATAAAATATTAACAATTATTGTTATCTATATCAAAAATTTAAAAATTTAAAAGAGGGAATACTTAAGTGCACATAAAAAAATATATTTTATCTTTCTAACAATCTTCTCTTCAATTAAATATATAACTATTATATACCTTAATGCATTTCTTTTTTCTCTTAGTATGATTCATTATAGCAACAAAAAGATAGTGAAAATGTTATAAAAGAATTGTCCTAGAGCAACATACAATCCCCTCTTCACTTAAATCTATAACCATTAGACACTTGAAAAAAAAAAAATTCTTCTATTATGATATATCAATGGCAATAAAAGATGATGAAAATGTTATAAAATAATGGTCCTACACCAACTTATCATCTACCCTTCAATTAAATGGTTTTTTTAAATATTTATTTTTCCTCTCATCTTGAGACATTAATAGAAACAAAAGGATGGTGAAAAAATTATAACATAATGGTCCTAGAGAAACTTCATAGCCTCTAGAAAAAATTTCATATATTCTCTATCATTGTTCATAATTTATTTTAATGATCATTTTTGTCAATATTTTTAATTTCATTAGATATAACGATGTAAAAGTTATTTTATACATGAGTTTTTTGATATAATATAATCTTTATTTGGAAGAATTGTAGACATCTATTAAGAATCAAGCATTAGATTGTTTTCAAAAATATCTTGACATTTCAAACTTATTTTGAAAGATAATTATGTTACTATAGTATCATGTCATTTTCAACTTAGTTCAAGAGATAACTATCTTTTCTCCACTTTGAACTATTTATGTATATTGTCACTATAGTTTTTAATCAACCATTAATGGAGATTGTTGTCAACATATTAGAGACCAAATTGACTTGATCACATGCTCCATCTTAAAATATGACTAAAAAAATGGTGCCTTAGATCTCACTAAATCTTAGAAAAATCTTCTAAAACTTGAATGGATTGATGAGTCAAAAAAGGTTATCTATGACATAAGATTGAATTATTTCATCATTCGCATTGAATCACAATATTTCAAAACAAAAATATATATCTTACCATTTCAATATCTTGTATGTTAGTCTTACACAAAAAAAACTAGATGATATTCCTCTTTAAGGAATAACTTCCCATTATCATATTTTTCATACTTAAAAATATAACCTTTATGTGAGGTTATATGAAATAATGTCCTAATTTATCAGCCATGCACCTTTTGATTCATACATTTCCAAGGATGAAATAAAGGAACCACCATCACTTTGAGAATAATTTTTAGACTCATCATCAAAATAATTTTTCTTTTCATTTTTCCCTTTCTAAAAGTTTCTTGTAAATTATTTCGGCTTTCTACACTTCCAACATTTAGCCTTGATCTTTCCCTAGTATATTTGGATCTCCCAAGGGACTTATATCTAGACTTTCCTCTCTTATTCCCCTTATTTAATTTCTCTTTTATCTCCATGGACACCTAGGGGTCGATAGATTCAAAATATTTTGAGCTACATCTTTGTTGAAAGTAATGGTAGAACTACATCATCCATTTCTAATTTAGAGGTATAACTATTTCTTTTCATTGTAGACATCTAAAATCGATAATTCACATTTGATATATTTATCCCAATTTTCCTTGTTTCCAACTTAAACTAACAAGTCATAAATTTATAACTCAACCAAATTATCCAATATTCCTTCATGGCTAACTGGGATTTCTACATATTGAATCACATAAAGATAAATATATACTAAATAAAGATTACCCATATTCAACACATACTAAAGTGAAATATAAAAAATCTAGAGAATAAAATAGAACCAAGGTCTCCGAGCCAAGAAGATACACCACCATGAAAATATCAGTATCAAAATCTCCCACTAAATTGTGCAACTAATATATCCATGAGATTATAATAAATAACATGATAGTATTCCAATTAACCAATTATGTACAAACTCTAATCATAAATCCTCTCATATCAGTGTAACAAGTCAATGTACAAATAACCATAAGCAATGCCAACTAACTTAATATGCACTTACACTAAAAAGATCTATGGATATACACATTCAAAATCCAATTAATCACACTACAATTGATTGATGATTGTTAGTGTATGCATTATCCCTTACACACACAAAGGGTAACTTAAGCCTACTTAGGAATTCATTGTGTAGACAGTATGATTCATTGGTTTTCTTGACACATATTCAACATAGTTGCCTAGATGGTTTGGAGACTAGAGAGGTTTCAATGCAATTCGACACCTCATGCTTACCTGATCTCCTATATATACATCTCCTGCTCATCTAATATTAGATTGACTACATACACTTTTTGGTGTGTTCAATATGCTTGAATTATGCCTTTGTGATAATTTATTTCTTCAATGATCAATCCACAAAATTTCATACCTAGTAAATTTCAAATCAATGTAACTTGCAAACTCGCTATCACATTAGTAACTTGAAATTTGAGATAATAAAGAGGATAACCTATATATTTCAAGACTCAAACACCAAATCATTTGCATATTCAATTTAATAAATAAATCCATAATTGAGTAACCATAGTCAAGTAGCCAAAAACTCACCCAAAATATATGAGCAAACTCCAAACAGTGAACCATACCACCACTTATATCATGAATCAATCAATACCACAACCTCTCCATTACATACATGATCATGTCATGTCAATCCTCAAATATATATGCACATCCATGACACCATAATCATCACCATTAGTATACTAGTTCTCATATATCATTGAAATGAGAGTCATATTCCTACATGTGTATCAACCATGCCCTCGAACAAGAAGATAATATTTGTACCTATCTCCATTAATGTCCAAACTTTTAAAATAACTATAAATTTCTATCAAGAAGCATGAAATTTCATAATGATCCATACCATCATATTGATTTCATCAAACATATGCTCACACAATTTTTCCCATCAAATCACTTGAGCATTTAGAGTGTCACACTACAAATGTTAGGCTTCTACAAGTGCTCAAAAAATGACAAACCTCGATTTGATTGTCCTAGTGAAAAATCAGTTGATTCAATATGTAGTACATTATAAATGATATCTAAATATATGACTTCTTAACCACTCTAGAATAATGTCAAATTTATGGATTTGATTCCTCAACCCTAAAAATCCCAAGGATCACCTATAATCAAACACATATTGTTGAGGTGGAAAAAGTGATCCTAGATCCAATTAGGATAACTAACACTATCTCCATTTCACTTGACTCAACATTAAACATAAATTAACTAGGGTTTGACGATTGACTTGATTCCACAAGGGAGATATAAAATCCTAGATTTTATGTTTATTAGGGTTGTGATGATGATAAAATTGATGTGTGATTTGATAAGCCTATTTGATGTGTAGCCCTAGATCTAAAAATATAATTTATCACACAAATGAAAATGAGAAGTTATAGTACAACTTCAGATATGAGTTTGAGACACAAAGAGGAACCTACATTGTAAATTTGAGCTTGAACTAGCTAGTCTAGGGCATGGGTTCCCTAGATTTAACTCTTTCTTTTTCGGATTAGAAATTCTCAAGATGTGGATTAAGGTTTGCACTATTTTTTGAGATTGTCACCTGCTGAAATATTTAGATCTAACCCACATAGAGGAAAATAGGGAAAAATTTTGTACTATATAGGGGCTTGCCTAAGTCAAACCCCATGTTGGTATTTCTACCTCCATGTATAATAATTGATGATGATCAAGATGGCATGCACTAGGCTAGACAGAGGCCAAAATAACTATAATTGACTTAAATTGTTAAATAACAAATGATAATGTTACCTAGATGTGAAAACACTTGAAGAAGAGATTCCACACACAAGTTGATTGAAGGATGTCTTTATTGTGTGATAGAATGAAAAAATATTAACTCACATACACAATAGATTGTTGAAGCTAGCATGTAGTAGATAACTCAATACATCTTCATGATTTGGCATAATTGATCATTGCTTGAGGGTTTTTGAATTTGATTGTGTAATATTTTTTTGATGCAAAAAAATATTACACAATCAAATCTAGAAAACCTCAAGAAATTATACTATGAATTGTGGAAAGCTATTTTTGTTAAATGATTGATCATAATAGCTACTTCCACATAAATTGCTTCATTCTTCTTGATGTCTTACAAACTTAAAGTTGATTAATGAATGTATTGTAATAATGTTGCTAATTTTACCCTTGACCACCCTTTACTGACTTAGGATCTTCAATTTTCTCAATAGATTTTCTAGGATTTTAAATGGTGAAAATACCTTGTATTTATATGCAATTATTCTAATTTCTCAAAAATCAAATATTGATGACTGACAAATGAAATTAGAAATTAAAATCATAAATTACTGACACCATCATATTCAAATTTGGAGCCAAAAGAGGTGTTCTAGGATGTGGCATTCCCTAGACTAGACTCATCTTCTTTCAGGGCCAAAAGTGTCGAGGGAAAAATATGGAATGCATAATTTCATTATCGATGTTTGATTTTCTAAATATATTTGAAAAATGGGTAATTAATGCATAATTAGGTCCAAGCACAAAGGGAGAGCTAAACCTAGTGTGAAATTTTCAAGGGTGACATATTTTTATGCTACACATGTGTGGAAAAGGAGACAAAAGAAAAGTTATTTAGGCCATGATCTAATTGATCTAGAAAAAAAATGAATCACTATGTGTATTACAATAATGGACCACAATAAATAATCATCATATAAGAAAAATAAACCCTAGAGAAACCTTAGGTTAGGATAAAACTAGATCATGACATGTGCTCCTATCATATTAGACACAAAAAAATACATGACCTAAGCAAGCTTAATTAGGTAGAGTCAAAAGGGACCTAAGGAATTAAATAATTAATTAGGTAAATAATCTTTTCCTCTAACACCCGACCTTAAGTTCAACTTAGGGAGTAGCTAAAACCTCTAAATGATGAATGTAGAAAATACAAAATATGGCTCAAGGCAACTAGGCTAGATGAGGTACCCATGTGTAAATAAAAAGATCTCTAATAACCAAGGAACAAGGAGAAAATTAATGGGAAAAAATCCTCTCCAAAAGAGAGAAATACAAGTAAAGGACTAAGAAACCTCCAAAACAATGTCTCAAAAAGAATAGGAACATAAATAAAATGAATGAAGCATGAAGAAGTTGCAAACAACTATCAAAATATGATTTTGATAGTGCCAAAACTAAATAACCTCCTATAAAATTAGGAATATTATCAAGACCAACAAGAAAAAATAATACATGAGTGATCTTAATTAAACTACTCAAAAAGTAATCAAATGAAAAACAAAGGTTATCATCTAACATCCCAAGATACACATGGCACATCAATTCACAATAATAACCTTGGAACAACACTACTCAATTTACACAAGAAAACTACAAGTCACAAATATAGGTTTCAATAGTCTAAAGAAATTAATTAATTGAGGATGGAGGTTTCCTCCATAAAAAATGAATGCAAGAGTTTCAATATGGTAATTGTTACATATCGTCAAAATGCATGGGTAACTAGCGACTTACATCAGCCTAATACATAGGGACAATTAATAGATAAATAACTCACTCCAAATAAAAACCAAGGAAGCATTATCACCAATAGTATAAAACCCTATCCCATAATGCTGACAAGGGATAGAGATGAAAATCCCACTCAAATTGTGTGTCACAATATAGTACATGAAGAAAAAGAAGAAACACAAAATCAATGTGCACAAGAGAGTAGTGCAGCTAAAAAAGGGTATGAAATCCAAAAATTGTGTGCATGAAGGTACATAAGGTTGTGACTGAAAATAAGGAAGTGCACACATTAAACCCTCCACCACACTTTATAAAGTAGTGCAAGTACAAAATATAGAATAAAATGATGTATGAAATCTCTAAAAAATATGCACAAGAGTGAGAATTTATCTCAGTGCATCTATAAATGAAAAAGTGAATTCAAAATATCCATACAGTGCCAAAACTGATAACATGCTAGAAATACATAAAGAATGACTCAAAAAATGTCATCTCATGCAAACATAATGTTCCCATGTGCTAGGACATCCAAGTAATCAACCAAAATGTGAAAAAATGACAAATTGAATAATAGGTACTTAGAGAAAAAT
The DNA here is from genome assembly GCA_007258455.2 of Sequoia sempervirens. NCBI lineage: Eukaryota > Viridiplantae > Streptophyta > Pinopsida > Cupressales > Cupressaceae > Sequoia > Sequoia sempervirens. The sequence continues at coordinate 110,523 of VDFB02293104.1, read as the reverse complement.
CTTGAAAAAATACATGAATAGCTATGAAGAGCTCCAGAATACCTTTCGAATTTGACAAGTATTGCAAGAAATAGAGAAACTAAACAAATGGTGTGAGCTTAAGAACCAAAAAAATAGATCTAATTGATAAAATGTACCAACAAAAAATCTAAGAAAAATACCTAGACCTTTAGAAAGTGCTCAAAACTATATTTTTGATAATATCTCATTTGTAAAATTTTAATCTTATATGCCCAACTTATGCTAAAAGGAAAAACGATTAATTTATGGTAAAACTAGGGTGTGGGGCAAGTGGGTGTTGTCATATGTATGAGATCAGTGCGATATCATGCTAATATCAAAAAATAGAATATGTTGCCAGTAATGATATATTTTTTTGCATGCAATTTAGTAAAATGCTAGTTTGCCTTAAAAATAGCCCTAAAAATTGGGAAATCGTGTGACCCAAAACTAAAATCACCATTCAGAATGCGAAACCACACATTAAAGCACACAAATTCCAACTTTAGAAAGTGCTCAAAACTATATTTTTGATAATATCTCATTTGTAAAATTTTAATCTTATATGCCCAACTTATGCTAAAAGGAAAAACGATTAATTTATGGTAAAACTAGGGTGTGGGGAAAGTGGGTGTTGTCATATGTATGAGATGACATCAGTGCGATATCATGCTAATATCAAAAAATAGAATATGTTGCCAGTAATGATATATTTGTTTGCATGCAATTTAGTAAAATGCTAGTTTGCCTTAAAAATAGCCCTAAAAATTGGGAAATCGTGTGACCCAAAACTAAAATCACCATTCAGAATGCGAAACCACACATTAAAGCACACAAATTCCAATAAATCCCTGAAATATTCCTTACATGTAGAAATTATTAAAAGTGAAAGAAAAACACCAAAAGGACATTGTGAAATAGCTAATGGTGATGAAAAAACACCAAACTACTAAAAATAAATTGAAAAAAAAAAAGTTGATTTTAAAACTTCTGTTGCTAGAATAACACTATCCTTGAGTGTTAAACCATTGTAAGGGCTGGGGAACTCCAAAGAAAGACCTTACCAAACTATAGGAGATGAACTGCCAGAATGCTAAAAAATCACTAACGAGCTAGAAGACCACTCAACCCAACATGAAGTTGCATGTGCATATGCAAAGTCCGCCCATGCATGTGCAAAAAAATGTAGGTCTCACTATAAACCATCAAATAAATCCTACAAACCAACTTTGTGGCAGGGAAATGGTCGAATAAAATGAGGCACTAGCCAATTTTCAAAAGCTGCTAGAGAATACTAATAGCCCAGAAGACTAGAGTCATGACTAAAAAGAGTGGCTACCTACATGGTGAGGGCTACAGCGATTGAAGAAAAACTATCATGATAAATATAAAAACGCTCATAATCGCCATTGTGCACCAATTGAAAAAATTAGAAAACTGAAATATTGGCCATTTAAAATGAATAAATGACATTTTTTTTGGGGGTGTAAAGTTAGTGCCCAATCCATTAAATGTGCAATTTTCTCCAATATTGACTGACTGGTATGAATATGTTTGCCACTCAGACTTTTAAGATAGAACAAACGCATGACTGTAAATAAGTCAAGTCTTTTGTGCATGGCTTTAAAAATAACTTAGTCCCAGTGGAAGAGATCCGTCGTATCAAAGTGAATTAAAAATATTGTATGTTTGATGAGAACGAAATTGAATAAAAGGATATTTGAGCAGGGAATTGGAAGCAATTTCATCTAATGTCAATTGATAGCTATTGATATGTTTGCCACTCAGACTTTTAAGATATTGTACGTCTATCAGTCAAGTCTTTTATGGTGGTGGAGATGGGTATGGCCGGACAAAATACTTGGACATCTGTCCCAGTGGATGGTACCCGTCATATCAAAGTGAATAAAATGTCTTGTATGTTTGCTGAACACAAAATTGTAATAATGATTTATAGGATATTTGAAGAGGGAATCAGGAACGATTTAATGGAATTCGCAAGAGGCCGGGGTTTTCATAAAAGAGTAACAGATAATTCTAATGCGAATTGTCGTGCTATTATGTAATTTCTATTTTGTTTTCTAATTTCGTATAAATGATACACACAAATTTATGCTTATCATGTTAATAAATTTTAGAAGAAAGTGGAAACCATATTTATAGTTTATGCTTATATACAATTTTTTTTCTTTACTAGGAATTATATGTATTTTTCAACAATATATTCATAAATTTTCATCATAATTGATATTACTAATTGCAAAAAGACTATAAATATCTAATCTTATAATTGATAAAGTGACAGAGAACAACCTCAACCATTTCAAAAAATATTGATAGTGTAGTAAAGAACACTATATCAATTTACCTTTGTAATATTGGTGCAGTGATTCCTCTAGAAACTAGACATCATGTCCTCAATCTAGTAATGTCTTTTTATTTAGAGATATAAATGTCTAGAACAATGATATAAGCTTCTCTATTTAATGTTCTTTTGTTAATATAATTTTCATAAATGTTAATAATTTATATTAATTGTAGTGAAATCTTCAAGTCTTTGTATATTAAATCTATATTCAAAAGCATAACATTATTTCTTTCATAATTAATTTTAGAATTATTATGTAAGTCCATGGAAACTGTACATTTTAGTGTTATAATATATATTATCTCCACATTAATCTAACATAAATGATAGTGGAATGGTAAGATAGATATTTGGGTTTTAAAAGATTCTAGTGTAATACCAATAATTAAATAATTCAATCTCATGTCATAGACACCTTTTGTTGGGACATCTATTCATTCAAGTTTTAAAATATTTTTCTAAGATTTAATGAGATTTAAGGCACCATTTTTTGTCTAGTCATCTTTTAAGATAGAGCATGTGATTAAATCAAGCCTCTATTATATCAACAAAAAACTCTATTAATGGTTGATTAATGGGTATAATATCTAGGTGATACTACACATAAACACTAAAGTAGAAATAAGATAATTATTTTATGAATTAAGATAAAAATAACATTGTAACATAGTAACATAATTATCTTTCCAAATAATTTTGAAATGTTGAGGTATTTTGGCAATCTATTAATCATGTTTTCTTTAAAGACAATGTAACACTTAAGTCTTAATAAATGTATAATAATTCTTCTAAATAAAAATTATATTATATCAAAAAATTAAATAAAATAATTTTTAAATCATTATATCTAATAAAAATAATAAAAAAATCATTAAATTAAATTATAATGAACAATAAAATGAACATATGAAAATTTTCTATAAGATATGAAGTTTTTCTAAGATCATTATTAGTTCCTACCAATAGGTAGGTTTTCTTTTGCAATCGATGCATTTGATTTTTCACTAGTCGCTCGGCCAATGAGTTTGTGTCGTTTAAAATATTTTTGACTTTTTCCTATAGTTTGGATTTTAGCGCATATTTTTGGCACTTGAAAATTATGGTTTATCTCTTTTTCTATTGGTTTGAGTAGGTTGATTTTTTTTAGTTCCTGCTGATAGGCAGGTTTACTATTGCAATTGATTCCTTTTCATTAGTCGCTCAGCCAATGAGGTTGTGTTGTTTAAAATATTTTTGAATTTTTCCTATAGTCTGGATTTTAGCACATATTTTTGCCGCTTGAAAATTACAGTTTATCTCTTTTTCTATTGGTTTGAGTAGGTCAATTTTTTATTTTTCCTCATTTAGCATTAGGTAAATTAGGAAAATATGGGAAGATTATACATTGTTGGAAAAAAAATTATTGTCAGCTTTGGTGGTGAGCTAGTACTGAAGTAGTGAATGCATTTTTAATGAATTAAATGCAAACCTCATGATATGTGTTATACATCTCATGCAAAGATAAGCAGAGAATGCTTGGTTAATTTGCATGTTGAGAAGCTTGCATGTTTGTGGTTGTGGGTTGTCATGTTCGACGTTTGTCATTCTGTGCAATGGTAACAGTGTGCAACTAGTGAGTAGCGTGCCTATTTATTTTTTATACTTAATAACTAGAAGCGTCACAGGGAAAACTGAAGGCTTTTGGCAATGTCTTGTGTAATGTGGGTGCATATATAGTGAACGCATAGTTAATTCATGAAATGTTGGTGGGGTTCTTGGTTTTGCTTGTGCTTACTCTTGTTTGACTATCGTTTGTTGGAAAGCTTGTGGGTATTTTAGCTCTTTGTTGTGTTTTTTCATGTGGGTACACATGCAGTGAATGCATAGTTAATTTATGAATTCTTAGGCGAGTGCTAGGTTTTGTTTGTGCTTATTATCGATTGTGTGTAGTTTGTTGAATATCTTGTCAATTTTTTAGCTATGTTTGTTATTCTGTGAAAATGCACTGCTGGTGAATGGTTGGGTTGTGTATTTGTGATACTTGATATGTTTGTGGGTGCATATGCATTGAACAGAAAACTAGTTCATGAAATCTTGGGCGAGTGCTAGATTTTGATTTTTCTTATTCTTCTTTTATTATTATTTGTTGGAAAGATTATGGGTTTTGTGGTTTTTTGTTTTGTTTTTACATGTGGGTATATGTGCAATGAATGCATGGTCAATTCATGAAATCTTAGGCGAGTGTTCGGTTTTCTTTGTGTTTATTGTTGTTTTTTTATGGTTTCTTGAAAAGCTTGTAGGTTTTTTAGCTATTGGTTGTGCTTTTGCATGTTCGTTATTGTGCAAAAGTGTATTGGTGCTTAATGGTCTGGCTGTCTATTTTTGACACTTGATGACTAGAAGTATTGCTTGTTGTTACAAGGTGTAATGGTGTGAATGGGCACAATGGATTACATATGCATGAAAGGGGATAATGGGAAAGTGAATGGATTAATTATGTGTTTGTTGCTTGTGTGGGTAGTAGGGTATCAGTAATGCTTGGAAAGCAAAGCATGCGAGATGTGGTGAAGGCCTGGTGAGTATAGAAGAAATGAGTGCATAGTTAATTCACAAGATCTTATGTGAGTACTGGGTTTTATTTGTGCTTATTGTTGTTTGTTTAAAAGCTTATGTGTTGTTAGCTTTTGGTTGTGGTTTTTCATGCCAATACAGATGAAGTGAATGCATAGTTAGTTGATGAAATTTTAGGTGAGTGTTGGGTTTTGTATGTGCTTATTCTTGTTTGTTTATCATTTGTTCAAAATCTTGTGGGTTTTTTGGTTGTCACTTGCGGTTTCGCATGTCTATTATTCTGTAAAAGTTGAATGCATTAACTATGTGTTTATTGTTGTGGTAGCATGTGAGAAAAGGTCGGAAAGAAAATTGTGTGAATTGTGTTGGAGGGCTAGTTTTTCCTTATTGTTTTTTTATTTTTTGTTGAGAAGCTTGTGTGTTTTTTGTTGTTGGTTGTCGTCTTTGATGTTTATCATTCTATGCAATGCTTGATCGAGGGAGAAGCCATAGGAATGGTGTGCAATTGGTGAATTTTTTTCTTGTTTATATGCATAGTTAATTCATGAAATCATATGCAAGTACTGGGTTTTATTTGGGCTTATTCTTGTTTGTTTGTTGCTTCTTCTAAAGCTTTTATGTTTGAAGCATTTCGTTTAGTTTGTGGATCTTTGTTATTCTGTGCCAGTTTACTACTAGTGAGTGGCTTCTTTCTGCATTTATGATACTTGGTTGTTGTTGCAAGGGTTAACGGGGAATGTTTACAAAAATTATCATGTTGGTTTATGTTTTTGGAAATTTTAGTTTTGTTTGTTTGGTCAAGTTTATGGATAGCGTATTACATGTGGTTTATTGTGTTAATTTGTCTCTTTTCTCTATGTAACAGGAACCATTTCTTACAATTGGAGTTAGAGGAAAATGTCTATACTAGTGCACATATACTTGGTTGTTGAACAAGGAACTGGAAGGTTAGATTCTTGTATCCATTTTCTCATTTGTTTGCAATGAATTTTAAGTCTTCTAATGTACATAAAATTTATGTTTTGGAAGAGTTGTGAACAATAAAGGAGAATCATTGTTTAGGAATCTAACTTATGGAATAGATAGATGATCATAGTGAATGACATGCAATGTAATTCTGAACCATAGATTTTTGGCACCACAAGACTCTCTAACTCTTCCAAGGTTTTTCACCTAAAAGGAGAGAGGTAGGCCAAAAATGCTAGCTAGGTTCATTCAAATTATGCAATGTATGATGTTATTAAGACTAAATGTAGCTATATGAACTAATTGAATGATTATGTATGCAAAACCTATGATTTATGCAATGTTGGAAAACATAATGTGATATGCAAACAATGAAGTACAAATGAACAAAAACAAAACATAATTGAAAAGGGCTAAATCAGAGTGCACCTGGGAAAATATTGGAGAATCTAGAATCACTTGAATGCTATCTGAAGTTACATAAAATAACTAGGGGAACTCATTTGCCACTGATGGCAAAATGGTCCTACTTCTGATGAAAATTGTCAAGAATAGGTTTCTGAGTGTCGGGATCCAGAATCTAACAAAAATTAGATTTTCAGGCTTAAGGTGGGACTCATTCGCCACTGATGGTGAATCATTCCTCTCCCAAAATTCTAAGAAATTAGGGGACAATTCTGTAGCACGAGATTTGAGATTGTCTGCTTGTTGGGTTGTTGAAGTCAATTCTACAGAAAATGGACAAAAAGTCTTCTCCAAGCTTGAGATGAGGTTGATTTGAGTTGAAGCACATTTTTGACTTGTTAACCACTCTTCAACACCTAAATACTTTTCAAATCTACATACACAAGTCTACAAATAGACATGTGGTAGGGGAAAAATGGTTAAGGGTTAGGTTATAGGGATTTGCCTTGGTCAAATCCCACTTTGGTAATTAAACCATTAATGAAATAAAGAAATAAAGAAGGATGATAAACAAATAACATGTAAATGCTATCAACTTGTGAAACCCTTGTTGAAGAAAACCTGAAGATATGTCAATGGCTGCTCTTGAATGCTTGATTCATGCTTGATTAAGTGATGCAAAGTGCTTGAATACTTGAATGAGTGAATAAGTGAACCTGATGAATGCTTGAATGAATGGGGGTTAGAATGGATGTAAAAACACTTATTTATACACAATTATGCCTTAGTAACCCTTTGATACCTCATCACAGGCCGACATCAAGTAATTTTGAATAAAAAATTGAAAGGAAATTTGAAACATTTTGAATTTGGAGCCAAGGGGGACTCATTTGCCACCCATAGCGAATGGGTCCCACCTAAAGCTTGAAAGTGGGAGTCAAGAATTAAGTCACATTTAATGTTATTTGTCTGGTTTACATTCAAAAACACACTTAATTAATCCATATAAGGGTATAAAGGGGTCAAATAAAGCATAAGAAAGGTGTAAATAGTGAAATTATGCCCAGAGAAGTGTGAAATCTTGTTACAAGACTTTACAACACTTCAAAATAGGACTTTTTTAGCAATGAAAAGGTGATTTTTACGTGAATTGTAATGAATAGATCCTAGCAAAGTGTAGAAATGTTTTACAACACCTTCATAAGACATCATAATTTGAGTTTCAAGGACCTCGACATGCATATTCAAGCCATATTACATCAATAAATAAATAAATAAAAGACCAAACATTATGGAGAAAGGCCTGAAAGACCATGAAAATGACAAGGGGCCATTTTTCTACAGTGCATTTGGGTAAAAACACAAACATGTGTCACACATTATAAAGGAATTAGCCAACAACAAAAAAAAATTTGAACTTCGACCACATAAAAGTGGTCTTTATCTTTAGAATTTCAAAATGGTGTAAACTAATGAAATGTAGAACTTATGATGTAGTTTATTCTTATAATTTTTATTTATTTTTTTAAAAATGTTTCATTATGTTTTTATCAATTTAGGGAAAATTTTTGGAATGGAGAAAATTTCATAAAAGAGTGACTTCACGGGCCATCAAGAAAGAAATTGAAAAAACTTCATTTCTCCCAAACTTTTTTCTCTAAATAGGCAACTTCAATATCTTGTGCATGGAAAAAAAATGAAATTTTGATATATAGTTTTCTCATAATAACATTTTAAAATCAAACAAGTTAGAATTTGACAATTTTCACAAACCATCAACTATTTTCGATTTTTTTAATCATTTTCAAAACACGAAATATACCCTTTTGAAGAAGACTCTCTCCTCTTATGCCCCGTATAAAATTTAATTTTTTTTAATAAGTTTTACTATCTTTTTTTTTTAATTTCTAATAAGCCTCTTTTTCTATTTTTAAAACCTACTTGCATTATTTTAAAAATAAAATATATTAAAACTAATCAAAATATTTTAAAAATATATATTTGGATTCTCCACTCTGAGCTCTACAAAAGGGTATTTTTTTATTTTTTGCAGAAAGATCATTGTGACTAGAGAAATACTCTACCAAAGTTGAATGTTTCAGAAAATTCTAAAAAATGATGAGTTGGCTGCCATGTAGGATGCCAACTAGACATTCTCGGCTGAGCGGGTTTCAGCAGAGCAAGTTTTAGCCCAAAATCTCTCGCCCAAGAAGAACAAGGCCAAAAAAAAATCAGCTGAAACATTACCAATCGATGAGGACTCAGTCGTAATTAATAGATATAAAAATAATATTTTCTTTTATTTTTTCAACTTAAGGAAATAAAAAAATATATATTTTTATTATTTTGATAAGGAAATCTATTTTCGATCAAAGAAGGTTTCTTTCAACATTTTAGAAGGTTTATAATTTTGAAAATTTAGAAGACTTATTTTGACAAAAGAAAACACATTTGGACAATAGGAGAGTTATTTTTGAAGGTATGTATTGATCTTCAACTTATTTAATTGATTACATATTTATTTTCATGAATGCATTTGAAGTTTGTTTTCACTATTTTTTTATTTATTTTAAAATATTATCTTCAAAAAAAATTGTAAAAAATTTAAAATAAAAGTTACATCTCTATAATATTTAACTATTATCATTTATTTGTTATCATTCACAAGTGTGTGTCCAGATTAGATAATTTGATAATTACTTTTATATATACATAAAATTAGCATACATATGTTTAGTAAAATTTATATAAAAAACATAAAAAATATCAAGAAGATTATTTTTTATTTATTTATTTGAGAATTATATATAATTTTAAGTGCATGTTATGTAAAATTATATATTTATAAAGAATTATATAGAAAGGAGATTATTTTATTTTATTTATATTATTTATTGAAAAATTATTTTATTTATTTAAAAAGTGTTTGAACATGAATGCATTTGTTGTTTTCATTATTTAAATTCTTAGATTTCATTATTATTGATCACCAATTCTATGTTCTTCCATTCTTGTTCTTTTATGTCCTCCTTAAATACCTATCTTTTTATTAAATTTACCTTTACCTTTAATTTTATTACCAACTTGGACTTATCTTTTATACATGTATATATTATTAAATTAAATATTTTATGTTTTGCATGTTTATGTTTATTCGACTTTTGTTTAAATATTTTATGTTTATGATTTGCATCTAGTTACAAGCTTTTTAAAACATTTATGCTATATTAACTGTACATGTTTTATTGAAAGCTCATGTGTGTACAAATTTGTATGCAAGTGAATTCAAATTTGAGTGCAATTTGTGATGGAAAATCCAAGGATTAGATTGAGGAAGTATGATCGAACATGAGTAAGACAAAGAAAGAGAAAAGCGGATGAAGGAACATCTACTGAACAACAACCCATAGAAAATATTGATGATCAAGGTGACATACAGGTACAAGATCAAACTAAACCTAGTAATATAAATTTTTTGGACTATGGTATGGAAAATCTGATGGAGATGGATGATGATTCTCTTTTCAATAATATTTTATCTGAAGATATGTTATCTGAAAGCACATTAAAATTACACTCTAAAAAAATATGGGATGAATTTTTTGAAGAAAAATCTCTAATTGGAAGGGAACAGATAGTTGCAAAGTTATTTAGTTGAAAATAAATGACCCCTATTTTGGAGTTGTTAGGGGTTGATAATAGGAAAAAGTCATCAAATTTAAAACAAACAATTGTTGAAAACTTGCAAGAAGCATTGGAATGTATTGAAAACAAGAGTCGATCTAGTGATTTAAGTGTTGCACGTAGAGCGTTGATGACTATATTGGGAGTAGTAGGCCTTATGCAATTTATGTGAGAGAAAAATCATGTTTTTGTGTTGATTGCATTGTGGACAATGAAAATATTGATCAATGTTAGAATATTAGAGATGGGTATCTTCCACAAAGGGAAATGAAACAATTAATATCAATGCCTCCTTTTGTTAAAGATGAAAATGTCGATGTCTATGATCTACTATATTCAGCTGATTAAAAACATGTATCTGATTTAGTTGTTACAAGTATGGAAATTGATTAATTTAGTTAAAATAAAGATTTAATTATATATTCTATTTTTAAGTAATTTTCAAGCATGTTTATATATATATAAGTTTAAATATATATTAAAAATATATTTAAAACTTATTTATGTATTTACTTTATGTATATATGTGGTGTGTGTACATGAGATATTTTTGTTGTAGTTGCAGATCTTGAAAATGTGGAAGGTGTAGATTACTATCTACTAAGATGTACACAACTAAAAATCAAATTGGTGGAATCGATGATAGATGGTGATGGGTCCAAGAGAATCCCATTGGATCAGTCATTATTGAAGGCACATATTATAAACAAATAAAGATAGATTGTAGCACCCCTCCATTTTGGCTCTTTTGATCGAACAGTGTTTTCTTTGTTATGCTTTGTTCTACTATTACTTCGCCTATGGTACTTGGTTACTATTTGATCGCAAACTGTTAAGCGATGCGAATGCTACATTTTGATGTGATGGTATTTTACTTTGATGTTATCATTATGGTATGCTTTGAGTTAGCCTAATAGATATTAAATTAATAATGCTTTATGCTTTTGATTATATTATTAATGTTAGACTCGTCAACTAGTAAGCTTGTATTGGTGAAGGGGACGAGATTGTATCACTCGCTTGCGAGCACCCTACGATTCTGAGATTTCCTCTTCATGGTGTGTTTTATTATATCATATATACATGCATGTTCGATGTACTCTTAGTTTCCAGGATTGACAGGTACAGGACATCGACTCCACATGATTTCACAGGTTGAGTGTGTCCATTGGCCAACGATATTCGATTGGGAGATAGTAGCTAGGTTTTTTGTGCCAAGTCATCACCCTAGTCATAGTGTGTCGTTGGGTTTTAGTCCAGTTAAGTTGCTTATTTATTGTTCATCTCTCCTTGATTTATTTAATTTAAAGTTAAAAAAAAGGTAAATAAATGGCTTTTGTATTTAGTTTGTTTATTAAATAAATCTAGTTGTAGTGTTAGAAATGTTACGTAATTTATTAATTAATTTAATTTAATTAATAAAATAATATAATTAGGAATTAGATTTATTTTATTGATTATTTAAATTAATTGTGTGGAATTAAATCAATTTATTCATTTTGGAAATTATAATGGTTAAATTCTTTTGAATTGAAAATCTTAAAAAAGTGTTAAATTTTTTGAAAAGATTTTTTTTTCAAAGTTAAATTCTTTTCGAAATGAAATTGGTTAAAAACATTTAAATTCATTTGAAGTAGAAATTTAAAAAAATGAAATAAAGAAATAAAGTCATGTTGAAAGAAAATTGTTTTTAGTTTTAAATTTAAAAAAAAAAAGCAAAATATCTTTAAATTGGATAGAGGAGCAATTACTATGGTGGATGGGATATTTTGGGGAAAGTTGACCAAATTTGGGGAAGATATTTCTTTTTAATAAAATTAAATTGTTGTTAAAAGGAATGAGAGTTCCTCATGTTTTGAGGATGCATTTTGGATTTTGGGTGAGGATTTGGGAAATGCTTTGGAAAATATTCTTGCAGGGAAGCTCAACCTTCTTCTTCAAACTCTCCTTCAAGCTTCAGATTACAGGTTCTCCTTGTTTATTGTTTGGAAATTTGCATTTTCAATTTAAAACTTGCTTGTAAATCTTTGTTTTGAAACCTTGTTTAAATCTTGAAGAAAGTTAGAATGTTTGTTGAAAATCAAAACTTGCAACTGAAATCTTTAATTTCAACAATAGAAAATGAAAGAAACAAAATTAAATTTGAAAACCTCTATTTTGGATTTGAAATAGTTCATATCAAATTTGAAATTTAAACTAAGAAATTGTGTTGATAAATTAGTTTTATTGCAAAAATTATGTTGAGAAGTTGCACAATTTGTTTGTAAATGGGAATTTAGGTATATATATTTATACATATGTATGTATATATATATATATATATATATACAAACATATATTATAAATATATTATGAACATTCTAGAAATTTTTAATTTTGAAAATTTATACATAGGAAATTTTTTTTTTGAGCACAAGAGAGGGGGTTTTATTTCTTTTCATTGTAGTAAAATATAAATAAAATAAAAAAATTATGTAGAGTATGTACATGTGGGGGCGCAACCATGGTTGCACACAGTCGCGCCCTAGTGAAGGGGCGTTGTTGTGGCAGCGCTCCTCACACTATGTGTGGGGGAAACGCTGCCATAGGCAGCACCGACCTCCACAAGGGAGGCTAGGTGCAGCCTGTGGCTGCATCCCCTCTCCTTTGGGGCCCACGGGTCAACCAAAAAGAATTTCATTTTTTTTAAAATTTAAAATTTTGTTTTTATTTATTTATTAATATCGTTTTATATTATATATATTATAAATATATAATATGTATATATTATATATATACATAATATATTATAATTTAAATAAATATTTTATTATTATTATTTAAATATATATATTATATATATGTTAAATAATAGGGAATTATTTTAATTAGTTGGAATATATAAAATGATATTTTTTTTAGACATATATTTAAATGATTTTTTTAAAATATTTAAATATATGGATTTTTAAATGATTATTCTATAATCATAGAGTGAAATAAAATTGACTTTATAATGAATGACTTTACTTGAAAAGCTTATTTTGATTATTATGGGTAATTGAAGAAATAGGGAGTTAAATTATTAGTTTTAAATTCTTCAATATTGCAATTGTGATTTTAATTACTTTTGAGTAGTTGCAAACAATGTTAATTATTTTATTTGATTACATGCAATATGTTATCGCCTTGCTTGGTTTTAGGAAAACCTAAAGTAGGATAATAATTTTCCTATTTTTTCTTTTCGTTATGAAATCTCCCTCTTTCGTGATGTTGGGAAAATCGAGTTTTATGTTATGTAAACTGTCTTCTAGATTGGGTTTTCTTTTGATTTCAGGGGTTGTCATAATGTGATAGTCAACCTTTTTTTTCCTTGGGTAGTGTGTATTGTTGGCTGACCAGTTAGATTCTCAGTTATCATGAACGAGGTGTGTTGACTTTATGTTGTGGATAGGGAGTCATTCTCCTTAGGTCACACTTGTGTACCCTTGGGTTGTGGAGTTATTCCACATGTTGTCTTAGAGGAGTGGCTTGCAATGAGGGCCTACACACAAAGTGGTGTCTAGGTAACTCTTTGTAAGTTAGTTAATTCAGTGATAACGTAAATAAACTTATTAGAGGTTTAGGTTGTACCAAATACTTAACAAGATTAATTTTGCATCGCTCATGGATGCAAGGGCTTGTATAGACTTGGGATGAGATGATAAGGCATGTAATGGCAAAATCATTATCTCGTATTTATGAGAGATAACTGATTTCACATTGTTTTGCATGAGGGGTCGGGAGTCGTTAGAGGTTTCCAGGATATCCCGAGATGGGGGCCGGGACCTAGGAAGACTTACCAGGATATCCCATGTGCCATTGTGATAACACTTCTCTTAAGTCAGCAGTATGTTTGTATCAGTGATGCAATTGATTATTTAACTCTAGAAGCATTGTAACCATGGTGTTATGTGATGTTGTACTTGTAGTTAATTTAGTTCAATTTGAGTAGCCTGTGTCTAGAGGTAGATGGTCTTGACTAGGAATCCTTGTTACTATCTCCTAGCATGGGGGGTGAGCCTTCGGGTATCACATGGTTGGGTGGAACATGCACCTTAATCCATTGGGTCATCTTCTTGTTCATGTGGATGAGATTTCCAATTGGAGAGCTCGTGGGATCTAGATCCTTTTCATGCTTTATTCATTTCAGTTGTTATTGTAATTTATTACCCCTCATTTGTATCGAGGTGGAATTGTGTAATATGTAATCATGCTTATTGGATTTACCTCATTCAGGGAATGAGGGTTGTAATCGTATTGTAAATTATTTTTATTGGAAACATGTGGTGTCTCTTATGCCTTTGAAGTAATTTTATCATGTATGGAATATATGTGTATTTAATTTATTAAATAATTAAATGTTATGGATTCTATTCATGTTTCTTATTTGGGTTTAAGTAAACTTAGTCTCATAACCTTAGGGGTTGTTGGCAATGGGTAGTGAACTTGCATGTTATTGTACTTAAAAAAAAATTAGTACGTTTGAGTAGTAAATTGCAACTTCCCCTAGGGTTGTGTGGTAGAGCGTTACATAGATAAAAATGGTATTATATTTGTTGAATATAGGCCAGGAAAGAAGGTTCTACATTACAGTCACTTAGTTTTGGCAACAAAAATAAATTTAGAAACTTTACCTAAATGAGGACATGCCAAACAAAAGTGGAGGTTTCCTATTAAAGATCATGAAAAGATTTTAAAGATAATTAAAGATAGAGAGGATCCAGATTTTATGTACTAGGAGCTTTAAGTTGTTTTTTGGATATATGTATATGTATATGTATTTAAAATTGAATTATAGATCTAGATCTATAATATATTTATATTGATTAGACATGTGACATGATTTAGAATGGGTTTTTTCAAAGGCTTGGTCATTTATTTTTGGAATTGTATTTAAATAAATTTGTTCAATGTGGAATTCTTAATTTAGCTCAAGAATCTTTGATAAATCATAATTTACATTTGAAACTCCACTTAAATACATGTATGTTAGATCATATATGCTTGATACAAAACCTAGTGACTTTAAAAATGTTTTCATTTACATTTTTCCTAAATTCCTTTTTAATCATCTATTTCCAATTGCATTTTTATGTTAGACATGGAATTATTTTAAGTTCACTCAAGAATCTTTGATTTCATTTGTTGAATCTTAGATCATACATATATATGTACATGCACAATTTACTTGATTTACCTAACTTGACTAAATTAAAAAGTTCACATTTTGCCTAAATTCCTTTAAATCATCTAGATCCCTTGATTGTATTTTTATGTTTGACATGGAATTGTTAAACTTCCACTTTCAAATAGATTTGAATAAATATTTGTTCAACTCAACTTATATATGAGCTAGATTGAATATACATGTGTGCAATTTGTACAAAACCTAGTTTATGTTCCAATTTTGCATTTAAATTTATGTTCCATGGAATTCTTAAGTTCATGTTCATCTTTCATTTCATTTGAGCATTCAAATCCACAAGTATATTATAGTTGATTTGGTGTTTGAGTGGTGAAGAATCTAGACATACATGTTGTCTCTAGTTTGAACTTTATTTTTTATATGTTAATTTAATGTGACATTCAATAATTTTAAATGATCATCTAGATTTTTCATGTATCCTAATGATTATTTTCATTAGGTAAGCATCCCCTATCCTAATCATCAAGTTAATATTGCCTTATTAGGTGATAACCCATTTAACCATAATCATCCTAGAACCATCCCTTCAGACCTAATCATTCATTATCATGTTCTAGTCACATTATCAACCTAATCTCATCCTAATGAAATGGAATAGAATCTAATCCATCTATCCTCATCCAAAATATAATCATTTAAATTATCCATCTAGATCCATCTCAACCATACATCCATTCTCCATCCTTAATAAAAAATCATCAGTTGAACATCAAAATTTGTTTAAGGTCTCAATCTAGTCCATACATCATATTTTCCTTTCATCCTCACCCAAAGCTTTCAACATCTAGGGACCTTTTCCTTAATCTGGACTATCATCCATTTCAAATCCAATCTCCTATAAAAAATCAAGGTCCCTTAAAATTTGATTTCATCTTTAATCCAAATTTTCTTAAGAACATTAGCCTATCTTAAGTATAGTTATCAAATCCATTTTGTGAGTGTTAGATTGTATCCAGGTTCTCTTGGATTGGTCTTTCTTGTTGACCTCAAGGTGCATTAGAATATATGAACATTGTAGTGAATCATAGTGATGGTACTTTGTTTGTACCATGTATAGCTTGAGACCATGTATGTAATGGTCCATCTTTGACATAATTATATATGGATTGATCAATTTTTAATTTATATAGAACTGTCACCCAGGAAGATCTAGATACTTAAATATTATGTGCATAACTTGAGATTTAAATATATCAATTTTCAATTGGATATATTTTAAATGTTCCATGGAATTCTTAAACTTTTGAGAATATAAATTTGATTTCATTTACATTCAACTCCACTTATAGCTCATGGACCATCTAGATTAAACTTTCTTTGCAAGCATAATCAAATTCATTTACATTCATTTAACCTAGAGTAAATAAAATGTAAATCTAATCACATTATTCTAGATTATATGGAATTCTTAAGTTCAGTTGAATATATTTGATTTCATTTACATTCAATTGGACACAAGTATAGCTAATCATTTAGTTCAAGAATTATTCAAGCATGTATATTCAAATGAACATGTGTATTAGATTATATGGAATTTTTAAGTTCATTTATAGCATGATATATGCAAAATTTATGTATTTAACCTAGAGTGACTTTAAAAATGAACATTTAGGGTTAAGAATTCAAGTTATCATCTATTTCCAAGATTGCATTTTTATGTTCTACTTTTAAATATAGCATTAATCTCAAGCATATTTGCATTAAAAAATTTCTATTTCTTGACCTATTTATTAAAGAAAAATTCATTTCTATTTATTTAAATTAATTGTACATTTCCATATTTTTAAATTTACAAATAGCAACCATTAGATAGTGGACAACATTTTGATTTCACAATGTAAATAGATGTACAACAAGTGCATTTGAACAAACCATAATAAATTTAAATTTTAAAGGTACTTGAACTTAAGTGTAAAACCATAAATTAATAATGCATGATGTATTTATAGATGTAATGTAAGTGTTCAAACCATAACTATGCACGTATATAACAAACCTATTCAAACCGTAAAACATAAATGTATGAATGTGATGTAAATAGTAACAAGTATATGTACCATAAAACATAAGTACAGTACATGAAAATGTTCAATACAAAAATCATAAAAAGTGTGTCCAACATAATAATTTGATCTCAAACATGTAATACTATAAAATAGATCTCAAAGAGAGGGATGTTTGGTATGAATAGAATCATCAGATCTCTAGCCTAATGTATCCCTCAATCTCTCCCTCAACCTCTCCCTCGATGCATGGCTCGATCTCTCCCTTGATCCATGGTCTGATATCTGTGTCCTAAGCCTCATCCCAACACCTACATGTGTTCAAGCATGCACACATGTTAAAATTTATTTTTTAATACATGTATATATATGTGTACATATATGTAAAATTATCAAAAATTGTACAATGTACTTGGTTCAATGTGTTCAAAATTGTACATCAATTAATTAACTTTTTTATTAAATTTAAATGTACCTTAGTTGCATACTAAGCGGGATTGCCATCATTCTCCAAATTTCCAAAGTCTGAAAAATCACCATAGTGCTTAAAATTTTCAAGTGGATAATTTCAATCAGGAGTTAAACAACTAGACTTTAAAAAATGCATTACATAATTTTCCAGAACACAATTTTATATTTATAAATTATATTTAAGTACTTTTCATGCTTGATTGATGGTTCTACCAATGTCACTAAGATCATGAGAATGTAAAAACATTGTAGGGGAACTTGTATCATGTATAGTATCAGTGGCAAAAAGAAGCTGACTATATGTGCCATGGACAAGGTCAGGTGCCACAATAGCCTCAATGTGACCTGTAACATCCTAATGACTACCTGGACAAGCTAAAGGATCAATAGAAACATGATGTGCATGGGATCTTGTACGATGATGTGGAATATCCTCTATATTTTCCACCTCGTGGCTCGTATGTGTACCAAGATATCACCATCTAATAAATTCATGTACCTAGTCAAGACCGATCCCATGGTCCTCACTAATAACCCGATATGTTGCTAGTAAATCCAAAACTAAGACTCTACACATGTAGTACAAAGAGTTGTGTGGGTCATCTACTTGACATCTGAAATAGTAGGTAGATCAACATGAATAAATGGATCATACAATGCAGATGTAGCCTCAATGGGAGGAAGATTGATCCACAGGCGTAATAAGTATCTACCAACTCGATCAGATGAAATATGATCAATCTGCATCGTAATAGAGGCAATGTTATCAAAATTTTCCTCTGAGTTGAGCCTACTACTTCCTCTCCTACTATTTCCAATTCAAAAAAATCTGGTAAAACCAAAAGGTTTGGGCCAACTAATTCCCTCTTTTCCATAGGCAATGGTAAATCTGCACATCTAAACTATGGTTTGTCAGAAAAATAGCCTTTACCATGGCCAATATGCTCGGGATAAGATGTGTAGTCCACCTCTATATGTAAATGAAATTCTACATATAGGTATTTGACAAAATACTATGGCAGTTCACCATTGTGAGGCCATCTATGATGCACTGACAACCATCTAGGGTATATGAATGGTGCAACAAGAGGATCTATACACCTCATAGGGTGAAGCCACAATAGTGGTTTACAATTCAAGTGAGGAAGGAAAACTCACAAAAAATGACCCTAAAGTAAAAAAAAATGATTTTGGGGGTTCGTACGAACCTACTGGTTCGACTGAACGCATTAGGGGTTCGCTCAAACCAGTGTTCAAGCGAACCCCTTTAAATTTTGTCTGCCAAAAAAAAAACAAATGCATAGCAAAGGGGGTTCGAGCAAACCCCCTTGAAGAGGTTCGCTCGAACCATGGTTCGGCTAAACCTTGGTTCGAGCGAACCTCTAGGGCTTCACTCAGACCCCCCTTGCCCCTCATCCCTCTCTTGAGACACAAAAAAAGTCTATTTTTTTATGCTTCAGAGCTCGGGTTGAGGATGAAAATGGAGAATTCTTCATAAGCCCTTCTAGAATCAAATAGTCCTCGGAACAAGCTATCCAACGAATATAATTTTTATATGTTTTCATTTATTATGTTTTTGTTTTTTTAGTTTTATTAAACATAGGTTCTTCACCGAAAATGAAGGTCTCTGTTCAGCACATGTGGAAAAATAGTAGATTATCAAATTTTTTTTTTGAAAAATATGAGTGCACCAGATATTAAAGTCCTTGATCCAAAAAAAATAAAAAATTCACAGATACAAAAAAGTTCGCGTTATCACGTCGCTATATGCAATTGTAATTGGTTTGACTTCAAAACTTGATTAAAGAAAAAATATTCAATAAAAAACTATCTAACCAAGTGGAATCACTATATATCAGAGTTAAAAATCTAAATTTGAAAGAATTAGAATTTTATCCTTCATGGAAAAAAAGTTATACGTTATACGGTGTGTGTCACTTTTTAAAAATGTTGTTTTTTGAAAAAAACTAATTTTCGTGGGAGATGGAAAAAGAATTGCAATCTGATTCCAAAAATTTTGAAAAAAATATTTTTAGAATCTACAAACAAAATGTGATGAGACTCTAGTTTGCATCATCTTCAAATTTCTCACGGTTTAGCCGCTATAGGTGCCCGAATGTGAAGATTTAATTAAAAATAATAATTTCAGTGTCTAGTTTGGCCAAAAATTGTAACCACTATTGTGGGATCACCCCATAACCACATATCCTCTAATTTTATTTTTCCTCTATAAAATGGGAAAATGGATAACACATTATCACCTAAAACTAATATGGAAACTTCTCTATGTTTCACTGTGCCAGTAACACTCCTGGAAAGAGACAAATAAAACTGTTCAATGTTGATTTCATCATAAGGATTGTATGATCGAATTGTCTCGATCATTTTATAAATCTCCTGTCTAATAGTGACTAATCTATCTCGATTAGCCAAATTGGGGGAGTTGTGAATTGTTTCCTCTAAACATTTTAGAGCATTGTCTAATCTAGCAATACTATCCTGAAATAAATTTGATCTAGTTTGAGCATCTTGCTCAGAACGAGGGGAATGATGAGATCCCTCATTGGCTATGATATATATATATATATATATGTAAATAGATATCTAGATTTGTGTATCATTAAAATAAAATATACATGATGTTAAACAAATGTAAATTGAAAATTTTAAAACTATTTAAACAAATATATATTTAAATTAAACAAAATTTTCAAGTTTCAAAACTCAAAATATTTTTAACTTTAAATATATCTAGAATGAGATAGTTAAAACTTTATATATCTATCTCCATGTTCAATAGTTCATGTAACAACTTACATAACATAAGAAATTTGACAACTGCAAAGAGACTTTCAATACATGTACATACATGTATATGTATATATGTGTGTGTGTGTGTGTGTGTGTGTGTGTGTGTGTGTGTGTGTGTGTGTGTGTGTGTGTGTGTGTGTGTGCATGTGTACATGTGTATGTACATATATACATTTATGTGTATGTATGTATGTACATTTACATGTGGAAGTGCATGTGTACATGTATGTACATATATATATGTGTATGTGTGTGTGAACATATACATACATACATATGTACATGTATGTATATATCTACATATATGTACACATGTACATGACATATGTATATATGTATTATATAAGAACGAATTTGCATCCCCTATGCAAATCCCCTTTTTTCCTTTATCCACCTTAGAAAACCAAGTTTAGAGGGTTAATTCCACCTAAGCATGTTGTTGGCAATCCACTTGGCCCCTGTTTTGAGTGTCGGTGGAAGAGTTTTTGTTGGGGATGCCCACATGGCGCATAGATATCCACGTGGTGCGCAGACATCCATACAGTGCACAGACGTCCCTAGAAAATCCTTGTGGTTAAACCTATAGAGGTGTTACACTTCTCATTGCTAGTGAAGTTGCAACACTCCCTTTAGCCAACTGACCGAAATATGGCCATTTGTCTTCATTCCCTCTTCAAATTCACCCCTTCAACATTCAATCTGACTCCTCACTGTAACTTGTTCTGAGTTATTGCACACTTCAAACTTCCATACTCACACTTTTTCCATCCACTCTCACCCACTTCAAGCATTCAAGCACTCTATTGTAGCAAAAAGCTTCACTCCATCACTTTGGTAGAGCACATTTGGGACCACACCATTGCAGCAGAGGCTTGAGTTCCTCTCATTTCTTCCCCAAGTAGCCTTGAGTGCTCTTGGTGGAGGTGGTAAGTTTCCCTCTCCTCTCCTCTATCACTTGGTTGAGTAGCATAGTACTACTTTGTAGTGTTTGCATTCTCTTTGTTACACTATTTCTTTATGTCGTTTCCTTGGTTTTCCATGAAGGTGGGAACACCCAAACGTGGGTCTGACAAAGGAAAACCCCTATTCAACCACCCAATATTTTCCCTCTTTCTTTGTATAGGAGTGTGCATTTCTAGGAAGATTAGCTGGTGAACGAATTTCTCAGTGAGATCCTCCTCGTCTTCTTTACTCTTGCTTATTTACTTTACAATATTAGAGAATATTTCATTTATTTACTAGTGTCATTCTGGCCCTTTAGTTGATTAGTTGGGTCGTTAGTCATTTTAGTAGCTTTAACCTTGTCTCTACTGTTGTCTAGTCGTACAGACGACAACGTACTTTCAAGATGCCAGTGTGCCACACTGTCATCCAAAAACCATGCTCCCATCCTTGGGCAGAGAGCTCCCTGAGGCGTAGAGTTGAGCCTAAAAACTAACTCGCCTAGCCCCACCTTAAAACTCGGGATTGCAAAGTGATTGTAGGACCTCATAGTCCTTGTTATCCTCATCCTCATACCCTAAACATGTACTTAGCTGAGGTAAGTTAGGGTAGCCTCTCACATCTTAACCCACCATGACCTAGGGTCTTCCATGTGGTGGCCCCCCTCTCTTACATTTTTGGTGAACCCAATGTGAACCAACATTTGTTTGTCTATCGATGTTGAAGCTTCCCTCAGGTACTTTGTGATTGTTGTGTTCTTGAGTGTTGTGAAATTTTATGATCATCACAACCAATCCAAAAATTCTAGGAATATCTTGAGGAGAAGTGTATGACACCTCCTGATGGATAGGACAAAGGTCTCGCTTCACCTCTCTATAGGCCTTTTCTCTGGTCCTATCATTAGTTTGGATGTGCAGGAGAAGTTATCGAGGAATTAGATGGGATTCACTGATGAAACTGATCACATTCCCACTCCTCCTATGTCTCCCATGAGAACATCGATGGATGAGCATAAGGTCATTCAGATCCCTGCAAAATATGTGTCTGCCCTTTCTAGAGGACTGGGCAACCTAAAAAACCACTTGGAAAGAAATTTGAAAATGGCTAGAGTTACTCAGGTTGTTAGTGAATTAAGACATATGATGGGTAAAGATTGAACATGCATAGAGCTTCTAAGTAGTCTCCTCGGTCTTGCTGAAGAGTGCACTCCTTTGAGTAACCCTAGCTTTGCACAAGGAGTCACCTTCAAAGAGTAGGAGAGATAGTTAGGGGTATCAATGCCTCCCACTTCCATTAACCTATCTCAACCATAGTGTTCGAGCATGATAGGAATTTTTTTTATAAGAAAACTGTAAATAACCTTCTTGATTCCTTTGGCGTCATCTGCCAATTGCATTTGCTTGAAAGTTTCTAAAGCCTTCTCAATAGATCTATCTCCTATACCAACACCCTCTGCAGCCAATCTCCTAGCAATCTCCTCATTCTTTTTCCATGCAAGCTATGCTAGGTATTGTTGCCGCTGCTCTTCTGTGGTCATCTCCTAATTTTTTAGATTGTAAGGTTTCGTTGGAGCTTCCTAATTCTCCTCCATTTGCCTCGGCCTTGGGCTTTTGTTTCACCACTTCATAATCATCGTTAAATAAGTATGCAACATCAGAGTATACTTTGGAGCTAACCCCAGTTGCATTTTTCAGGCCCTTTATCCTTAGCAACCACAGTGTCAGCAAGGAGCCATGAATAATTTTGTGTTTTGGGGTTACCAGACTACAACTGCAAATAATCTCCCTAAGACCATTCGCAACCTGTCTCAATAGTAACACTCAAAAATAGAAGACTGTGGAGGTGTAAATAGCCTTCCTGATTCCGTTGGCAACCTGTCACTCCTGCAAAACTAAAAATAGAATGTTGTATACTTTAGAAGTTATACAACATCACTGCTTGTTCATGTTTTGAGGTTGCTTGAGTGGAGTTGAACAATGAGGTTAGAATCATAAATTCTTTTTGTGGTGACTTTCATTGAGTCTTAATAGGTCATCATGATCATCATTTTTAGGGATGGCTAGAGGTGGGAAGTGATATGCTATCCTACGCTTTTATGGCCTCTTGCTGCAGAGGTCCAGATAAGAGAGGGAGAGTTGACATAACATGAGACTTTTGTCATTGGCTACCAACAAGAGTAGTAGGTATTTTAATGTAGAAAAGCCCTAGGTTGAGGAGGTGGTAGATACTGAGCATCATTTCCCAGTGGCTAATACAGGGTGGTTTGAGGTTGTACGTTATCTTATACATAATGTTTTTGTATTGCTCATACATGTTATTATGTTTTAGTGTTAAAGTTAAATTGGGCTTTGGATTATGCTCATCTTTTAGCTTTGATTTTTTTTGTTATCATATCTTTTCAATTGCAATGTTATAGTTATAGTTTTCCTATTAATAAGGTAGAGCTTCTTAGATAACTCCCATTGATAGATTTTAAATTTTGTATTATTATATATTATTAAAATAAAATTTATGTAAATTTTTATGTCACAATTATATACATTTGTATCATTATATGCTTTGGTGTAATTTTGACAAATATATATGATACAAAATGTTACTTTTGTGTAATAATCCTAACATAAAATTTACATTAAAAAATGTTTTCTTTCATGATAAATCCATTAAAGAGTATCAAAACTCTAGAATTTTAACAAAATTGATTCCAAAAGAATACAAAAAAGATAATTTTTATTCAGGGGTGACACAATTCTAATGCAAATGATGTGAACATAATAAGGAATGTATTTTCTTTTAGATATAACACCTAATCTATATTTTGACAAAATTTAATTAAAAAACTTGATATGGAGAAGCACATTATTAGAAGGTACAATAAATTGTTTATAATTTGGAGACAAGTATTGAGATTGTCATTATTTAAATCTTCAGAATTACATTCATTTATAACTTATACTTCACACATTCTTCACACAAATATAAATGAAATAATATGAAATTTCACTTTTATACAACAAACTTAACATTTTTTTATTACAAACAACATAATAATAAATTTAATAAAGAAGATAAAACAAAAAATCTAAAATTATTTATTTATTTAAAAAAAAAATAAAAATCTTTAATAATAATATATATATATATAGTCTTTATTTTAAGTAACTTCAATTCATAAAACTTAATATAAAAATTTCAACTTATTTAATTTTTTTTAAAAAATAAATTATTATTTAAAAACAAATATATTTTTAAAATATTAAAAAGTGCTGAAATTATAATTAGCAACTGTCAAAACAAATATAAAGCTGTCATTAGTGAGGCCCTCTTGATAACGTCATATTACATCATACTATTTGTCTTTATATTGGATGTCCCCGTGTTAATCTAGCTTCTACAACATAATAACCTAATTGACTAAACTATACAACATGGCTCTAAAATTAATCGGATTGCGTTCTCAAAGATATCAAATTCTATTAATAAATTAGAAATGCATAACTTCACTTCATAAAACTTAATATAAAAATTTCAAAAAAAAAAAAATTATTAGAAAGCAAATATATTTTTTAATATTAAAAAGTGCTGACATTATAATTAGAAACTATCAAAACAAATATAAAGCTGTCATTATTGAGGCCCTCATGATAACGTCATATTACATCATACTATTTGTCTTTATATTGGATGTCCCTGTGTTAATAATAATAATAAAGTTCTATTTATTTATTTTTATTCTATTATATATATAATAAAAGATTGTTAAATAAATCTTGTATATTTTTTTTGTTTACTAATTTGGATGAAATCAATATTTTTATTGGATTAATTCAGCAAGTTAATAAGAAAATTGTACTAATATTTTTTTATTTTGTTTTATTTTATTAGTCCATAGATTATATATAGTGTTAGATTTGACCTAGAAATAAGTTTCACACCTATGACTCATATAGTTGAAATATACATCCTCTGATAATTATAGGTAAATTTATCTTTGTCTAGGAAAATTCATCGCTAACAAATCACCAAAAGAAAATTCACCACCAACAATTCATCGCCATGGAAAATTCATCAACAAAAAAGTTACCGCCAAGTAAAATTTACCGCCAACAATTCACCAATGTTTTTTAATATATATTACACAAACTTTATGAATTGTGAGTGATGAATTTTACTTGGCAGTGAGATTCATCTTGGCGGTGAGTTTTTTGTCAATGAATTCTCCATGGTGGTGAATTTTCCTTTGGTGAATTGCTGCCCTGAATTTCGCGGATGCCAAATTTACCCATATGGAAGAGATAAATATATGTTTCAAGAGGAAATCAATTTATTTCTCATTCACACTATATATCTATTTTTTCTTCATAAATTGATATTCATTATATGACTGATTTTTTCTTCAACACAATGATAAAATTAATTCCAAATAATTCATCCAGTTATATTGTCATTTAGATTTTCTCAACTAAAAGTGAATTGGGAAAAAGGGTCTGTAGAGACATATAGCCAACACATTTTTCCAAATTTTGATTTTATTCACAAATTACTATTTATTTAATATAGTGTATATATATTAATGCTTAATAGGCATACATCTTGAAATATGAACATAATAATATCTATTCAACTTTATGTATATGAAAATTTAAATTTTGATCGCATTTTACACATTATATGACTTATATTATAAAAAATCATTTTATACTTATCGAAATATTTTATACACATCATTATGTCCTTTATATTTTCAAATTAATTTTGACAAATACTTCTTTTACTGAAAATACTTATGGTATAAATACATTTACTCGTTACAAATTTGATAAAATAAAAGAAACTATTTCAAATAAGTATAAATATATTTGCTCATTGTAAATTTGGAAAAATAAGAACAACTATTTCAAATATACAATTTCATCCGAAAAATATGGTTTTATTCAAAAACAAATAATTTCTTAGAAACTACATTAGAAATGACATCTTTTGGGACTATGATGAGATTCTTCGTGAAAGTTCTTTAAATTTAAAGTCTTGAAGGTGCTATGTTTCAAAATAGAAATGTCTTGTTAACATAAGTTTATCTAATCATTTAGGTGTATAATCAAATACAAAAATTTAAAGTACAATGCAAGATGATTTAAATTCTTTTGCATCTCTTCTAGAACCATCAAACATGCAAGATCATTTAAATCATTTTGCATCTCTTTTACCCTAATATGGAAAAAAGTGTATGAGAGAAGATTAGTGCATTGCTTAGTTTAATGGTTCTAATTTGATGGCTTAAGGTAAATAGTATTATGGGAAATAGTGTAGTTGGTTATAAATATTTCTTTGATGGTCACTTGGTAGGTGCCTTACAAATTTTAAGCAAAGGGGCCTCCCTTGATCTTTTCTATTGTGAAGATTGAATTTCTTGTCCTGGGTAGAGTACTTTCCCTTATTGTTTTTTCCCCAACGAAGTACCTCCATAGGAGTACTTGTCGTATATCAAGAGATTGGTTCATGGGTGTTTGTCAAATGTTTACTTGATGGATTAGTATATTCCTAAGTAGTATAGTGTGATTCATGGTATTTAGATATGTGTGGAAAAATTAGTTAAATGAATGATGTTGATAAAATCTTGAAATGTTGAATTATTGGGTAGACAATTCTTCTCCCATTAATTACATCACTTTATATCCTCTATATTGCTTTTCATTGCAATGCATAATTTTATAGACCTTAAACTAATGAACTTTTCATGTTAAAAATATTAGGCTTACATGTGCTTGAATAAATGTGCTTTTTAAAAATAAATAGTGGGTGGAATTTTATAATAGTTATATATATGGATTTTGAATTTAATCGTCCTGCTTCCTTATAGTTAAAAGGAAAATAACATCATGAATATAATGTGAATTTTAATCTATATTTATATTTGTTGATCTTGATTATGCATATAAGGGAATTTGTATGTTTATTTATTGGTGTATGCTATTTTTTAAAAATTGTAATTTAATTTTAAATCTATTCCTTAGATAGAATAATTTTTTTCTAAAAAAAATGTTATTATTTATTTGTTGATCTAATTACAAATATATGACTAATTGAACTAATAAAAGATCTCCCTTCATCAATTCCAAGCATGCTCATAAAGAGAATCATTATTTTATTTTCGAAGCATTTCTCGGTGAAGATTTTGTTTCTATTACGGTTGTCATTTACCCACCCCATTTCCAAATGTCCTTTTACAAATCATACACATGCAAACTTTATTGTTATCAAATAATGAAAGGTGTTCCTATTACGAAACTCCCCAGGTGATGGCAAACTTGCACCCACCAGCAGACATTATCACGATATCTAGCAACTCATATGAGGGAGACATTACAGGATCAAAAGCTAATGCTGCTCCTCCCTCACCTTCAGACTCTTCTTCTGTTATTTGGGCTGGCGTCTACCAAAGCAACGTTGCAGTCCTCACAGAGAACATTGTGAGAGGTTGTGAAGACACTATTGAAGATGCTAAAAAGATGTGCGAAGAAGCCTTCCAAGTGGAAAGCCATGACATCGAGATGGTACAACAGGCAGTCCAGAAATTCCATACAACATATTTTGTTTTGGATGCGTATTGCGACTTCCTTCGATCAATGAAATATGATGCATTGTATGGAATGGGAAATGGTACTAGGATTAAGGAAGATTTTCTAAAACTCCTAGCAGACATAAAGTAGATTGTAAATAGCTTGCTTAAGATAGCTACTTGTTTTTTTGTGGTGTTGGGAAGAATGGTTTCGCTTTTGACACAACATGACGACATCAACTTATGATTTTTTGTGAAGATGGGGAACATGGCTTCCCTCTTGATATAGAATGTATACAATGCCTACTAATCATCTGACCCCTTCTTTTTTCTAGCACAAGAAGTAGTTAAACCTTATATGTGGTGTTGGAAAATTTGTTGTGCAGTGGGAAGAATGTACAGCTCCTTCCCCCCACTCTACTACTTTTTCCTTTGGTACTTTCCATTGTACATATGAATCAACCAATATGGCAATTGACTCGATGTTTCTACATGTTAATTTTCTATCTTCTTGACTTCATGTATCTTGAATCTATTCTAATTGAACTATACACATGTATCTTTGAGCTATTGCAATCAAAACTATACATATGCCATGTATGCAACTGACTAAAAATTAGTATAGCTGATAATAAATTGCATATAGAGTATCTATTTTTCCTTTCCTTGCTCCACACAATGAGGTAGATGTTCATAAAAAATGTGCATAACTTAATTTTTCTAGCCATGTTGCTCCTTGCACTTGTTTTAGTTTAGTTGCTTGGCTCTTCTTTGGGCTACTCGACTTTATCTACCAATAAGTTGCTATAGTTTGATGGAAGGGTTGTTCTATTGACTTCTTCACACAAGCGCCTTACATCCCATACATTTGTGCAGGATTCTCTCCTTGCCTCGCACCATGGCAAGCTTATTGACTCCAGATGCAATTAGATTGATGCATGGAGGAAATGTGGCTTTGGAACCTCATGTCCAAGTCAGCTATCTCAGGTTTTGGCTTTGAATATACACACATCAATCGATATAGGTTGGAAATATCTGATGGTGTGCACAAGCACAAAGCGTCATTGCCAACTAAGTATAACTCCTACATAGAATCCAATGTGCTTGCACCTAGCTCGATAGCGCAATTGAAAAGATACAGCTGTCCTCAAACAACTAGCACACGGTATGTTTATGAACTAATTTCTATATGGCACAAGAATAAGTGAGACCTACTCTCCTCTTAGATTTTGTTACTTATACTTTATCTTGCTTTAAATATTTAGGTGGATTGTTATTGTTGACCTTGACATTGTGCACACAACACATACTATTGTTGGGGAGCTAGTTTTCCTATGCACATAAGATCTTGAACAACTTGGGCGCTCAACAGGAGAATCCTCTGACTTGGCCACATCTTCAAAAAACCCTTGCCTTCCTAGAAGACTAGCCCCTCGATGTCTACTATTTGGTGTCAATCCAATCCTACCAAAGGGGGCACCATTGACAATAACGCATATCAAAAACTTGAATCTGTTTCAGCCAAGGTGGACTGTTAAAGGTCGTGTAACTATGAGGTCTGAAATATGTAGCTACACCACACAGAAAGGAAGTGGCCATATCTTCACCTTTGATATGATAGATTGTGAAGGAACTGAGACACGTGTGACATGCTTCAATGAAGCAGCTCACACCCATTGTGATAAAATTATTGCAGGAGCTACATACACATTGTCTGGAGGCACGGTTTGACCTGCTAATAGATTCTATAACAAGCTTAATAGCGGGTTGGAAATTTCTCTTATGCCTAACTCAAGGGTTTCCCTCTGTGAAGATGATGATTCCATCCCGAAAGAGCACTACTCTTTCACACCCCTCAATGCATTGGTAAGCAAAAGCAATGGTTCAAATGTTGATGCAATTGGAATTATCATTTGTGTACATCCATGCACCATAATCAGGAGAAGAGATGGGACAGAGGTCACAAGACGAACTTTAACAATTCTCGACATTAATAAAATTATGTTTCCACAGTCCGTGATCATAAGTATTCAAGATTTCTAGATAAAACTGTGTGCCATTTTTTTCATCAACGTTTTGGATCATACTCCATGATCCATCATCAGGATGATTAGCAGATAGAGAGAAATCTTGAATACGAACTTTAACAATTCTTGACATGTCCAACACAAATATAAATGTCACTATATGGGGTTCATCAGCTGAAAAGGAGGTCCCACAGCTCCAAGAGAAATACCTCATGCATGAATCACCAGTTCTCGCTATTAGAAATGGGCATGTGTCTGAATTCAATGGAAAGGTGATCAACACCTCATCCACTACAAAACTATCGATAGACCCTCAAATAGAAGAGTCAAAGCAGATTAAAACATGGTTCAAAGAAAATGACACTACCATTTAGGCTTTGTCTACTAGCTCCTTTCACATGCCTCCACCTGCTAGAAGACTGACGATCAATGCCATTCATGAAGAGGCTTGAAATACAGCACAACCTCTGCAATGCATGTTGGTGGCAACAACACGATTCATAAAAACTGACTCATTTTTCTATCCAGCATGCCCTTCCCGCTCAAGCAACAAGCCTTGTATGAAAATAATATCGCAGACAAATGATGGAAAGTGGTTTTGTGCAAAATGTAATGCAATAATTACCAACTATGACTATAGGTATATACTTCAAGTCAAGTTGCAGGACCACACAAATATAATATGGGCAATCGCATTCAATGAAGGGGCGACAAAACTCATGGGCATGCTTGCAGACAAACTATACAATCTACAATTTGATCAAGCTACTGATAGAAATGTGGAGGAGGTGATTAGGAGTGTGTTGAACAAGCATTATGTATTCACATTGTGTTGTAACCTTGAAATGTACAATGCAGAGCAACGCTTAAAATCAACCATTGCCAAGGTCGAACAACTAGATTACATTGAAGAGAATAGCTTTTTGCTAAAAAATATCCAGGAAATGTGCAATGTAAAGGCTTCTCCCCCCATTGAACTCGATGTTGTACCAGAGCTGGTTGTGCAACTCATAGGAGCACCCTAGCCATACTACATAGCCTAATATAGTTTCCATGTTCTCTTTACAAGTGTAGTATGACTATGGATGGTATGCATGGCAAAAAAACTCATGTTGTAAAGAACTATGTCAATATCTTTTTTATCTAAAAAACTATCATGTTAATGCCTTTAGATGGATAGAAATATGTAAAATATTGTTTTTCTTTATTTAAAAAAATTTACATGTTTGTTTAGAAGCTTACATATTCACCTTTGTCTTCTACCTTAAAATTGTGTTCCTTCTCATATTGCAACATGCATTCGTGAACCAGTGAGGAATATCTTTACATTTTCATCTACACTTTGGCTACGTAAGCATTTTGGTTTCATCTGGGTTTGCTATGCTCTTATTCATGATCTACCCTGACATGTCCAGACCCACATATGGCAGACTCCTCAATAGGGAACAATGCAAGTGAACTATATCAAAAAGAGGTAAGAAGACAACAAAACCGAGAAAGAAATCGGGCTTACTATGCTCGCCATAGAGAAGAGATAGCTACTCGAAGGCGACAAAAAAAATTGCATGAAAGTCAAAATAGCCCCCAACAAACAGAAGCCCGAAGACTACAAGATTGTGAGAAAAGTTGAGCTTACTATGATCGTCATAGAGAGGAAATAAATGCAGAAAATCACAATAGATCTTTACAGAAACAAACATGCCTATATCAACATGGAACAACATGCAACAACAATGATAACTTCATGATGGCAATGAAAAAATTTCGTCAAAGAATAGATGCACTGTCCAACTGGCAAACATGCATTGTATGCAAGGAATGTTACCCAGGCATGCTCGTCCATTCATCAGATACTAATGCAACTTGTAAAAGATGTTTTGCTGAGAGAGGCATCCATCGGTTCTCTGCATTCAACAACATGGACCCAGGAGAGCAACCGTTTGTTTTGAAAAGACTCACCCAAGTGGAGGAAATGCTCATTGCTAGAGTCAACCCAGTACTACAAGTAACCCACACTCTTGAAGGCCAGTATAGATATAGTGGCCACACGATTAGCTTCCCACAAGATATCACTAACATTTCAAAAGTTCTTCCATGAAGAATACAAGAGTTGGACGTTCTCATAGTTCAAATACTGCATACAGAAGGTCACTATTATGATTGTTATGTAAGTAGAAGTCATATCAGAGATGCGTTGCAATACAAAGTCAAATATGACCCATACTATCATGATGTTGCAATAAGTTTTGAGCACTTAGAGCAATTTCCTGAAGCAAGAACAAACATATCAAATATGCTACACACCGTTGAAACTAGTGAAGACATGGTGGTTCCAAAAAATGAAATTGACTCTGATGGGGATGATATTGAACATAGCACAATAAACACATCATCATTTATGGCTAGACTTCCAAACAGATGTCGTGAGTTAGAAATTATTAAGAAAACATTGGACCTTGAGGACAACACAAACAACATTATAGACTGGCCTAAAATAAACTCATCGCCAATAAATGAATACAATACCGAGGGGTTGCTTGATATGGAATTTCCGACACTCTTTCCAAATGGAGTTGCACTACAAATGCAACCACGAATTAGGGAAGTACACATGCATGAGTATGCACTCCACTTAATGAGATTTCATGACCATAGATTTGGAAGGCATCCAAGGTTCCGATATTTCATGCTTAATCTTATGATGCAGCATCGTAGCCAGGGGCTTGCTATAGTTTTCATTAAAAAAAGTGCAGAAGAAAACATGCCAACCACTATTGAGGACCTTCGAGCACACTTGAAAAACTTACCTAAAACACAATTAGCTCAAGAGCTCATGCACTTTGGCTCTTCAATGCAGGGCACAAGACCATATTGGAACAAGTGTCATGCTGAACTAACAAATATGATCAACCAAATAGGGTCTCCCACTCTATTCTTCACATTAAGTGCAGCTGACACAAAGTGGTCAGACCTACAATGTTTGATATCAGATGGTGTACCGGTAGGAATGCAAACAAATAAACAACACTTAGAAAATGTAGTCAATAACCCCCACACCACATCATTATACTTGCATCAATGATTCACAGTGTTTCGTGAAGAGGTAATTGAGAAACTCCTCAAGGCAAAAGATTACTGGTACAGGTATGAGTGGCAGCATCGTGGCACTGCACATGTACATGGATTCCTTTGGCTCCATGATGCACCAAACATGGATAAACTTGATTGGGATGACAGTGTAGCAGTTCAACAGGCTAGGAAATTCTTTGACAAGTATGTCAGTGCTTGGAATCCCCATGCTACATCAGCAAGAAACAACTTGATTTTTGGATCTTTGCTAGACGATCCCTGCTTACTAGACACAACAAAAATATTTTCCACAGACCCCTCTCATGACTATGAAGAGATCATCAATCATGTCCAGAGGCACACAAAATGCAGAGAGTGGACATGCTTGCAAAAGAAAGGGAAAAAACTAGAGTGTCGATACAAAGCTCCATGGAAAGAGAAAATTATATCTACCCTATCACGTGACACCTGTGGGACAAAACAATATGAACTTGCATAGAATGATGATAGGCTAAACATACACAATCCAGAAATGATTTCAATATGCAGAGCCAACATAGATTGTCAGCCTATCATCTTGTAGGCAGTTGTTCTAAAATACATTTCCAAATATGCATCAAAAGCAGAGAGAGCATCTGAGACTTGTACTGATATGCTAGCAAGAATATCTGCAACCCAAAAAATAGATGTCCCAGCCCTTACATCATACTGAAAATTCATGGCAGAAATCGTGGCAGAGCGTGATATTGGAGCACAAGAAACATGCCATATGCTTAAGAAATTGCCGCTTATTGTTTGTAATCGGCCTTTTACATCTTTGAATGTTGGACGCAAAATGTTCCATTGAATAACAAGAGGACCAGATGAAAGCTACCTTCATTCGTACATTAATCGACCTCCAAAATTGGAGACAACAACGCTACTTGAATCTGCACGATCTTTCTCGTACTCTGTGAGTCGCAAGGGATGCAAGTGGAAAGAAAGAAAGGTCAAAGCGATTGTCAATGTTTTCCCAAAGTTCTACACCATCCCAGAGGAGGGCTCATACCAGTTTGAAACATTTTGTTGGAGTGAGCTTCTATTGTACAAACACTTCTGAAGCTTGGAAATCAACATAGCGATTACTAAGGATACAATACTTGCAAATTGGAAGCAAATGAATGTATCCAAATATGATGTATGGCATGTCCCTCGCACCGCCCCCTCGGACGAGAACATTGACGATGCAGAATTAGACAGCGAAATTGAGATGGACAAAAGGGACATACTAGAAATGAATGAATGGGAATTATTTTCACAAATGGGCCCCTCAAACAACATCAACCTAAATGAGCTTGACCTGCTTGGCAAGCGTGAGTTTGATAGCAGCTACAGATGGGAACAACTTGCAGTGCCCCAGGAGCTTCATGAAATCGCCACACAATTCATAAACATGGAAAAAGCATGTAGCCATGAAAGGCATGCTCCAAGTAAGTATGATGTCCCAGACTATACATTATCATCCAAACAAAAACTAGCACTCACATATTATCAACCATAGCAAACATCACTCAAATAAACCATTGCACATGATTATTCAAGGGACATCAGGTACAGGGAAATCATACTTGATTTCTCGCATAAGAAAAGAACTTGATAGTTACAATTCGCACCAGCAAAGCCAACTACTCACATTGGCTCCTACAGGGGTTGCTGCATTTAATATACATGCATCGACTATACATTCAATGCTTCAAATTCCTGTCAAAGAAATGCACCCACTGCAAGGACAATCATTAATAACATTTCAGGAAGAGATGAAAAACATAAAATATATTTTGATTGATGAGATGAGCTTCGTAGGACCAAAGTTGCTACTGAAGATAGATGCGAGACTATGTGAGGCCTTCCCACATCGACAACATCTTTATTTCGGTGGGGTGTCAATAATCTTGATTGGTGACCTTGCACAGCTCCTGCCTGTAATGGACAAGCCTATTTACACATCACACTCAAATGCAAAAACACTATGGAGCCAGTTCACGACCGTTGTCACCTTAGAAACAGTGTTTCGCCAACAAGGTGAGACTCCAAAACAAAGAAAATTCTGTCAACTGTTGCAAAACATATGCAATGCAGAAGCATCACAAGAGGATTGAGAACTTTTAAAGACACGCACAGACAAGCATCTCACCTCTAGCGAAAAAGAAATGTTCGACAATTCAATGCACTTGTTTGCTACCAAATGATTTAGTTAGACTTCACAATAGAAGAATTTTAAAATTGTTAAACTGTCCAATTGCAATAAGTGCTGCAACTACCACCAGGACTGAAGCAGATAATGCAACTACTGATGAACAACTTGAAAAGCAGGTATTGCTTTGTAGAGGGCAACGCATCATGCTGACAACCAACATATGGACACAAGTAGGACTTGTAAATGGAGCTCTAGGTGAAGTTGTTGAGATAGTTTACAGCCCAGGTTCCAAACCACCAGATGTTCCACTTTATGTTGTGGCAAGGATCGATAATTATAGTGGGCTAGCATGGAATGAAAATGACCCCAAAAGTATACCGATAATACCTGTATCATTGGACAGCCGTAGGAAAATTCTGCTCACAATGGCATGGGCTATTACCATACACAAATCCCAAGGCCTAACGCTGGCCAGAGCAACTATCAACATTGGAAAAATAGAACGACAAGGACTAACATTTACAACTATATCCAGAGTGAAATCGTTGAACAACCTTCGTATTCAACCAATGTTCTCCTTTGAGAGATACTAAAAAATGCATAACCACCCATACACAATTATGAGAAAAGAAGAGGAAGCCCGATTACAACAACTATCTCTAAGAAGTCAAGGTACACAACTCTTTTCCCTTTCTCCCTCATATCACTCCTATTTATTGTTATATCAGCAATTTCTCTTTTACAAATTGAACATGGCCTCAACATGTTCATGTCCTTTGGGTAATTTTCTTATTTTATTGGCAAAAAAAAATAGTTCTCATTAATAGTGTTATGATAAATTGAACATGCAGCAATCATTGTACATGTCAACAAATAATGTTTCCACCTAACCATTACATTTCTTTTGCTTTGCAGGCCTTGAAGCCAAATGGCATATATCATAGCCCCTCACCATCAAACACCAACAATTGTACTATATTTTGTTCAAAAAAGTTTTAGTGCAAAATTGCTCATCAATATTTGAACTTTTCATAGCACAAATTTTGTATATCATGAACTACCAACAAATGTACTTGGTCCAGTTGAGCTGTAATGTTGCAACACTTCTACCATTTAAGATAATATATTGTGTTGTTCATCCACTTGGCATATTCAACTCTACTTGCATCTTCAAACAACGTATTCATATTCAACTCTACTTGCATCCCACCACCCATTCACATTCGCTATGAATAATTGCTCTTGCAAAAACCAAATTGCACTTTCCCCATGCATTCTCCCCCTCTCTGCCCTTCAAATACACTGCCATAGTATACCCTCCTATCGGCGTAACCATTGCGCCTTGCTGAGGTGCAAGCGCTAGTAATATGATATAATAAATTGAATTTAAATTAACTGGGACTGCACTTTATGTTTGAATAGACGAAATCAAAACTCGGCGGCACAACTAAGTGCGTGCAATTTCCGTCATCCCTCTATCACTTCTGCTCTGCCTTGGTGGGTTCCCTTATAATGGTTTCCTATGATGTTATCTATGCCTATATGCATGTTGACATGCTATTTTCTGCGTTTTTGTCTGTAGAATAGCCGCGTCCAATGGGAACTGCCAGTGAACGGAAAATACGAAAACAGAATCAGAATCCCTCAAGCGGTTGCAACGAAAAATTCGTAAACGGAAAGCTGCGAAGGGGAAAGGTTAGGTTAAGAGGGTCAGAAACGGTACGAAGGGGAAAGGTGAGGTTAAGAGCGGGCCCGGCCACGGGCCATTTTTTTGACATTATGGTTTGATTTCCGGTGAGTGAATCCCCCAATAAAAGCGTATCCCCACCATCTAGTGCCAATGAACTGCAATTATTCACTGCAATAATCATAGTAATTACTAGGACCAAATACTTCATCGCCATTTCGATAATCATAGCAGCTGTGTTCTTTGAGTTTAAATAGAAAACCAACAGCAACGCAATGAAAAAGGCCGAAGTAGTGCCGTGGATCCCACAGAAATGAGTTAAGAAATTGTTAGAGAATTTCCTACAATGACATAGCGCCCATTTACATGCTTCCAAAATTTCCATGGCGGAGGATATCTAAACCGTGAATCAAACAAAGAAATGATTTGACAACGCACCGAGGTCACTGCGTAATACGCGTAATTTGATTCTGACATACACGCAATTTGGCCTTCTAAAGTAAAGTCTACATTTTTCCTACGCTTGAAGATTGAATGTAAGTCGAAGTCTTTTCTTTGTTCAATAAAAAAAAAGGTCGAAGTCTTTTCTTTTGTCCCGGACGAAAGACGGACATATTACTAGTAATTAACGTAAGGCAATTTCTTTTGAATGGTTCCAATGAAAATGGAATTGTATTAATGAATAGTAATCTTGAGGGCATGCTGAAGAATTATAGGTATTTGTTTTATATATATATATATAGTCGTTCAATATATGAAGTCAATTGGCAGGTCATTAAGAAAATAAAATTGTATGAGATCAAGTTTGTAGGGACAAGTGGTAATTTTGGATTGATTGTACTTATATTAATTTCACATATTTTTTAGTGTTTAAAATTTAGTCTCTTAAATTGCAACATCCTTGGAATGCACACAAACCTAAATAAAAAGTACCCCCTCTCTCCGCCTCGTTCCCTCCATTTCTCTTACTCTTTCTCTTTTTCTTGGCCTTTTTATTGCTCATCTCTCTTTCTCTCTCTTTCTCTCTTTCTCTCTTTCTCTCTAAATCTCTCCCTCATTAACCTCTTCAAGTTATTTGATGTAGGTGAAAGAGCATAGGTTACTCATAGATTCACCTTTGAGATTGTCTCTTTGTCTTCCTAGTTCCATCACTGCTTTAATTTTTTCTCTCATTTTTTTTTAGCTCTTGAAACTAATCCAAATAGACATCTATTCTTGCATATATTCTTATTTCCTTCATGAATCACAAATGTGTCGTTTATCATCAATTCTTTAAACAATATCGTCACACAAACATTGCCTCAAAAATATAATCACAATAGATTTAGATTGGATCTCAACCATCTTTCTCTTTCTCCTTACCTCACTTTTTATTTAACTCTCTCTCTCTCTCTCTCTCTCTCTCTCTCTCTCTCTCTCTCTCTATATATATATATATATATATATATATATATATATTGATCCTAATAACTCATAAACATATTGTTTATTAACTAAATTTTTTTTTCAAATTTAAACTAAAACTTAATTCTCTATATATCTTCCTCTTGCTCCACACACACACACACATATTTGTCAAGGTGGATCTGCCATGAGCACAAGAGGTATGAAACTGAAGACATGCATTCACAACGGCTTCATGCAACACCAATTTCTTTTGTTTGTTGATACTGTTTGAAAGCTATAGATGTTTTTCAATCAGCCTATCAATCATGACTTTAGTTGTAATTTGAATAGAAAATGAATAATAATTACTTATTAAATTCAAAGTAAAACATAATTTATATCGGTGGAAAGCTAATAATATCCTTTAAAAACCTTTTTTGTTTCATCAATTTTGGGTAAAAAAATGGTCATCAGTCGCATACCCATCATATTGCCACTTTTTGGCCTATCATGATCCTACACATACCAAAAGGTTTGATTTATTTAATTAAAAGGATGATGATAGGCTTAAATTAAATAAAGTTAATTTATTTAATTTAAATAAATGAGCTTAGGAGATTGAATTCAATCAAAAGATGGAAATGTTAGGATTTGATTAAAAATTGATTTATCTAATTAGATGAGGTAATGATAGGCTTAAATTAAATAATGTGAATCTATTTAATTAAAGGATGAAATGTTATATTTAATTAAATGAAGGTTATTCATTTAAAATGGTGAATTGAAATGCATGCATATTTTGTGTGTCTACAGACATAACACCTATCATCTTAGTGATCAAAATAATGGAGACCAAAGAGGAAGAGGAAGATCTGGATGAGGATCGAGAAGAGGAGGCTTTTGTGGAACCTGTTTCTAGTGTGGAGAAGGACATATAGCCTATGAGTGTCCTCAACATTAAGGAAGGACGACTAGAAGACCTTAGGGTAATGAACTAGTTGCACATGTAGATGAAGATGTTGAGTCTTCACATTCAAAGGATGTAGAAAGAGGAGAGGTTCTTGTTGCAAGAAGAGCCTTATTGAATGAGGAGAAAGAACCAACTCAAAGGAAGAATCTATTTCACACTAGATGTAAGTGTGAAGGTAAAGTTTGCAATGTTATTATTGATGGAGGTAGTACTGCTAACCTTGTTTTAGAAGATATGGTTAATAAGTTGTGAATGGAGAGAAGAAGGCAACTGAATCCATACCAGATTGTTTGTTTGTAGAAGGACCATAAAGCTTTGGTAAATGAACAATCCCTGGTAAAGTTCAAGATTGGAAATTATCATGATGAGGTACTGTGTGATATTATTCCTATGGATGTTTTTCATATGTTGCTAGGGAGACTGTGGCAGTTTGATTGAAAAGTAGTACAAGATGGACATGCCAAAACCTATTCTTTGACAAACGATGGAGTTATTAATAAGTTGAAGCCCTTGAAAGAGGTAGATGAAAAGGTATGTAGTAATGCCAGAATCTGTTTGGTTGACAAAAGAGAATTTTTAGAAGGTATGAAGCATGAACATATGTGTTATTCTTTGATTTCTAGAATTGATAGAGAAGATGACAAAGAGATACCCATGATAGAGGTTTCACATTTATTGAATGCATTTCAAGATATTGTATTCTTAGACTCTCTCAGACCACCACCTAGTCTTGGTCAAAGTGAATCCTTGGACTCTCTCACACCACCACCTAGTCTCAGTCAAAGTGATTCTTGAAAAAGTGCAAATTGGAAATGATAAAAAGGAGGAAAAGTTCCTATTAAATGTTAAGCTACTAGAGGATGAGGATTGTAGTGATGCCATTTTTCATAGTCAAAGAAATCAACAAATAGATTTAGAAGTGGCTTTCCTACATTGATAGATGGAATACAAATGTGGAAGCCTAGAAAGAAATATTCCAAACAATGAGGCAACAAAAGGAAAAGGATTGAAGGAAAAATGAAAACCTTTAGCAAGGTAATCTCCTAAAAGTTGAATCAGCCATTCAAGAGGATCCAAAGAATCTTGCCCTAAATGAAGTGCTAGTGTCTATGAAAGGGGAGTTGAGGAAACTCCAACTACTAAAGGACCGAGGCATAAAGATTCAATCAAGGTTAAACTAGACCTCCCTTGGGGATAGAGGGTCCAAATTCTTCTTTAACTAGTTAAAGAGTAAAGAAGCAAAATAAAAAATTAATATGATCCTACATAATGATAAACTCAAGACATACAAAATTGCTTCCTTCAAATAGTTCTATAAAGACATGTTCACTTTTGAAGGCATTAATGAGCAAAGCCAAACGACAAGGGAAGAGTGTAAAAATCTATAAAGACCCTAAAGACATACAAAATTGCTTCCTTTAAACAGTTCTATAAAGACATGTTCACTTCTAAAGGCATTAATGAGCAAAGCCAAAAGGAAAGGGAAGAGTGTAAAAATATAATTCCAAACAAAAACTTTGACCAAGAGGCTAGCAAATTGAATGTTCACCTAACAATGGAGGTCATGGCTGCAATCCTGGCCTTGAACAATGGCAAGTCCCTAATGGTGGATGACATCCCTATTGAATTCTATAAGAAGATATAGGTTCCAGTGTGAGTGAGAAAATCATTAATTTTTACACAGAGGTAACTATTTCTAGTTCTTTAGGTAGTAAGATAAATAAAAGTATCATTAAATTGATCCCTAAGGAAGGAGACAAGGCACTTGTCAAGAATTGGAGACCTATAATCCTATTAAACATCTCCTATAAAATATTTCCTAAATTCATAGCCCTAAGGATGGAAAAGATGCTACCTAAGATTATCAACAACACACAAACAAGGTTTATCAAAAGGAGATACATCCTTGAGAACCTTCTAATGAGTTGGGAGGAAATGGAGTGGGACAAAACCTCAGGAAAAACCATAGGGATGCTATTGGTTGATTTTGAAAAGGCATCTGACATAATTGAATGGCCATTCATAATGATGGTCTGGGAAGCATTTGGCTTCCCAAAGAGACTTTGCAGAATGATAGAAACACTAATGAAGGATGCAAATGCAACAATATAGATAAATAGAGGGTTGACAAAATGGTTTGAACTACAAAGATCAATAAGAAAAGCATGCCCACTAGCTCCAACAATATTTGTGATAGCAATTGATGCCCTTCATTATATCCTCATTGATAATCATCGAAGACGCAAAGTAAATGGCCTAATCCTCCCAAATAAAGAGTAACTAATAAGCCTATAGTTTGCATATGATACAACTTTAATCATAAGGCTTGAGGAAGAGAATGTGGAACACCTCATGGCTAAGTTATAACTCTTGGAGAAAGTAGGAGGTTCAAGGATCTCAAAAGCCAAATCTGTCATGCTTAGCTGGGATGAGCAACAACCTCCCTGGTTTGAAAAATTGGGGCTACAATAGGGGAACCAAGTAAAATAGTAAGATACTTGGGAATTCCATTTTCAATAAGCCACAACCTGAGAGATATGTGGGAGTGGGTGAAGAATAATATTGAGAAGAAACTAATCACTTGGAACAAAAGCTACCTCTCCCTGGCTGGGAGGGATTAAGTATGTCAAAAGATCCTAGCCTCCTACAACATATATTACTCCTCAGCTTGGCTTTTCAATAGCTATCAAGTGGAATAGATACAAAAGAAGATCATACACATCTTGTGGTTAGATGGGAAAGGCAATAAAAAACTACATCCAATCAGATGGGAAATATGTTGCATGAAAAAATAGGTAGGGGGCCTAGGGCTTAAAAACCCAAAGAAACAAGACATTTCCCTAGTAGCAAAGTGCATTTGTAAGGCCGTCATAGGTGAAGATCCTTGGAAAGTATTGATTAGAAATAACATTAAGCAAGCTACCCCAAAGAAATGTAAAACCTAGAAACACATGCACCTCTCTATGAATTAGTCTTTGGCAAGTTTACAATAGCCCCTACTGGGTCCAAAGTATTTAAAATCTTATGGAAAGCTTGGGAAGAATCCAAAGAAAATAATATTGAGAAGTGCCAAACATACATGGAGAATAATAATATTTTCATGGAAAGGTCTGGACATTTGGTGGAATGTGTTCCACAATAACAAACCACTAACTTTATTGTAGGGATGTTTTGCTAAGGCTTGGTACCAAAAATTCCTATCAATCTTTGGACAAATTGTAAATGACAGAAAGTTGATAAATTGGGAAACTCTAAAAGAAGAGTTTCACTTTCCTCAAACACAAAAAATATATTGAAGGTATCAAAAAAATATGAAAATACCCACTGCTAGCATGTTGAATGACAAGAATTTGATGCAAGAATGTAATTGGCTACAAAATAACAAAATTGTAGGTATAGAGGCTAAATAAATCTATGGGATCCTAAACAACAATTCAAACCTTGCAGAAGACCTAAATCAAAAATGGAACTTGAACCTAAATGGTAAACAATGAAACCAAATTTGTAAGCATAACAAGAATAGCATATTGGAACCCAATAAAGTAGCATTTAGATGGTTATTTTTTATGCAAAGGCTACCAAATATTAGTAGGAATAAGAACCCACTCATCTATAACATCTGTAAAAAATCTGATTCCATTATGCATATTTTTTATTGTTTCTTTTCAAAAAAAAAATTGGAATACCTTCAAAATAGATATGTTAAAAGATGGGAAAAGTAAAGAGGAAAGAAAATTAGATATTATTATGGGAACAATGCAAGGTCTTGATAAAACTAATAACTTGTTTTGGCTATTCTTATCAACTAAAATTTCATGGTTTATTTGAAAAGCAAGGAATAAGGAAATATACTAGGGTTGTAGAAGAGATCTTATTGATTTTTTGAGAAAGCTCACACTCCACACTATGTACATGCAGGTATCTATCACCATCTAGGAATCCAAAGAAAAATTCAAAAAAATAACATGGAGGAAGGCAAGGTAGAGATCAATAAACAAGAAGTGGCATTTGGAAAACAATGGTTGTACCATAGAGAGAACTACAATCCTGAGAAGAGTGGCTACTTGAACAACAAATTAGATCCCAGTAGAGTTGCTAATAAAAGGAAAGAGGAAGAAGATTAGGAGGGACATATCTTTTGTGTACAGTTTTATATACACAAATGTAACACTTTTTCTTTTTATGAAGTAGAATATAAAGGTGAAGAAACCTATAGGAACTAGAAAATATGAAATGGAATGAAGTAGTAGTCCCTTATGTAATAGGCTGAATCACTAACACTAGCACCCCAAATGCTGGTATACTCTATTGTATCTTTAAACTATAATAAAATAGCACTTGCACCTCAGCAAGGTGCAATGGTTACGCCGATAGCTGGATATACCCTGGCAGTATATTGAAAGGGATGGAAAAAAACTGCAAGAAAAATGAAAATTGCTTTTCTTAGGACTAACTATTTATAGCAAAAGTTAGTTGATGATAGGATGCAAGCTACGAAG
Source organism: Sequoia sempervirens (assembly GCA_007258455.2). NCBI lineage: Eukaryota > Viridiplantae > Streptophyta > Pinopsida > Cupressales > Cupressaceae > Sequoia > Sequoia sempervirens. The sequence goes on along the minus strand of VDFB02293104.1, from coordinate 66,723 downwards.
TAAAATCAGACTGTAAGGAAGAAATCATTGTGTGGCTATTCACTCTGAACAGATGCTTCATTCTAGAGACTCTTAGGCTTCTCAGTGATGAATCACAAAGGAACCTAGATCCTGTTTTTAATAGAAACAGGGTCCGTTCTTGTCAATTAGATATCCTAACTAATCTACTATTGCTTGAAAATCAGGTTCCCATAGTCCTCCTCCTTGGGCTATTGCAAATGAAGTACAATTGCACAGATGAAAAGGCAAGGATAGAGCTGCTTAGAATGATTCGTGATGGTATAGTTGCCTTGGCTCACCCTTTCTTGCAGCCTAAAACAGGGGAATTGCCAACAGAGCATTATGAACGCGAGAAAAACTTGAAGGAAGAACCCAAGTTATAAAAATCTAAAGCAATACAACCACATTTTGGGATTTTTCCATGATTTCATTCTGCATGAGTTGAAGATTACCGGTGAAGGAGAAAAGGCAGGGGATATTCATGTTACAGTACCAGAGGGTAGACACCATCGTTATCTTCGTGGTCTTCATCGTCCTACAATAGCTCATAAACTGAAGAAAGAGTCTAAGTATTAATACCTCGTGGCTTCCGCTACAGAGTTATACAAGAGGGGAATGATGTTTAAGTCGTATGAGGGAGTTCCCTCAGCAAAGGACCTCCGTTTCGACGAATAGAAAAATACTCTGATTCTCCCTCTGATATGGATTTCTGATGCTACAAAATTGATCTTCAGGAACCTCATGGATGTGGACATCTTCCAAGAAAAAGAACTCACCGTTATTTTAGAGTATGTATTTCTGATGAATAGTTTGATGGAGACTGTGGAGGACGTGGCTTTGCTCAAGAAGAAGGGAATAATTTAGAGCTCCATTGGAACTGATGAGGAAGCGAGTGACCTGTTCAATGGTCTGTGCAAAGGAGTTAATTTCACTTTCGCTGATGAAGATAGGTTTGTGGCATTGAAGAGTGGTGTTAATGAATGGTACAAACAACGGACTATGGTGAAAATTAGTGCGTGGGTGGAGAGTCATCCAAACCTTGTGAACAGACTGGTAACTCAAAAACACAGAATTATTCATCGCTCCTTGCTGACACTGTGGTTCCTAAGGATGAAGGGCCTGAAAATACAACTGGGGTTAGCTCCAAAGTATTATTTCAGAGTATACCATAGTTAATAGTTGGACAAAATTTTGTTGGCTCTTTCATATTAAAGCTTCATTTCCTCTACATTTCCATATGGAAGGCTTGGCAACATCAATGAAGAGAAACCAAAATCGTGAAATAACCAATTCATTGTTGTTTGACCACCCACTTCTTGAGAATCAATTAGCATGTCAAGCAAGATAATGTATCAACAAGACCCTGAACTCCAATGCCTATTGGCCTGTGGCGCATGTTAGATCGTTTGGTAGTTTCCACAGGATAGTAATTCACATCAATGATTTTGTTTAGGTTCGCAGTAACTATGGCTGTGACTTGTTACATTGTTGCAAAGATTAAAAATACATTAACCAAAACCACAGAGACAAGTTCAACACAACCATACAGCAAAGAAAAACTAATACATTACAAAATGGAAATCAGAAATTGACCTCTCCTAGCTTATCAAAATCAAAGTAAAGGTTATAAGAACCCCCGCTGCCAACAAGCTTAGATGGATGAGATTCAGCTGGAACCCCCTGCAAGAAATGGCTCCCAAATTAGTTAGAAGTCCCATTGTGAAATATTCAATGCAGTGAGAAGAAGCTATTATCATTCAACTCACCTTTTCTCTTACAAAACTTGGTAGAGCAAGCAATGCCAAATTACAGACTGTAGTTTCTGTTGGGCTAGTGTACTTGATAATATCAGTGCAAAGGTTTGAGGACTTTTTTGCTCCAAGATTCTGTTGATTTCTCTTTCTATTGCAGTGATCCTGAAGCCCAAAATAGGATTAGTTCTTCAAACAAACAATGAAAATGCAATTTAAAAATTAGCTAAATTCCTCAAGAAAATATTAACTTACCTTGAATAGAAGGTAAGTGTTTTCTATTTCTATCTGAGCTTCCAGAATTGCAAACCACAGCTTGTGGGCTTGCACGACTTTCTTTGCCTTTCCCTGATCCAATTATCCAATCTTTGAGCCACAATGCATTCCAAGAACAGATTCACTGAAACAAATAAATTAAGTAGAGGGAAACAAAGGCTTTACTTGCTACTCATATGTCAGGTACAGTTTTCAAACTCTTCACCCCAGCAATTTGCTAGTCCAGGAGATTCATTTGGACAAAACAATGACCAGGTAGCATTGTCTTGGACCCTCTTCATAAAGAGATCTGCAACCCAGAGCTCATAGAACAAAAAACAATAGCTCTGCTCTCTTCCTGTAAGAAGGCCCAAATTGATTTCGTGAGACCCTAAAATGTCAAACAACAATTTTAACAAGTTTTTCCTAATTACTGTCAATTACTTAATCTCGCAAACAAAAGTAAAATTACCTTCACATGGTTCTTTCTCAAATCAAGAGAGTCAAAGACAACAGCATGCCATGGCTCCAAGTATACAACAAAGGCACCTGCAGGAATATTGTTATCAGATTGGGCGGCTTGCCAATTTAATTTAAAAACCAAAACATAACAGGTTATATTTCATATCAGCTGCCTCTTTGTTACCATTTACACTTTATGACCATTTGGCTACCAAAAACTCTAGTTCAACAACCAAGCCTTGTAGCACCAATTATTCAACCTAGTCTCACACACATTGAAGGTGCACAAACTGACATCATAAGAAGTTTGAGAAACTTTATATTTAAGCAAAATGAAACACCCCGTTAGTTTCTCACCACATCAATCATCTTAAATGAAGAGGAAGAAAAAGCAAACATAGCAGTCAAAAGACCCATATTACTACCTCTCGCATGGCCATAGGTATGACCCTGTTGGAAATATAAACCGAGTGACCTTATGATAGGGTATTGAGTATCAAAACATCCCCAAAACATGTTGATCTATTTCCCAAATTACTCTTATCAAGGGTCACAACATCAAATAGGGCAACAACATCAGGGATTTCAAAATTACCATCAAGAAATGAATCCAAAACTTCAAATTTCCCTAGATAAAATTGAGAGAGATCTTGAGGAAATTAAATGAAATCAAAATCTAACATATCACCAATGTCATGCGCAACGTCAGAACATTACATATCCACAACCAATAGACATTATTCCACAAACACCTCAATATCCACAACAACAACACTTCCAATATCCGCAATATCAAGAAATTTTTCAACACCAAGGTGTACCTCAAGTGAAATATCAAAATATACCTCAAAAATAGTATTAAGGAGTTCTGTAAAATCAAGAAAAGCATCAAATTATAAGGATGCACTTATTTACAAAGGCGGAAGAAATTGATAGAGCGTTAATTCTACAGGAGAAATTGAAATGAGCTAAAATGAACTAAAATTGTTGGATAGCATCGAGCAGTATGTGGCTATTTTTATAGATTCCTATCAAACTTATATGGATCTGAGGTTCATATAGAGTTCAAGTGCACACTTCCAAAAAAAAACAAGAAAAAACCTAAATAGGTTCATGTATCATTAGTTTTTTGAAGTAAAAATTACTGTGTAAACTCTCACTGGGCCTCATATCATTACAGTTCTGAACATATTTAAGATGCTATCAACAACAACCCCTTCAGAGATTTGTCATACCTAAGGTGTATTTTTCAATTCATCGTGATATGTAGAAATCATAACAGATGCATAAATGAACAAAATTCCTCATCAACAGACATTTTGAATATTGTGTAGATGTAAAGCCCATCTTATTCCTTCAGTTTTGTTTTTAACATGGAAGATTATGGAATATCACAAATTATCAAAATCATCTTCATTAAGGAATAGTTCATTTAGCATTCATTGCATATAGGTGATTAAGTATACTTGAGTCGAAGTAGTATTTAAATGGATGACCTTCTGGGAAGTTCCAATACTTCACCCATGTGTATCACCTAGATGCAATGAATGCTAAGTGCACCATTCATTCCCATAAAAAATAGGTCCATTCCACCTACTACTCATGAAATATGGGTCAATGAGTTTGATTCGTAGACTATAAAATTGAATCTTGATATTAATATAAGACTTGACAGACTGCAGAGAATTCCTCCTACTTATCAGATTCATATTGTCAGGTTTCTTAAAGACAAAAAATAAATAAAGTTAAACCACCCTAAATAATAGTCATCGAGATTATATCATTGACCAGATTCTTTTAAGACACAGGTTACTTCTTAGACTCACATCAAGGCTCACAATACATTCCATTGTATAATAAGGCTGATAGCCAATATTTTATAAAGTCTGCCTGCGTAATGCATTTTATAAAGTCTACCTTGCATATTCTTTCAGAAATTTGAAATGCAAAAAAAAAACAAGATACAGCATACACAACAACCACACAAAACCTTTTAAATGTTGATTAGATTTACACTAAGCCATTATCCCTTAACAGTAATGAAGGCATCTTGTAATCTAAAAATTTCAAAACTAAAGAATAATAAACTGGTAACAAAACTTACCTCCAGCGAGTTGATGAGCATTTTCAAGAAATGCGGTATTGATTGTATTTGGCAAAGAAGTATTTACTTGGAGATGCACCGAAGGATGAAACGTGTCCTTTAGCCAGTGCACCTCTAGTCACCGAAAGTTCTGCTTTGAAAGGTTTGATCATTAGACTCTCATTTAAAAAAAATTAAGGTGGAAATTACTTGTGTATTAATCATACAGTCTTAGATATAGTCATCAAGATTATATCATTGGCCAGGTTCTTGTAAGACACAAGCTACTTCTTAGACTCCCACCAAGGCTCGTCCCTTTATATGACAACCACAATACCTTCCATTCTATTGTAAGGCTGATAGCCAATATTTTATAAATTATACCCGCGTAATGTATTTTATAAAGTCTACCTGCATATTATTAATGTAGTTGTTGGTAGCATGTTTACTTCTAGTGATGTTGATCCAAATTTCTGTTGAAGACTGTTGAGAAACATGTGAGAAAGTACTCTTTAAGATTCCTCTGACTCTTTTGTAGGGACATGTCATCTTTCCTCTCTTCTGGTTGAGTGTCTGTCTGGCACAATAATTCTTTGGCGCAAGCATTAATCAGAGCATTTATGAATGGTCTGTGTGTGGCATCATGTCTACAAAATGAATCTGGGTCTTCAAAAGCATAGAGAAATATAGGAGAAGCAGTATGCTAAAGTGTAGGCAAGTAAAGAGGAGCCCTTGGATCATGGGATATTGTCTCAGGGCAGATGAATATCATCATATCGATGATGAATCTGACTGTGGAGAATCCATATATACAAAGAAGAGCGCATTGGTCATGCATAGAAAGTTTTGGCAATGGGGAAGGGAGTGGATTATTGCAAATAAGGCTAGTTTGTCTAGAGGTCTTATGATGGAGGATGATGAAGCATTGGTGGGGTGTTGCAGAATTAGTTGGAGGCATCTTTTCTGAAAGATTAGAGCAGAAGTAAGGAGAATGATTTAGCCAATGGAAGTACAAAGATTTGGTTATGATGCCTTAAGCTATGCTCAAAGCTTTGATGATGGAGACTACGAGAACAGTCAAAATATACCTCAAAAATAGTATCAAGGAGTTCTGTAAAATTAGCACTACCATGTAAAAAAGAACTACAAGCATTACCCTTTCTCTTGCCTCCTCCCTGGTCTACATAGCGAGCAATATCATTAAACACACGCAGCATCGGAACAATACCATTTGATGTGCCATTTGTTCCCCTAATGAAGCTATTTGTTGCACGAATGTTCTGAATAGAAACTCCAATACCCCCAGTCGATTTGCTACTTACAAGACATTCCTTGAGGGTATCGTGCAGAGAAGGAAGCAGCTACTCGACTGCCCAAAGCCAAAACATTAAGTGAACCACTATAACATAACAGAAGGGTGGAAAAGAAAAGGGACTCGCCTCTTTAAACAGTATAAATTAAACCATAATGCTTCAAGTTCAACCTTGAATGTCTAGAATGTTTCCCAAAATTAGGTATGTCAAGCAAAAATGTTTCCCAAAAATAATTGTTATTTCAAACAAGGATCAATTCAAAGTTCCAAAGATCTTAGTTGCAATCAAAAACAACTCAAGCCGTTTGATGCATAAAACATTCAGGTAAACCCTATTTCATAACAACTAATTCAAAAGATGTTACAATGTGCTACTGCTAGAAGCATTTCAAAATACCAATTCAAAATAGAAAATGTACAAAAATCGTAGGCACAGGAGGCACATACCTGGGGCCTTGGGGATCCAACATTAAAGAGAGTTGGAGAAGCATGTGTAAACCACCTCTGTGTCATCAAATAGTATGCAGAGCAAAAATTGTGTGAACAAAGAGTATAAATTCTAAACACGATGTGAGAGATAACAGTGGATGAGCATAAGGAGGATGAAGGCGTCTCTACCTTACCCCTCAGGTTTTCTTTCTCACTCAAAAAAATACCATTTGAGAAACTCTAATTTTTGTTTTGCAGGACGATAGAACAGACGTCCTTGACGATTTGATGGACGCCAATACCCTGTTCCAGAGCTTCTTTCCTAGGTAGGTGTCTAAGAAAGTTCTTTTCTTACCGTGTAAGCCACCCTGCTTAAAGAGCGAATAATCAATGCTGTCGTCCGATCTCACCAACTTCATAATGGGGATAGGCGACCATCCTTTGTTTTTAATGCTTTCTCAGAAGATCTGCAGCCTAGCATGGAGGTCTTCCCTACTGTCAGAAGAGGGGTTGAGAGTTTTTGATACGCAGGCCTTAATGACATCAGTGAAAACTATGCTTTAGATGTGATCTTCGTTGCCGACTGAATCATTTAGGATCTAATTGCCTCGAGAACCACTTAAAACAATTTCGATGGGATTTCCCTACCCTATCGGCTAATAAATTCTGCTGTCGGATCTCACCAAGCTTCCTGATCGGCCGATGGGATGTCTCAGGTGAGAAACCAACCGGAATAGTCTCTGCCGGCATCAGACATGAGACTTTTCCGGTTGAATTCTCACCTATAATAGCCTATCGGCTAATAAAAAAGAATAATGATGGAATTAAAAAATAATATTTTAATATGTATAAGCTTGAATATAACCAATAAACATGTGACCCTCTATTTGGTTTCCATCTACATTCCCTAGGGCGAAACATAAAAACAAAACAATGAAAGCATCATTCTTTTCCTAATATTGAAATTGAACTACGACAAATGCTTTCTTGAGATTGGTTAGTATTTTTTATCCCTCAAACAATCAAAGAGTTTGTTGTTAATATAAATATTAAGTTCAACCATTAAGAATAAGTTCTAAATATATACATGAAGGTACCATCTAAATTATTTGATCTTTGTATGTTAGATATAACTTCGATAGCTTCAATTTAGAAGTGTATATATATATAATTTTAGTGAAGAGAAGATTATAAGATAGATAAACTATATTTTTTATGTGTTTTTAAATAAACCTTTCTATTAAAATTTTTGATGTAGATAAAAAGAATTATTAATATTTTATAATTTTTAATTAATATTTTATTATCTTTATTTTTAATTATAATAAAAAATAAAATTTATATATTATAATGCACTTTATCTTGAATATAAATATATTCAAAATAACAAGAAATAATTATTTTGAAAAATAAATAATTGATTTTTAAAAACTATAAACCTAGAATTGAAATTACTTATACTAATTGTAAGCTCTTAATTATAACAAGAAAGTCATGGAAAAATATAAATTAACCAATTTTTAGTTTCTAAGCGTTTATATTTCTCTTGAATATTGCCTTCCTTTTATAATACGAAGGCAAAGATTATTTTGTAGGTTTGAATACAGAAAGTGTCGTCGATCTAACGTAAATGAATTCAGAAGTCGTCTTTGAGTCCTTAATTCCAACTATTCAACGAAGTTGAATGATGGGCCCCACTTTTTAAAAGAAAAATACACCATTGTCCTTAAACCATATTCTATGCGGGTGCAACTACAACACGGCAGGAAGTAGCTCATACATCATTAATAAAAATCAGATATGACAGTGCGTAGACTTTTAAGATATTCTACGGCTATCACTCAAGTCTTTTGAGCCGGTGGAGATAGGAATGGCTGGACAAAAGAATTGAATATCAGTTGTATCAAAGTGAATACCACTAGTTGACAAATAGATATTAATATGTATGCCACTCAGACTTTTATGATAGAACAAACGTATGACTGTAAATAAGTCAAGTCTTTTCTGCATGGCTTGAAAAAATACTTGGGTATTAGTCCGAGTGGAAAAGACCTGTCGTATCAAAGTGAATAAAAATTGTTGCATGTTTGACGAAAACGAAATTGAATAAAAGGATATTTGAGCAGGGAATCAGAAACGATTTAAGGGAATCAAATGTGCATTTTTTCTCTATCAGTCAAGTCTTTTATGGTGGTGGAGATGGGTATGGCCGGAAAAAATACTTGGATATCTATCCAAGTGGAAGGTACCCATCATATCAAAGTGAATAAAATGTCCGGTATGCTTGCTGAACACGAAATTGTAATAATGGTTTATAGGATATTTGAACAGGGAATCAGGAACGATAGGAATGGCTGGACAAAAGACTTGGATGTCAGTTGTATCAAAGTGAATAAAAAGTCTTGTATGTTTCATGAACACGAAGTTGCGTTAATAAATATGATATCAATCGTATCAAAGTCAATAAGAAAGTCTTGTATATTTGATGGACATGAAGTTGCAATAATAATTAATTTTATCTTAGGAATTCACAAGAGGTTGGAGTTTTCATTAAAGATTAATAAATAACCTTAATGTTAGGAAAAAGAAAAGGATTGTCGTGCTTAAACGTAATGTTTTATTTAGTTTTCTAATTTAATTAAATATATATATATATTAATTAGTTAAGAAAATAAAAAAAATCATACAAGACTTAGAAATATAGAGTTAATCGCCGGTATTGACATGGTGTGATGGTTTATCAGTGGCATTGTTGTTCTTTCCACCAAGGTTTAAACCCCGTTGGGGTGGTATTGTTGAGTGGTTGTATTCCGGTTCATAGCTCCAGTCAAAAGCGTTTACGCCTTGAATAAAAAAAAAAGAAATATAGAGTTAATCTTACGCTTCCCTTTATTTACTTGTCTATTTTGTTGGAAATATTGGTGAACAATAACCTAAATGAAACTACACACACTTCAAAGGATCAAATCAAGAAAGAAACCATCCACATGAACAAGAAAGTGTTGCAACATGAGCATGGAGACAATTTGATCAAATCATGATCTATGATGAATTAATCTAGAATGAATTACAATGTAAAAGCACTTTTTTTTATTTAGGAAAGGTGAGAGGAGGTAGGATAACCACCTTGGATGCAAACATTAAGTAGTTAATTTATAATTTTAAATGCATAAGTGAAATATTAAATGTTTAGATAACTATAAGCTAACTAACGAGACATGGCCTCATTATAACTAGTTTCTAGAAATGAAACCAAGGAAACTTAACTCCTGAGTAAACTTACAATGATGTGCATAGATCCTCACTAAGAACTAGTTAGGAAATAACCCCATTCACACTAACATATTTTAGTTTATTCATAGTAAGATATCTACATTTTAATTCTAAAAGGAGTAGTTTTATTCAACTCCTTATTACAACTCTATTTAATTTAAATAAGTTTAATTTATTTTATCTTACGGATTAATGATTCTCTCCTCTATGGTCAAAATAGATGTATGGCTATTTTATAGTAGGAATAGAAAGAGGATTGTGAATAATGACAACAAATTAAAGTGAAAATGTGGATATTTATGGCTAAGATAAATATTTTAATGTCTTTTAAATGAAATGAAAGAGTTTTTAACTTTTTTGTGTAGTTGAATATATATAGCCCTTGAACATGGATAACCTATTATTAAGAGGAAGTAATTAATGATTCAAAAGAATATAAAATAGGATCTTTAACATTAATTCTTTTTAACTTTGAGTATCATAATCATAATTTATTCTAAAAATTGTTTAAGAAATAAGCAATGTTGTGTCAAATTATGCAAGAATGATGGAATTACAAACCAATATTTAAATATGTATAACCTTGGATATAACTAATAAAAACACTATGTATTAGGTTCCAATCAACATTCCCAAAGGCAAGACATAAAAAAAAGCGATGGAAGCATCGTTTTACCCAAGTATTGACACTGAACTAGGAAAATTGTTTTTCTTAGGTTGGTAAGAGATTTCAATCTTTCATACATTCAAAATTTTGTTACTAATATTAATTTTAAATGAGAACCATTAAAAATAACTTCTAAACATATATGGAGGTAACATACAATACCGAGGCTTTTATTGCGGCTTTTGCTGTGGACATTGGAATTCAAACTAACCATGTGGCAGAAGCTGTTGGGGCTTTTCATGCTGTCAGCCTAGCCGTCAAGATCAACACAAAAAATCTGTGGTTGGAGGGCGATTCTTTGAATATAATAAATTGTATTCTTAGACTTACCCCCCCTCGTGGACCATCAAAAAGTGGATCGAAGACACGCAAGCTTTATTAAGGAAATTTGAAAAAGTGAAAGTTTCACACGCCTATAGAGAAGCCAATATGGTGGAGGATTTATTCACCAACGAAGGGGTTAAGAAAGGTGGGGAGAACACGTGGAGGAAGAATGACAACCTCCATAATGAAGTGAAAGTGCTAATTTATTATGATTCAGTGCATGGGAGAGAAGGCAATCTTAGTCATGATGAAATGGATAAAGATTCAGTACATCAATTTCATTAGATTTGATGGGACCGATGTCACTTTCTTTTTCAAGAAGAGTCTGCGGCACACTTTCTGGGTGTTCGACAGAAATTGCCTAAACGGGACCCAAAGCAACCGTTCTGAGTGGTATTACAGTGGGTTGACTATGGGTGGAGAAAGGAAACGCGTGGAGCCGAGCAATTTCCAGGAGCATAGAAAGAATACTAAAGCATGGGAAAGAATTGAAAAGGGAGGTTTAGTCCCTTATATGGAAAAGCTCCATGGTACGGATGAAGAGATGCTGGACTATTTTGTCAAAAATTAGAAAAATGGAGAGATCGTGTTGTTTGGAAGGAATGTTAAGCTGAGTGAGGACTTAATTGGTGAAATAACAGGTCTCTCGACTGAGGGTGTTAAATTCTACCATGATCAACATTTCTCTGATGAAGCGGTTATCAAGTTTCCCAAAAAAGATAAGGAGAAAGTGAAGATGGTCAAGGTTGCTAATAGTTACTTTGATGTGGAGTCCATAAAATCTATTTGGAGGAAAGTTTTAAGAGTCATCATGGAATATATTATGGTTGATGGACGCTTTAGCAGAGCCTATGGTTACAACTTTGCCATTTTGAATCATTTCCGTCATAAGGTTCATATATCTCTGCATTTCTATTTATTTTCCTCTTTGAATAATTGTCTCGATGATGTGGAGAGAAACCCTAGGAGGAATGCTATTATCCACTCTGGTCTTGTTAGGCTCATTTTTGAGCATTTTCAAAATCTTCCTGCACTGCCTAAAACTATAGATTTTGAAGAGTTGGATGATGAGGAAACTGAAAGTAGTAAGGAAATTGAGCCCCGGGCCCCCCTGCTTGTGCTCTTGTTGGCCTTGATACCTTTGCTCCCCTATCTTTGTCCGGTCAGAAAAATATAAAGGTTCCTGCCCCGTTGTCCTATCCTAAACGACATCCACTGCCTGAGGACCCTAGTCTGGATCTGGCTCCTCTGCATTGTCTTAACCCCCAGCCGTCTCCTGGGTGCCCCACTCTGGGTTTGTCCCCTAGTTTTAAAGGTAACCCTGTTATGAAACTTGTTTCGTACTCTGGAAATTCTATGGAGATCATCTCTGAGAAGCCCTTGGTTAGTAAGGATTCTACCCCTAGTGCCCCTGCTTCTGGACAAGTTGGGAATGACCATTTTGAACCCCCTATTCAGGATGAAATTAATTCTGCCCTGAAAATGCTCAAGCCTGAGGAAATGGTTAGTGTTGCGGAAAAAAGTACAGAGGGTCTTTTTACCGTTCTCAAATGGACCCAGAAAGAAGTTTGTGATTTGAAAGGCCATATTACTGTTCTCAATAATAAGGTTATGGAACTGGAGCAGAAGATCAGTTGGGACAGAAGAGTTAGTGATGAACAATAAATTCCTTTACCGAGGAAAAGACAACAACTACAGGAGGATAGATTGACAAGTATTGAATGTAATATATTCAAGATTGGACAAAACATAAGGGCCACTGTTGCAAACAACCACAAAATTGCAAGGCATAATACAATAATCATAAATGCGATGGTGGAAAAGCTTGAAAAAAGTCAAAAGGGTTCGCTGGTGGTGGATCTGGATGCGAACAGAGGTGGCAGCAAATCGGCCGGTGAAAGTATTTCGACTCGTACCAGAGCAAACATAAAAAGGAAAACCCCGACTTCTTCACACACGGTTCAAATCCTTAGGCAGGGGTTACAGGATATGCAGAATGTTGAAAAAGAAGCTGAGGAGTTACTGAATAATTTGGAGTAACTTGGTGTTTGGTTTTCTGGTTTTTTTTTGGGTGGTCCTTTTTTTGGACCTTGCTGTCTTTTGTTGTTGTCGTTTCCTTTTTGGGACAGCTAGTCGGTTGTTGGTACTTTTTATGCTTATCTTTTGTTTGTTTGAACTTCGTGGTTTCAGGTCCCTGTAAAACCTATTTTTTTCCTTTTCAAAAACATATAAAATCATTTTATCTTTGTACATTAGACATAGCTTCTTTACCTTCAATTAGAAGTATTGAAAAACAAATATTTTTTCCTTGAATTTAAATAAAGTGCATGAGGAATTACACAGATGTGAAAATATAATTATTTTCTCAATCAATTATTTAAGTGAGATCAAAATGTTGTGATCTCTAAATAGAATAACAAAAATTCACACATAAATATTAGAAAAAATTTATGCCTAAAATTTTAATATAATCATTTTTATTAATTTTAGAAGAAAGTGGAAACCATGCTTATAGTTTATACTTACATACAATTCCTTTTCTTTACTAGGCCTTATATGTATTTTTCAACAATATATTTTTAAAATTTTATCATAAGTGATGTTATTAATTGTGAAAAATAAAAATTATATAATCCTATAATTGATAAAGTAATGATAAACAACCTCAATCATCTCAAAAAAATGGTGAGAGTGTAGTAAAGAACATTATATCAATTTAACTTTGTGATATTGGTCAAGTGATTCCTCTAGAAACTAAACATCATGTTCTTCAATCTTGTAATGTATTTTTATTTCGAGATGTAAATTTATAGAGTAGTGATATAAGTCTCCTCTATTTAGTGTTTGTTTATTGTTAATATTATTTTCCAGAATGTTTATAATTTAAATTGATTGTAGTGACATCTTTGTCTTTGTATATTAAATCTATATTCAAAATCATAAAATTAATTCTTTTATATTAATTTTAGAATTATTGTGCAAGTTCTTGACAAATGTACATATTAATGTCATAATATAGAATAGTTCCATATTAGTCTCTATTATATTGACAAAAAAATCTATTACTGGTTGATTAATAGGTATAGTATCTAGATAAAAATAAACATAAACAGTGTAAAAATAATAGTTATCTTCTAAATTCAGCTTTTCAAATAAGTTTGAAATGTCAAGGTATTTTGGTAACATAATTATCTTTTTCAATTAAATTTAAAATATTGAAGTATTTTGATAATCTATTAATCATAATATTTTTTAAGACAGTGTTACACTTGAAGTTTTAACACATGTCTAATAGTTATTCTAAATAAAAATTATATTATATAAAAAAAAAATGAATAAAATAATGTTTAGATCATTATATCTAATAAAAAACAATAATAAAAAATACCATTAAATTAAATTACAATGAAAAATAAAATGAATATATGAAAATTTGCTATGATCTTTCTCAAAGATCATTATTTTATAATAATTTCACCATCTTTTGTTGCTTCGTAATAGAAAAAAAAATAAATGTTTAAAAGCTTACAATGGTTATAGATTTAATTGAAATATTATTATAATTACACATATTTGAAAACACTTGATCTGCAAGGATGTTAAGCGAAGGTATCGCTGTCGTCGTCTTCTACCTGATCTACCGGCTCCTGTAGGTACCTCGGAATTTGTGGCGCAGAAGCCTCCATCGTCCCCTCCAATATCTTCACCACTTCACCCATGCTCGGCCTGCTATCTTCATCGTCTTGAATGCACAGTTCGCCAACTACAGCGGCTCTTCTTACCTCTTCAATATTTGCCTCACTTGCTATTCTTACATCCACAACACCTATTATGTTTCCTCTCTTAATTTGCGATGAAGCCCAGGTAGGAAAGTACAACCTGCTCTCCTCCACCTTCAAGTCCAGATTTCTACGACCGGATATAATTTCCAGCAATGCCATACCAAAACTGTATACGTCCGCCTTGGGAGTGATAGGAAGGCCCGAGATCCACTCAGGGGCCAAGTACCCTCGAGTTCCTCTTGTGGTCGTCAACACTCGGCTGATATCTCTGCCCACCAGCTTTGCCAACCCAAAATGAGCTATCTTCGGGCTGTAGTCGCCATCCAAAAGAATGTTTTCAGGCTTAATATCACAGTGAATGATACGATCCCTGCATTCCTCATGGAGATAAACTAATCCTCGTGCAGTGCCCAGTGCAATCTCAAATCGGGTCTTCCAATCCAACACCTTCTCTGCTTCTTCATCTCTACAGAAGAGGAATGAATTCAGAGAGCCGTTGGGCATGTACGCATACACCAGCAGCCTTCGAGAGCCTTCTACGCAGAATCCCCAGAGCCTCACCAAATTCACATGCTGTATTCTCCCGATGGTGTAAATTTCCGCTCGGAATTGCTTTTCTGCTGTTGCAGAACCCTCTAATCTCTTAACCGCCACAAGGGTTCTGTCTGGCAGAGTTCCTTTGAACACAGAGCCGAATGCTCCGCTTCCCAGCTTATGCTTGAAATTCCCGGTTGCAATTCGCAGCTCTTTGTAAGTGAACCTTTTGAGCATGATTGGCACGTCCTCTTCTACGCTTTTCTTCCGCAGTATTTGACGTTTCCGCAGAATAAATGCCGCCAAGATGAGAGCTAAAACAACAGAGATAGTCAAGGCAGAAGGAAGTAAGATAAGAAGTACAGGGGCTTTGCCGTTTCTCTCCGATGTCGAGTGCGTCAACTCGGAAGCAGCCAGCCTGATGAAGATGGATTGGCTGTCAGATGAAACGCTCATTTTGAGTAAATCCTCAAACCACAGTCTACATACTGGTAGATCAGAAATAACAAAAGCAAAGGCTGTACAAGAGCAATTTTTTAGACAAGCAGTCCTGCAGCCTTGCAGTGTTGTCTCGTCGTTGTATGAGACAGCTTTCTCTTCGGGCAAGTATCGGTTCTTTGATTCGAAGAAGCCGTCGGTGGTGCCCGCTGTGATGGAGCATTGCAGGGGTGTTCGCCGAGCACACCCACTTGAGAACCAACCTTGAGTGTCATGCCTGGGCGTGAAACTCTCAAGACAACTACACACATCATTCGGATTACACAGTCCATACGCCCCGCAGATATCATAGTCACTGCATTGACCCCGGTATGACGACCATCCCTGATTCCAGCTACCATCGTCCATCAAGTTGTAAACTTTTAATTCGCCGGTCTCATATACCACGATCCGCCCTGTGAGGGTATGTCCTAACGGGATAACTCTAAAATGAAAGTATATTCTTGAAGGAGTAATCGTCACACAGGACATTTCAAATTTCTTAGGAAAATACACCTCCGGAATCTTAGTAAAATAATTCGCAGTCCACTCTCCAGTGGACCAATATGGAACAGTGTTGTTATAGGCCATCACCATTTCCGTCTTTCCTGGAAGCATGTCCATTCCTATAGAGAAGAGCCCACTTGCAGGATCCACAGAACTCTTCCACGAGGTTAGCTTCATGCCTTTCCACATCTTCATGCCAGGCAACAACGTATCTGTCGGATGAGCGAAACTCTCCCAAACAATCTCAGACTTGTTCTGGGCGTGACCCAGAATAATGAAATTGCCAGGTTCCGTTATTATTGCCCGCGATCCTTTCTGGCCAATATCAGCCGACCACACTGATCGGCCCTCTCTATCAAACAGCCTGAGACGACCGTCATTCGAAAATTTCAGAACACCGGGCATAGTTCTGACAGGATTATCTCTGTTAGCCACCCAAACTATGACCTTCGGAGACATTTGTGCATACCGAATGCCAATGTACCAATTATTCGTTCCTCGCGGACTGAAAAATCCCAATTCAAACGTGCCGTTCTTTGAAATTATGGTCTGATTTCCACTGAGGGAAGCGCCCAGTAGAAGCGTATCCCCACCATCTACTCCCAATGAAATGCAAATATGCAGTGAAATAATTATTGTAAGTGCTAGGACCAAATACTTCATCGCCATTTGGATAACCGTAGCGTTTATTTGTTTCTTCAAAATTGCTTTAGGGAGTGCCATGCCGGGATTTCGAATTTAAGTAGAGAACAATGAACATAGCCAAAGTATTGCCGTCGATCCCACGTAAAGAAAAGAGTGTGGAAATGCAGTATTTTCTACAATGGTTTAGCTCCCAGTTTCATTCTCCGAATATTTCCAAATATTCGACGCGCGTTTGAACGGTGAATCAAACAAAGGAAGGATTTGACAGAGCACAGAGGCCACTCCGTCACACGCGTAATTTGGTCTTCTGATGTATCTTATTCTTCGACGTTTTTCCACCACTAAAGCGTTGTTTAAGATATTCTATTTTTGAAGACTGAATGGAAGTCAAGTCTTTTGAGTCGGATGAAAGACGGACATATTGCATGAATAATTTCGAAATTCTGAAATTCTGAAATACGTGTACTCGTTTTCTTTGTTTCGTAAGTAGTTTATTACTAGACCAATGGATATGCTCACATATTTTTTAAGGAAGATTTTGTTGGATTTATAAAAGATTTGTAGTGGATTTTTTCATTACGTTGGAAATTAGATATTAAAATATATTTTTTATAGATTATTAGTGTTCATGATATTTTTAGTGGGATTTATCAACAACCATCATATTTGACTAGAGTAATTAGAACCAATTCTTTATGTGTTCTATGTAAGTCAAATGCAAGATTGAAAGTTGATGACAACAAATAGAGGTAAATTTTGTGGCTTCCTTTCATTTTGTAAACAATAGCAGTTACTTTACCAAGTGCAACATTAACAAGCTCAACTACAACCCACAAATTTGTATCTAGCGTAACTTGTTGTGTACTGCACAATAACACCTTTGTTTGTAGCTGTTCATTATCTAGATTTGAATTTGATATTACCTTTTCTTCTCAACAATGCACCATGCCACTAGCATGGCTATTGACTTTTAAATTTATTTATATGTCTTAAAACCAAATCATTTGTTGTAAATAAATGTATGGATGAATAGAGTGTATCTTGTTTTCTTGTTAATATGTAGTCATGAGTGCATGATAGGAGGATTCGCCAATTTATTTATTTTTCTCAACACTCCTTACATTTGTAAGATGTGTTGCAACCTATAAATTTTTAGGCTTTATATTTCATGTTTACTTAGGTTTTATTTGTTTAAACCTTAAACCATAAACCACCCTCGCATTAGGCTATTAATTTATGATTCTATTTTAGGAATGACTTGCTCAACTTATTGCTAGCTTTTTAAGTTATGCCTAATGGCCATTGTTATCATTTAGTAACCAATCAATTTTTTTTACCAACCAATTCTTAGGTGATTTTCTACGCAACTAGTTCCAAGTGAACTTTTCACAACATCCAAAAGGAATCCTTTTCCTATAAATGTCCAAATGGATGTTCTTGTCCTACATATGATTGGTCATCTGACTTCTCACATGTTCTGATGGAAGGAAACTTTCCTGTTAGTCCTCACTAGCATGCAAATATTTAAACTTGATCAATTCAAGTGTACCTTTATCCCATAATACATCTTCTCAAAAGTTGTGTTGTTATGCTATGTGGCCACAAGTATCCAACTATGTGCTAGTGTTTCTATCTTATGTGTGTTTGTGTATCCTTGAGTTGATGAGTTAGTTGGTAGAACAAATATTTCTTATTGCATAGGTTATAAAATGGCGATCCTATTAAATTTGTGGTTTTGTGCTCGCTTGTTGTGTGTCTTCCTCGAGCCTTGCTTTGGTTCTTTGTAGAACAATAAAGTTAGATATAGGTGCTATAATTTTATTCAAGCACATTTTCTTGGCTTAGTGTAGTTTCATAAAAGTTGATAAATTTAAAATCATGCTTATGTGTTGTGCTTACATATGGCACCACTATGGAAAGGTGGGTGTAACTTGGTGACTCTGTGTTATAATATTTCATTTGAAAAGCTTCACAATTAAACTTTCATATCATTAGCCTCCACAATTACTGAAGAAGAAGCATGCAGACTTATACATGTAATAGGATACACATGCATGGAAGGAGTGAAAAATGTACTCGGAGCCAAATCTTGTGACTAGGTTGGTACCTCAAGAAATATCAGCATGTGTGGCCAAGGAGGAGGTTTTCTATTGTCTAACAAATTATTTTTGGCTCTTAACGCTAGATCATAGGCATCTGATAGAGTTTTCCCTCCACGGAACTAAATCGTAATAGATATGTCTGAATTAGAAGCTTTCAAGTAGAAGACAAAAGCCATATCTACTAGGGGTTGGGTTGAAACTAGGATTCTCTACCAGGTTTTGTGGAATCCTATGTTGAAGTCTATAATAGCCTCTTTGAGGGGCCCTTTTTATAATTATCAGTTGTTGGAGTATAGATGAACGGTCTCCCTTCTATGTGAAGCGATCAAAGAAACAATCTCCAAGATGGTCACAAGAACCATTAAAATTAGGAGGTAAAGACTGGTACCAATATTGAGCCTTACCTTTAAAAGAGGTCACAAGCAATTAGAGTGAGATATTCTATTTTATGACATGATGAATGGTACAAACATTTTCCAAATATTGTAAATTATTTGTAGGAAATTTAAAATATTCCCCAGTGACCTTAGGAAGTGCTTTCAAAGTGTTAGCAGGTACAGGTTCCAATGCTATTGGAGTTTTCAAAGGAATTAGTGAGTTCTAGCTATTCTAGGATACAAAATTCTTCAAGGGACCGAGATGAGCCATCTAAGTTTGCGCTTGATTTTGAGCTTGGATTTGTGTTGCACTTGAATTAGTAACTCTTGTTTGTATTATGATCACTAAGGGAGGTAATAACACACTTAGATCTTGTGCAATTTGTGACCTTGTAACAAGCCTCTAGCTCATAAACCCACTTCTAATCAGGAATTAAGTGTGGTCCCATTAGGCGTGTCAAAAAGGAACTGTTGATCGCTAAATCTTACACTTATGAGAAATAACCTATGCAAATTTATACAACTAGGGGACTAGAATGCGATTTGTAAAACAACCTCTAGGATTTTAGAAACCAACTCTTCATTTTGTTTTAGGGAAAGGGAGAGAGAGAAAGAATTAAATAAACTAAACTAAAGAAATCCGCCAGCTTTTACAAAGTTTCAATCATGATATAGCATAATAAAATCTTAGTTAGACCAATCTCTATAGGAGTATGAAAGAGCATTAGACATGATTGAAAGTTATGCATACATTAACATAATTAAAATTATACAATTTAAAAGAGAATAATCAACAATTGTGAACACTTAAGATAGACACAAAGTATGAATTCAAGAAAATAAACAAAGATAAACATGTAGTAGAGGAAAACATGGCACAATTCTATGTATGCAGACTCTATTCTTTCATGAATGTAACATGCTAAAGTTTGTTGTGTTACAAATACTCCAACCCCTAAAATAAAGAGAAAAAAATGCATAAATAAAGAAACATCCTCATTTCAAGGAGATGGTTGTAACCGAAAATATTTTAGCCCAAATCCTTCCGTGAGAGCCATCATCATATGGCAGTGCCATCTAGAAACCCCACTACGTCCATCTCAACCGCCTAGTGAACTAGGACAAACACCTACCTCATTACATGCATCTCCTACTTTGACACCTGACATCATTTGCTATTTCTCGTGGCCAATCCGGCTTTGAAATGGACCAATGAAACACCTTTAAGAATTCCCCAAAGTCAAAACATTCCCAGGCTTGTGCTTAGCCAATGCATGGCATTGTCAAAAATATGGAGCCTTGAACAATAAAAATTGCTTAATATCTTCAAAAGGTGGCGAATGGAGCTGCCATGTAATAGCTTTTGTTGGTTTGGGGGAAATCATGTGCGGTATCGACACACATTACACTTCAATACCTCAAGCTCCGACTGAAGGTTGTGGTAGATAAAATCTACAAATGGCATTCATGGCACTGATAAGAGAATCACCCTCCAAATAAATCAAATCTTTTTTCAGTTTTTTGCAAGTTTCTAATCCCAAAAGAGTGGCTTTCAAGATGTGGCTTCATTGTTTGTTACCACTGCAAGTATTTTTGCTGCCATGAGTAAGATATTTCCGTCATAGTTCCTAACCACACAACTTGCCCTAAATTTATCTAGATTTATTCAAGGTGCTCCATCAAAGTTTACTTTGGTCCATTTAATATAAGATGGCACCCAACTGGTATCTAATTTCAAATTGTCACTTGGATGAATGGAAGAAATCCAATGAACGAGAGGGATATCTATTATTTAGTATTAATATTATGTTTATTATTTATAATTAATGTAGTGACGTGTAAATGATTGTCAAATTAATGGTAAATGATAACTATTTTTGTTAATAAGATCATGCTATTACACTCCACTCCCTTACTACCACTATAATTATACCTATTGACATAATAAGATAATATACTAAAACAAATCAACATAAAGATATGCTATTTATAAATTAATCATTATATAAAAACACTAATTATATTGAATCCAAACAAAAAGTAAAAACACAAATATACTATTTTTACAATTAAAATATTTAATAATAAAATTAAATATTTTAATAAACAAATTACATTTATTTATTTGTGACATTCTTTTTCTTTTTTCCAAAAACTAGAATTGTCATTGTTCTTCTTTCTGATAATTTCTTTTAATCATTGCGTGTTCGAATATAACATTAATTAGTAATGCAATTTCATGTTCATCAAAGTATTTAAATGATTGTCTTCACGTTTATGTGATCGTCATCGAGGCTTCAACAATTTGTTGGCAGTGGTTCTATCCCACCTTAGAAAAACACTACATTGGCGAGAACAGATAAATGACTATGCGCTTTGAAAATATTGGAAGCAAGGCTTAAATTTTATGGCCGTATGACTATATTTTAAAAAAATTGCTATAAAATACAATCAAAATTTTAAGAAGATTGTATCAGATGAAAGGAGAGATTTTGGATAGACTATCAAAATTTATATAGAATTATAATTATATATATATTTGATTTATATATAATTTTACTTACACTAACGTATATCATAATGTTTTAAGGGCACCTTTGAATAACCATTATTAAAAAAATTGTTCACATGCAAGGTCGACCGTCAAATTTGAGCCCTGATTGGAAGGATTAAAATGGGCCATCGTAGAATTTACTTCATCTATGTGCTGATTTTGTCTTCACGTTTATAACAACCTATCCGAATTTCGCCTACCAGTAAAGACTTGACTTCCATTTAGTCTTCATCAATTAGGTGAAAGTGTACTCATGCGAATGTAGTTAAAAACATTTGTGGCGAAAGAACATAAGAGACCAAAATTGCGCGTCGGACGAATTCGGATATGCACGCTGTCAAATCTTCGAAATTGCGCGACCGAGGAAGTCGAAGGCACCCCAGCAACACTTAACTAGTATACATTCTAGGTAGCCACAAATGTCAAAGAGTGAGGATCCCACAAATACTCGGTATTTCTAACATTTAGTCAGTATTTGACCGCATATCCACATTCTCGACGTTTGGAATTATTGGATCAGACAAGTCCACAAATTTAATTCATTCACGCGGGATCGACGTCACTACTTTGGCCATGTTCTTTCATTGCGTAGTCTATATGGAACCTTTCTATTTAAATTCGAAAATAAATCAGAAACTTAGGACCATCTACGCACTACTTAAAAGTAACTGTTAAGAAAAATACAAACGCTATGGGTCTCGAAATGGCGATTAGGTATTTGATCCTAGCAATTACTATGATTAGTGCAGCGCATTATTGCAGTTCATTAGCAGTGGATGTTGGAGATACGCTTCTATTGGGGGCTTCCCTCACCGGAAATCAGACCATAATTTCAAAGAATGGCATGTTTGCATTGGGCTTTTTCAGGCCGAGAGGAACGAATAATTGTTACATTGGCATCTGGTATGCACAAATATCTGAGAAGACCATAGTTTGGGTGGCTAACAGAGACAATCCTGTCAGAAGGATGCCCGGCGTTCTGCAATTTTCGAGCGATGGCCATCTCAGATTGCTTGATGGAAAGGGCCTGCCAGTTTGGTCAACTGATATTGGCCTGAGGGGATCGCGGGCAGTGATAACGGACCCTGGTAATTTCATTATGCTGGGTCATGGCCACAGCAAGTCTGAGATTGTTTGGGAGAGTTTCGCTCATCCGACAGATACATGGTTGCCTGGCATGAAGATGTGGAAAAGCATGAAGTCAACTTCGTGGAAGAGTTCTGTGGATCCTGCAAGTGGGCTCTTCTCTTACGGAGTGGACACGTCTCCAGGAAAGACGCAGGCGGTAATGCTCTATAACAACAGTATTGTATATTGGTCCAGCGGAGAGTGGACTGGGAATTATTTTACCAACGTTCCGGAGGTGTATGCTCCTAGGAGATTCGAAATGTCCTGTGTGAGGGTTTCTCCTTCAAGAATATACTTTAATTTTACTGTAATCCCGGCAGATCATGCCCTCACGGGGCGGTTCGTAATAAATGAGAACGGCGAATTAAAACTTTACTACTGGATGGATAATGGTCGTTGGAGTCAAGGATGGTCGACATTCCGAGGTCAATGCAGTGACTATGATATCTGTGGGGCGTATGCACTGTGCAATGCTAATGATGTGTGTAGTTGTGTCGAGGGTTTCACATCCAAGAATAACACTAAAGGTTGGTGGTCAAGTGGGTGTGCTCGGCGAAGACCCCTGCAATGCTCTGTCACAGCGGGCACCACCGACGGCTTCTTGGAATCCAATAACCAATACTTGCCTGAAGAAGAAGCTATCGCATACAACAACGAGCCAACACTGCAAGGCTGCAGGATTGCCTGTCTCAACAATTGCTCCTGCACAGCCTTTGCTTTCATTATGTCTGATCTACCAGTTTGTAAACTGTGGTTTGGGGATTTATTCAAAATACGCGTTTCATCTGACAGCCAATCTCTCTTCATCAGGCTGGCTGCTTCTGAGTTGCCGCACTCGACATCAGAGAAAAGCGGGAAATTCCCTACACTTTTTATTTTACTTCCTTCTGCGGCGGCTTTGTTTGTTGTTTTAGCTCTCCTCTTGGCGGCATTTATATTGTGGAAACGTCGAAGACTGCAGGAGAAAAGCCTAGAAGAGGACATGCCATTCATGCTCAAAGCGTTCACTTATAAAGAGCTGCGAGTTGCCACTAATAATTTCAAGCATAAGCTCGGTAGCGGAGCTTTCGGCTCTGTTTTCAAAGGAACTCTGGCAGACAGCACGCTTGTGGCGGTTAAAAGATTAGAGGGTTGTGCAGGAGCAGAAAAGCAATTCCGTGCGGAAATAAGCACCATCGGGAGAATACGGCATGTGAATTTGGTGAGGCTCTGTGGATTCTGCACAGAAGGCTCTCGAAGGCTACTGGTGTATGCCTACATGCCCAACGGTTCTCTAAATTCCTTCATCTTCTGTAAAGAGGAAGAAGCAGAGAAGGTGTTGGATTGGAAGACCCGGTTCAACATCGCCCTCGGTACTGCTCGAGGATTAGTTTATCTCCATGAGGAATGCAGGGATCATATCATTCACTGCGATATTAAGCCTGAAAACATTCTTCTGGACGACGACTTAAGCCCTAAGATTGCTGATTTTGGGTTGGCAAAGCTGGTGGGCAGAGATTTCAGTCGTGTATTGACAACCACAAGAGGAACTCGAGGGTACTTGGCCCCCGAGTGGATCTCGGGCCTTCCTATCACTCCCAAGGTGAACGTATATAGTTTTGGTATGACTTTGCTGGAAATTATATCAGGGCGAAGAAATCTGGACTTGAAAGTGGAGGAGAGCAGGTTGTACTTTCCTACATGGGCTTCATTGCAAATTCAGAGAGGAAACATAATAGGTGTTGTGGATGTAAGAATAGCAAATGAGGCAAATATTGAAGAGGTAAGAAGAGCTGCTGTAGTTGGCGAACTGTGCATTCAAGACGATGAGAATCAGAGGCCGAGCATGGGTGAAGTGGTGAAGATATTGGAAGGGACGATGGATGCTCCTGTGCCACAAATTTCAAGGTCTCTACATGTGCTGTTAGATCAGGTAGAAGACGGCGATGACAGCAATACCTTTGCTCAACATCCTTGCATATCAAGTGGTTTTAAAAACGTTTCATTATAATAATGAAATATTAAAAGTAACTTTTATGATAGATATAGTCTACCAAGGCGCTGCTGCCATGTGTTCGAATGGACGAAAACCATCTTAATGTAGTAATTTAAGAAATATCTAAAGTTCAGTTTAAATTTTTCTCTAGTTTTCTTGTTCCACATTTCCAGTTAAGAGTTTGCAATTAGTACTACTAATTTCATTTCTAGGTTGATAATTAGTTTTCAAAAAAATTCTTTTAATTAAAAACTTTTCCTGAAAATAATTATTTTTATGATATTCTAAATTAAAAATAATAATTAAAAAGTATATATATAATTTAAGAAGTTTTAATTGTTTATATCATGACAATGTGGAATATAATATACAATCTTAGTAATATTCTTAACGTTTTAATACAATTAAAATATTAAATTAATGACAAATTTGATAAGAATTTTTTATTTTATTTAAGCAACTATAAAATATTAACAATTCTTGTTATCTATATCAAAAATTTAAAAATTTAAAAGAGGGTATACTTGAGTACACATAAAAATATATATTTTATCTTTCTAACAATCTTCTCTTCACTTAAATATATAACTATTCTATACCTTAAAGCATTTCTTTTTTCTCTTAGTATGATTCATTATTGCAACAAAAAGATAGTGAAAATATTATAAAAGAATTGTCCTAGAGCAACATACAATCCCCTCTTCACTTAAATCTATAACCATTAGACACTTTAAAATATTTTTTTCTCCTATTATGATATATCAATGGCAATAAAAGATGATGAAAATGTTATAAAATAATGGTCCTACACCAACTTATCATCTACCCTTCAATTAAATTGTTTTTTTAAATATTTATTTTTCCTCTCATCTTGAGACATTAATAGAAACAAAAGCATGGTGAAAAAATTATAAAATATTAGTCCTAGAGAAACTTCATAGCCTCTAGAAAAAATTTCATATATTCTCTATCATTGTTCATAATTTAATTTAATGATCATTTTTGTCAATATTTTTAATTTCATTAGATATAACGATGCAAAAATTATTTTATACATGATTTTTTTGATATAATATAATCTTTAGTTGGAATAATTGTAGACATGTACTAAGAATCAAGCATTAGATTGTTTTCAAAAATATCATGGGTAATAGACTACAACAATATCTCAAGACATTTCAAACTTATTTTGAAAGATAATTATGTTACTACAGTATCATGCCATTTTCAACTTAGTTCAAGAGATAACTATCTTTTCTCCACTTTGAACTGTTTATGTATATTATCACTATACTTTTTAATCAACCACTAATGGAGATTTTTTTCAACATAATAGAGACCAAATTGAATTGATCACATGCTCCATCTTAAAATATGACTAAAAAAATGGTGCCTTAGATCTCACTAAATCTTAGAAAAATCTTCTAAAACTTGAATGGATTGATGAGTCAAAAAAGGTTATCTATGACATAAGATTGAATTATTTCATCATTCACATTGAATCACAATATTTAAAAACAAAAATATATATCTTACCATTCCAATATCTTGTATGTTAGTCTTACACAGAAAAAAAAAAAAACTAGATGATATTCCTCTTCAAGGAACAACTTCCCATTATCATATTATTCATACTTAAAAATATAACCTTTATGTGAGGTTATATGAAATAATATCTTAATTTATCAGCCATGCACCTTTTGATTCATACATTGCCAAGGATGAAATAAAGGAACCACCATCACTTTGAGAATAATTTTTAGACTCATCATCAAAATAATTTTTCTTTTTTATTTTTCCCTTTCTAAAAGTTTACTGTAAATTATTTCAGCTTTCTACACTTCCAACATTTAGCCTTGATCTTTCCCTAGTATATTTGGATCTCCCAAGGGAATTATATCTATACTTTCCTCTCTTATTCCCCTTATTTAATTTCTCTTTTATCTCCATGGACACCTAGGGGTTGATAGATTCAAAATATTTTGAGCTACATCTTTGTTGAAAGTAATGGTAGAACTACATAATCCATTTCTAATTTAGAGGTATAGCTATTTCTTTCCATTGTAGACATCTAAAATTGATCATTCACATTTGATATATTTATCCCAATTTTTCTTGTTTCCAACTTAAACTAACAAGTCATAAATTTATAACTCAAGCAAATTATCCAATATTCCTTCATGGCTAACTGAGATTTCTACATATTGAATCACATAAAGATAAATATATCCTAAATAAAGATCACCCATATTCAACACATACTAAAGTGAAATATAAAAAATCTAGAGAATAAAATAGAACCAAGATCTCTGAGCCAAGAAGATACACCACATGAAAATATCACTATCAAAATCTCCCACTAAATTGTGCAACTAATATATCCATGAGATTATAATAAATAACATGATAGTATTCCCATTAACCAATTATGTACAAACTATAATCATAAATCCTCTCATATCAGTGTAACAAGTCAATGCACAAATAACCATAATCAATGCCAACTAACTTAATATGCACTTACACTAAAAAGATCTATGGATATAGACATTCAAAATCCAATTAATCACACTACAATTGATTGATGATTGTTAGTGTATGCATTATCCCTTACACACATGCAAGGTAGCTTAAGCCTACTTAAGCATTCATTGTGTAAATAGTACGACTCATTTTTTTTCTTGACACCTATTCAACATAGTTGCCCAGATGGTTTGGAGACTAGAGAGGTGTCGATGCAGTTTGAAACCTCATGCTTACCTGATCTCCTATATATACATCTCCTTCTCATCTAATATTAGATTGAATACATACACTTTTTTGTGTGTTCACTATGCTTGAATTATACCTTCGTGATAACTTATTTCTTCAATGATCAATCCACAAAATTTCATACCTAGTAAATTTCAAATCAATGTAACTTGCAAACTTTCCGTCACATTAGTAACTTGAAATTTGAGATAATAAAGAGGATAACCTATATATTTCAAGACTCAAACACCAAATCATTTGCATATTCAATTTAATAAATAAATCCATAATTGAGTAACCATAGTCAAGTAGCCAAAAAATCACCCAAAATATATGAACAAATTCCAAATAGTGAACCATACCACCACCTATATCATGAATCAATCAATACCACAATATCTCCATTACATACATGATCATGTCATGTCAATGCTCAAATATATATGCACATCCATGACACCATAATCATCACCATTAGTATACTAGTTCTCATATATCATTGAAATGAGAGTCATATTCCTACATGTGTATAAACCATGCCCTCGAACAAGAAGATAATATTTGTACCTATCTCCATTAATGTCCAAAATTTTAAAATAACTATAAATATTTATCAAGAAGCATAAAATTTCATAATGATCCATATCATCATATTGATTTCATCAAACATACAATCACACAATTTTTCCCACCAAATCACTTGAGCATTTAGAGTGTCACACTAAAAATGTTAGGCTTCTACAAGTGCTCAAAAAATGACAAACCTCTATTTGATTGTCCTAGTGAAAAATCAGTTGATTCAATATGTAGTACATTATAAATGATATCTAAATATACAACTTCTTAACGACTCTAGAATAATGTCAAATCTATGGATTTGATTCCTCAACCCTAAAAATCCCAAGGATCACCTATAATCAAACACATATTGCTGAGGTGGAAAAAGTGATCCTAGATCCAATTAGGATAACTAACACTATCTCCATTTCACTTGACTCAACATTAAACATAAATTAACTAGGGTTTGATGATTGACTTGATTCCACAAGGGAGATACAAAATCCTAGAGTTTATGTTTATTAGGGTTGTGATGATGATAAAATTGATGTGTGATTTGATAAGCCTATTTGATGTGTAGCCATAGATCTAAGAATATAATTTATCACACAAATGAAAATGAGAACTTATAGTACAACTTTAGATATGAGTTTGAGACATAAAGAGGAACCTACATTGTAAATTTGAGCTTGAACTAGCTAGTCTAGGGCATGGGTTCCCTAGATTTAACTCTTTCTTTTTTGGATTAGAAAGTCTCAAGATGTGGATTAAGGTTTGCACTATTTTTTGAGATTGTCACCTATTGAAATATTTAGATCTAACCCACATAGAGGAAAATAGGGAAAAATTTTGTACTATATAGGGGCTTTCCTAAGTCAAACCCCATGTTGGTATTTCTACCTCCATGTATAATAATTGATGATGATCAAGAGGGCATGCCCTAGGCTAGACAGAGGCCAAAATAACAATAATTGACTTAAATTGATAAATAACAAATGATAATGTTACCTAGATGTGAAAACACTTGAAGAAGAGATGCCACACACAAGTTGATTGATGGATGTCTTTATTGCATGATAGAACTACAAAATGTTAACTCACATACACAATAGATTGTTGAAGCTACCATGTAGTGGATAACTCAATACATCTGAACATGATTTGGCATAATTGATCATTGCTTGAGGATTTTGAATTTGATTGTGTAATATTGTTTTGATGCAAAAAAATATTACATAATCAAATCTAGAAAACCTCAAGCAATTATACTATGAATTGTGGAAAGCTATTTTTGTTAAATGATTGATCATAATAGCTACTTGCACATAAATTGCTTCATTCTTCTTGATGTCTTACAAACTTAAAGTTGATTAATGAAAGTATTGTAATAATGTTGCTAATTCTACCCTTGACCACCCTTTACTGACTTAGGATCTTCAATTTTCTCAATAAATTTTCAAGGATTTTAAATGGTGAAAATACCTTGTATTTATATGCAATTATTCTAATTTCTCAAAAATAAAATATTGATGACTGACAAATGAAAATAAGATAGTAGTGCAGCTTAAAAAGGGTATGAAATCCAAAAATTGTGTGCATGAAGGTGCATAAGGTTGTGATTGAAAATAAGAAAGTACACACATTAAACCCTCCATCACACTTTATAAAGTAGTGCAAGTACAAAATATGGAATAAAATGATGTATGAAATCTCTAAAAAACATACACAAGAGTGAGACTTTATCTCGGTGCATCTATAAATGAAAAAGTGAATTCAAAATATCCATATAATGCCAAAATGGATAACATGCTAGAAATACATAAAGAATGACTCAAAAAATGTCATCTCATGCAAACATAATGTTTCCATGTGCCAGGACATCCAAGTAATCAACCAAAATGTGAAAAAATGGCAAATTGAATAATAGGTACTTAGAGAAAAATCTTGAAAAAATACATGAATAGCTATGAAGAGCTCTAGAATACCTTTCAAATTTGACAAGTATTGCAAGAAATAGAGAAACTAAAAAAATGATGTGAGCTTAAGAACCAATATAATAGATCTAACTGATAAAATGTACCAACAAAACATCTAAGAAAAATACCTAGACCTTTAGAAAGTGCTCAAAACTACATTTTTGATAATATCTCATTTGTAAAATTTTAATCTTATATGTCCAACTTATGCGAAAAGGAAAAACGATTAATTTATGGTAAAACAAGGGTGTGGGGCAAGCGGGTGTTGTCATACATATGAGACGACATTAGTGCGATATCATGCTAATATCAAAAAATAGAATATGTTGCCAATGATGATATATTTTTTTGCATGCAATTTAGTAAAATACCAATTTGCCTAAAAATAGCCCTAAAAATTGGGAAATTATGTGACCCAAAACTAAAATCACCATTCAAAATGCGAAACCACATATAAAAGCACAAAAAATCCAATAAATTCCTGAAAAATTCCTTACATGTAGAAATTATTAAAAGCAAACAAAAACCACCAAAAGAACATTGTGAAATAGCTAAAGGTGATGAAAAAACACCAAACTACTAAAAATAAATTGAAAAAAAAAAAAATTGATTTTAAAACTTCTGTTGCAGAATAACACTATCCTTGGGTGTTAAACCATTCTAAGGGCAAGGAAACTCCAAAGAAAGACCTCACCAAACTATAGTAGATGATTTACGAGAGTGCAAAAAAATCACTAACGAGCTCCCAGACCACTCAACCCAACATGAAATTGCACGTGCTTATGCAAAGTCCGCTCATGCATGTGCAGAAAAAATGTAGGTCTCACTATAAACCATCAAATAAACCCTACAATCCAACTTCGTGGCACGGAAACGGTCGAATAAAATGAGGCACTAGCCAATTTTCAAAAGCTGCTAGAGAAAACTAATAGCCCAGAAGACTAGAGTCATGACTAAAAGAGTGGCTACCTGCATGGTGAGGGCTACAGCGATTGAAGAAAAACTATCATGACAAATAGAAAAACGCTCATAATCGCCATTGTGCACCAATTGAAAAAATTAGAAAACATGAAATATTGGCCATTTAAAACAAATAAATGACATTTTTTTTGGGGGTGTAAAGTTAGTGCCCAATCCATTAAATGTGCAATTTTCTCCAATATTGACTGATAGCTATGAATATGTATGCCACTCAGACTTTTATGATAGAACAAACGTATGACTGTAAATAAGTCAAGTCTTTTGTGCATGGCTTTAAAAATAACTTAGTCCCAGTGGAAGAGACCCGTCGTATCAAAGTGAAAAAAAAATCTTGTATATTTGATGAGAACGAAATTGAATAAAAGGATATTTGAGCAGGGAATCAGAAGCGATTTAAGTGAATCATCTAATGTCAACTGATAGCTATTGATATGTTTGCCACTCAGACTTTTAAGATAATCTACGTCTATCAGTCAAGTCTTTTGTGGTGGTGAAGATGGGTATGACCGGACTAAATACTTGGATATCTGTCCTAGTGGAAGGTACCCGTAATATCAAAGTCAATAAAATGTCTGGTATGCTTGCTGAACACGAAATTGTAATAATGGTTTAGAGGATATTTGAACAGGGAATCAGGAACGATTTAATGGAATTCGCAAGAGATCGGGGTTTTCATAAAAGAGTAACAGATTCTAATGCGAATTGTCGTGCTACTATGTAATTTCTATTTCGTTGTCTAATTTCATATAAATGATAGATAAAAATTTATGCTTAAAATATTCATATAATCATGTTAATAAATTTTAGAAGAAAGTGGAAACAATGTTTATAGTTTATACTTATATAAAATTTCTTTTCTTTATTAGAAATTATATATATATTTTCAATAATATATTCATAAAATTTCATCATAATTGATATCATTAATTGCAAAAAGATCAAAAAGACCTAATCTTATAATTGATAAAATGACAAAGAACACCCTCAAGCATTTCAAAAAATGTTTATAGTGTATTAGAGAACACTATATCAATTTACCTTTGTGATATTGGTGGAGTGATTCCTCTAGAAACTAGACATCATGTTCCTCAATCTTGTAATGTCTTTTTATTTCAAGATGTAAATGTCTAGAACAATTATATAAGCCTCCTCTATTTAGTGTTTTTCTATTAATATGATTTTTTTAAATGTTTATAATTTATATTGATTGTAGTGACATATTTTTCTTCGTATATTAAATTATATTCAAAAGCATAAAATTATTTCTTTCAGAATTAATTTTAGAATTATTGTGTAAGTTCACAACAAATATACATATTAGTGTCATAATATATATTAGCTCCACATTTACCTAACATAAATGATAGTGAAATGGTAAGATAGCTATTCAGTTTTTAAAAGATTGTGAACTAATACCAATAATGAAATAATTCAATTTCATGTTATAGACACCCTTTGTTGAGACATCTATTCATTCAAGTTTTAAAATATTTTTCTAAGATTTAACATGGACCATTTTTTGTCTAGTCATCTTTTAAGATAGAGCATGTGATTAAATCGAGTTTCTATTATATTGACAAAACACTCTATTAATGGTTCATTAATGGATATAGTATCTAGGTGATACTTTACATAAACACTAAAGTGGAAATAAGATAATTATCTTCTTAAAGAAGGTAAAAATGACATGGTAATATAGTAACATAATTATCTTTTCAAACAAGTTTGAAATGTTGAGATATTTTAATAATCTATTAATCATGATATTTTTGAAGACAATACAACACTTAAGTCTTAATACTTGTCTAATAATTCCTCTAAATAAAGATCATATTGTATCAAAAAATTAAATGAAATGATTTTTAGATCATTATATCTAATAAATATAATAATAAAAAATATCATTAAATTAAATTATAATGAATAATAAAATGAATCTATGAAAATTTTCTATGAAGTCTTGTAAGATCATTGTTTTATAATGATTTCACCATCTTTTCTTGCTATTATAAAAAAATGTTAAAAAAGTTTACAATGGTTATAGATTCAATTGAAGTTAGATTATTATAATTTACACTGAAGGCGTATCCAATATGAACAAGACCAACCTCAAAAGTGTAATCAACGGTTTGCATTTATCAATACACCTTGCACACGATTGAACTGATCGTGGCCATTTACTTATCTCGTCGATCTATGCAAGTTGCAGTTGAGGCAGCTATGCCAGCAACACCGTCTTTTATTACAAAAGGTTATGCTTAGATTTTCTTTCTCCTCCTCCTCACACCTTCCCTTCCCTTTCCTCACACTGTCTAAGGTTTTTTTCTCTTCTACTTGCTCAGGGTATAAGACGAACGGAAAATACTTCTAAATTTTTGTATATTTTTTTCTCACAACTTCCCTTTTATAGATTAGGATTTCAAACCCAGTGGCCTCCATATCTTATTAGGATTTGAGCTTTTTCTTCTTTGAGGTCAGCTACTGCGAGAAAAAAGTAGAGGAAATCAAGATAATGGTGGAAACAAACAAAACAACAGCTCATCTGCATGCAATTGTTGAATACGGAAAAATGCTCCTACACCACAAGGAACGCAACACCAGAGTTCAGACTAGTATGTGATGAAAATAATATGGTCCGCAATATATTTAGGTTTTGTTCTAGGGTTTCAATTCTGGGGCTATTAATTAATCTTTTCTTTATTTTGTAAAGCTTTGTTGCTTTGTAGTCTTCATCTTAGATGCCATACATAGGGGCGCCTCTTACATTGAAATCCTTCATGAATAGGGCATGACTCGTGACTTACTTGGATGTTGTATTTTATGTAATTTTAGAGTTTAATATGCTTTAATGGAATTTAAATCTCTTAGGATTTGTTACTTTTTTTCATATAGGTCTATAAAGTTGGACGATTCATTTTATGTAATTTTGGCACGTAATAGTCCGTTAGAGATTTGAACTCATTACTTTTCCTTCTAGAAGAAAAGTACAGTTTTAACTTTTTATATGATAATCTTTGGAGTAATTTCCATGGATGAGGTGTAGTTCTTCCCTCAGATTCATTTGAGATTTGTAGTGGACTTGAGTTTTATGTGTATTTTACGAATTTCAACACTTTATCATAAATCCTGGGGATGGGAGCTTTGGCTCTGCTTTAAAAGTTTTACATTTTTATCACTGAAGCATGTTTAAATTGATGTTGTTTGATGATTTTTTAAAATATCCAACTTATTTTACGTTTTTGTCAAATGTTTATGAATTTTTTGAAGCCCCATGCTCAACGAAAAACTGAAAAATGTGATTGTAATGGCTGTTATATTCTACATGTTTTATTGTCGTTTTCATCATTATGTGGGTTAAATATTTTTAATCTATTTTCCCTATATTTGTTGTGTAAGGATAAGTAGTTGCATTTTATTGTTTGGGCTCAGGGAGTTTTTATGAGTCTCCTTCAATGTGGTTTTGGGACCACTTGGGCCACATTATTGTTTTGTAAAAATAAGTCATTAATCTTAGACTCTAATGTATCCTATCATTGTTGTGCCACGACCTTGTATATGTACACCAGAATTAAAGGCCACCTTATTACAGTCAGGGGATTTAAACCCATGTTGCATTTTTACACTCTACCATATGGTACACTACTACCTATTCCATGTAAGGTAGTTGAAGTTCTTACAGGGATCAAATGTGGTAGGTAGGGTTTTAGAAGCCTTTACATTTTGGTGTTAAAATATTTCTTTGAATGGAAGAATAGCCAGTTGCCAAAGTTGGAAATTTTAAAGCAATATTAGAAATGGTAAAGTTGAAATGGGGTGATACTTCTTGCAAATAGAGGTGAATCTTGAAAATGAAGGCCTGGCTTTTTCTTAGATTTCTGTTATTTTAAATACAAGGAGCAATGTGCACATAAAATAAATTATATAAGCCAGTCTTACCAGAAGCTCAATAAGACCCTAGCATACCATTTATTTTATAGTTCGCTTGTGAGACATGTGGAAACTGTCAGAAAGAAAGAAAATGAATTTATCAATGACACTGAATGATGAAAGTATGTCTATGACACTCAAAAGTATAGAGTAACAATAGCAAAAGGAGCCAAATTTTAGCTTCAACATATAAAGAAACTACAGGCTATATGAAAAAAGCATAACACAAGATTCTGACTACCTGGGGGATGGAAGGTGAACCCTAAGCATGTCAGGAAACACAATGTTATGTATTACAAAAATTACAAATAACCACAGAACTGCCACAGGAGGATATTGATGGCATTAGATATTCGGATAGTTGAGATAATCAGCTAGTATATCTTTTTGTCATAGACTTTAGTTCTAGTATGCTTTATAAACTATATCATGATTTGTGTATTGCTATTGTATTATGACATCGAATGATTTGTAAAATCTTATACCATGTAGTTTAATTTAACATTGATTATATAATACATAATAATGTGTTATGTGTTCAGTACCATTTTGGACCTGCATAATATATTCTATATTCTATTTATAGCTTAATTGTACCATAATTCAAGGTATATACAAATCTTAGGCTCCAAAGAATGTGGTGACAGTGCCATAATATAATAGCTGGCGTGCAATGAATCATGTTATCTAACTATTCATATTTATAGGAGATAAAATTGATCCTATTTATTATATTTTATTCAATGGGAAATGCATGCATATCTGAACCTGCTCAAATGTTGTATTAATTTACACAAGAATTATTTGTATTTGTGGTTAAAATGATATAGATGCCAAGTTCTATGAGCACATAACAGTTGTGCATGTGGAAAAATTCTCTTCTACTTGCAGAAATTAAGTCATTGTGCTCACTGTGCTTATTCCAAACAACATAATATTTTTGACAGTTGCCTTTGATGTGAGGTCAATCAGACTCTGTTATTGGATTTGAATACTGAACAGGATGATTCAAGACCACTCAAACAAAAGGCTTTAGGGTTGGGGGTTAGGGCCTTTTGTACAAAATAAAGGCCATATTTTAACTTAAATTTTACAAATAAAAAAGGAAGAACTTTGTTAAAAATTCTAAACTAGAAAGATGGAATTTGAAAAAAACTTTGAAAATCGTTGAATGTTAATTAGAAATCAAGTTTAAACCCTACAGTTTGTGTCCTATAGCCCCAAAAATCTCCAAATCCAGCTTCAAAATGCTCTTAGTCCTCTAAAATATCTTGTGCAATACAAGAAGAAATTAAAAAAACATTTTTATGTTCCAAAATTCTCCAAACCCACCTAGAAAATGCTCTGATTCCTCTAAGAAATCTTGTGCAAATGTGAAAAGAAACAAAAACTATTTTTCTTCAAAAAATCATCTCAACTATCCCCATTTTCTTGCTATTTTTTGGGTAAAAATCATCAAAAAATTGTGTGGGTTAAGTCACTGTTTAAAATGTGATTTTCATCATAAAAAGTTCAGCAAAACTGTTGGTCGGTGATTTCTTGTGATTCTTTTGCAGTTTTTTTTCTTATGCATCAATCATTCTTATTTTTAATATTTAAAAAATATTGTGGGTGTGCAATACAGCCCACACAGCATTCAAGTAGCTTCTTTGAAAACACATTGTTTGCGAAGATTAATGCTGTTGGGTGCTGCAGTGCCATTTTTTCCTCAATTACCACTGCTGATGCTTTTTTCCCTATACTGCAGGTTCATTTTCCCTCATACTGCAGGTTTACAAGTATTATCATGATTTAAAAAGTTAGGTTACAAATCAATTCTTTATTTTACCGAAAATTTATAAATAGTTAAAATATTTCATAGATCCAAACTTTGTTTTTGATAGGTAAATTGAGGGGATCTATTGATCTCTTGCCCATAAGTTATAACCAAAAGAAACTTTGTAACAACCATAAAGACTAGGAGGTGAAACCTCAATACAACTGAATCTAACCTTGCTTGAAGAAGCTGGAGATAGTCACAACTATTGGTCCAATATTGATAAAAATATTGGACATTATATAAACAACTACTATCACAACTATTGAAACATGCTCAGGTATTGAGTCCTCTCCCCTATATGATAGTCAATTAGAGGTAAAAATGTCAAGAGGTGAGGAGTATAAACCATTTTTCAGGTTATGATATATTAATTAAGAGAAACGGTGAGAAAAGGGCTTGACTAAAATTGGATATTAAAAACTGTGACAAGACATAAAACTTGCATGGTATAGAAAATCACATTTCAAACCCATAAAAGAATGCATTGGTTCCTTACAATTACAAAAACAACAATAACAATAGAAACAAATGTGACCTATCTCAAATAATCATAACAAGATAAACTCACTACTTACCCCTCTCTCACTCTTCCCCTTTTATCTCTCCCTCTTTCTATTCCTATCTCTTTAAACAATAGACCTAACTTTTTCCTAATTGACCTTCCGCACCTCTTCGGCGTACCCATTGCACACCAAGGTGCAATTGCTAGTTATACGTCTTTGAAATCACTTGATATGCAAGGATGCTGACCAAAGGTATCGCTGTCGTCGTCTTCTACCTGATCTAGCATCACCTGTAGATACCTCGGAATTTGTGGCGCAGAAACCTCTATCGTCCCTTCCAATATCTTCACCACTTCACCCATGCTTGGCCTCCTATCTTCATCGTCTTGAATGCACAGTCCGCCAACTACAGCAGCTCTTCTTACCTCTTCAATATTTGCCTCATTTGCTATTCTTACATCCACAACACCTATTATGTTTCCTCTCTGAATTTGCGATGAAGCCCAGGTAGGAAAGTACAACCTGCTCTCCTCCACCTTCAAGTCCAGATTTCTACGACCGGATATAATTTCAAGCAACGTCATACCAAAACTGTACACGTCCACCTTGGGAGTGATAGGAAGGCCAGAGATCCACTCGGGGGCCAAGTACCCTCGAGTTCCTCTGGTGGTCGTCAATACACGGCTGAAATCTCTGCCCACCAGCTTAGCCAACCCAAAATCAGCTATCTTTGGGCTGTAGTCGCCGTCCACAAGAATGTTTTCAGGCTTAATATCGCAGTGAATGATACGATCCCTGCATTCCTCATGGAGATAAAGTAATCCTCGTGCAGTCCCCAGTGCGATCTCAAATCGGGTCTTCCAATCCAACATTTTCTCTGTTTCTTCCTCTTTACAGAAGAGGAATGAATTTAGAGAGCCGTTGGGCATGTACGCATAAACCAGTAGCCTTCGAGAGCCTTCTACGCAAAATCCCCAGAGCCTCACCAAATTCACATGCTGTATTCTTCCGATGGTGCTTATTTCCGCACGGAATTGCTTTTCTGCTCTTGCAGAACCCTCTAATCTCTTAACCGCCACAACCGTGCTATCCGGCAGAGTGCCTTTGAACACAGAACCGAATGCTCCGCTTCCCAGCTTATGCTTGAAATTCTCGGTTGCAATTCGCAGCTCTCTATAAGTGAACGTTTTGAGCATGATTGGCACGTCCTCTTCTACGTTCTTCTTCCGCAGTCTTCGACGTTTCCACAGAACAAATGCGGCGAAGATGAGAGCTAAAACAGTAGAGATAGTCACGGCAGAAAGAAGTAAGATAAGAAGTACAGGGGCTTTGCCGCTTCTCTCCGATGCCGAGTGCGACAACTCAGAAGCAGCCAACCTGATGAAGATGGATTGGCTGTCAGATGAAACGCTCATTTTGAATAAATCCCCAAACCAGAGTCTACATACTGGTAGATCAGAAATAACAAAAGTGAAGGCTGTACAGGAGCAATTTTTGAGACAAGCCGTCCTGCAGCCTTGCAGTGTTTGGTCTTTGTTGCAGGAGACAGCTTCTTCTTCGGGCAAGTATCGGTTCTTGTATTCCAAGAAGACGTCGGTAGTGCCCACTGTGATAGAGCATTGCAGGGGTCTTCTTCGAGCACACCCACTTGACCACCAACCTTGAGAGTTGTTCTTGGGAGTGAAAACCTCATCACAACTACACACATCATTCGCATTGCACAATCCATACGCCCCGCAGATATCATAGTCACTGCATTGACCTCGGTATGTCGACCACGCCAGATTCCATGTACCATCATCCATCCAGTAGTAAAGTTTTAATTCGCCGGTCTCATCGACCAGGATCCGCCCTGTGAGGGTATGTCCTACCGGGATAACTCTAAAATGAAAGAATATTCTTGAAGGAGTAACCCTCACACATGACATTTCAAATTTCTTAGGATAATACACCTCCGGAACGTTGGCAAAATAATTTGCAGTCCACTCTCCAGTGGACCAATATGGAACACTGTTGTTATAGACCATCACCATCTGCGTCTTTCCTGGAAACATGTCCATTCCTATAGAGAAGAACCCACTTGCTGGATCCACAGAACTCTTCCACGTGGTTAGCCTCATGCCTTTCCACATCTTCATGCCAGGCAACAATGTATCTCCTGGATGAGCGAAACTCTCCCAAACAATCTCAGTGTTGTTCTGGGCGTGACCCAGAATAATGAAATTGCCAGGTTCCGTTATTATCGCCTGCGATCCTTTCTGGTCAATATCAGTGGACCACACTGACCGGCCCTTTCTATCAAAGAGTCTGAGACGACCCTCGCTTGAAAATTTCAGAACGCCGGGCATGCCTTTGACAGGATTATCTCTGTTAGCCACCCAAACTATGACCTTCGGAGAGATTCGTGCGTACCAGATGCCAATGTACCAATTATTCGTTCCTCTCGGACTGAAAAATCCCACTGCAAACGTGCCATTCTTTGACGTTATGGTCTGATTTCCAGCGAGCGAATCCCCCAGTAAAAGCGTATCCCCACCATCTAGTGCTAATGAACTGCAATGGTTCACTGCAATAATCATGGTAATAGCTAGGACCAAATACTTCGTCGCCATTTCGATAACCATAGCAGCTGTATTTTTCGACTTTAAATAGAAAACAAACATGCTACGGAATGAAAGAACATGCCCGAAGTAGTGCCGGGGAACCCACGGAAATGAGTTCAGAGCTTCTTTGAGAACGCATACCGCCCGTTTTCATCCTTCAAAAATTTTCAAATATTCTACTCACAAAAAAATGAATCAAACAAAAAAATGATTTGACAACGCACGGACGCCACTTCGTCATACGCACAATTTCACTCTGTCACACACGCAACCTGTTCTTCTAAACGAAAATATACGTTTTTTCTACGCTTGAAGATAGAACGTAAGTCTTGTCTTTTGTCCCGGTCAAAAGACGGACATATTACTCGTAACGGGCGCGAAGGCAATCTCTTTTGAATGGTTTTATGAAAATGAAATTGTATTAATAATAACTACCTAGTAATCTTGGTGTGAAATGGTTATGCTCGAAGAATTAGTGGAAAGTTAATCTGTGGTTTTTATTTTTATTTTTATATATAATTGTCTAATACATGAAGTCAAGTCAATTGATATGGGGTTAAAAAAATTAAATTGTGTAATCAATTTCTTGATAAACAAGTCATAGATTTGTATTGAGTATTTCTTGCCAGGTTCCGTTATTATCTTCCTATTTCTCATATCATGAGCAAAAGACGCATGGAATACCACCTAATGGCGACAACAAAGGGTCCAATTTGAGGAACATCAATATATTGTAATATCCCTCTAAATTGTATATTGTCTCCCAATGAAAGAAACATTCAACACACAAGTAGGTAGAGGAGCTCAAATCTAAGTAGATGAGGACTCTTATTGAGGGTTGATTAAATATCATGAGGTGCCAATGGTGAGTTGTGAGTCATGACTAATAATAAGATTATTCTAATAGTGGAGGGTTTCTCCAAAAATATATAGTCAACTCCATCCTTACCAATGATGAGAGAAAAGGTGTTAATAAATATTAACGATATCTCTAAGGGTAGTTATCCACTCTATTTTGAAAAAAATATTAGTTTATTTCAATACAAATATTCAACAAGATACATGTGGGGTAAAGGTGCACAAATATTTCATTATAGTTATGGCACAAAATGGATGTTGATGGTTATCTTTCTCTATTTTATTTACAAAAATACTTCTAGAATAAATTGTGTATGTTTGTTTAATCAATGTTTACATCATTATTAAGAGGAAGAGTCCTAATGATGGATTGGTGAGTACAATTTGAAATGTTGATTCAAAAAATATGTAATTTTTTTTCTAGAAGAATCCTATAAATACAATATTAAATATGAAAAAATTATGCCAATTATTCCTCTATTTTATCAGGGTTTCATTATATAACAAATTTTCATTAAATTCTTATCTTTTAAAATATTAAGTTTTATGGTAGTAAAGTTACCTTAGTGACTTGTAATATTTTAATACTTTATTATTATTAAATAATTAGTTATTTCCTCGTAGTTTGGTTATTCAAGAAGTTATAATGGAGAGGTTCTAGAAAATCCATATTGTAATACATTACAAATAAACTCTGAATAATAATAGCATCATTTTATATTTAATATTTTGCAAATGTAAATGCTTGTTTATTTTTCCACTATGGTATCAGAGCATATCACTCAAATCATCAAACATAGCAAAAGCATTATGAGTAAGAGATAAAATTTTCATAAGGAAATTTTTAAAATACATTAATTATTAAGGACATGATTGGGAGTGCATATTGATCTAGCTACTACAATATTTAATCATGTCTTTCCTATTTCTTGTTTGACTACAAATAGCTGCTTGAATTTACAGATTCCAATGACAACATAGAAAAGTGACATATACTCTATATTTTTTTTTCATTATTATTTTCAATATGCCTCTACTAATATGGAAATTGCAAGTGATCACTAAGGCATTTAACCAATTTTTCTCCACATTAAGTGTGTTTTGATTAAACTTGTGAAGGGATTGTACCCATTTACAAAATAGTTGTAGAGGCCAAATAGGGGAGGTCACAAGACATGAGGCACTCGAAAATCAAAAGAAAAACAACTACATAGAGACCAACAAACAAAACAAGACAATACATAAGGGAGAGCCAGCCAAGGACTAGACCAACTACGAGTCACCCAACAACTTGATGCAACTAATGGTTTGTCATTCATTTAGTAGAAATTGTAGTTCTTCAAAGGACAAGGGCTTCTTTTGTGCAACTTGGTCCTCTTGAGTATTGTGTGAAGTAGAACAACCACCTTTCATGCCCTTCTTCTTTGAGTTCACTTGTTCCTAACATTCATCACCAACCCTTTTGCAATGACTATTGCAGAGCTCCTGCTAGAACACCTAAATGGTGGCCATAGTTTTTTTCACTATTTCCTTGTTGTAGTCAATAATTTTATGCAAACACTTGAGAGTCTTTTCCTAATTGCTATGTATGGTATCCAATTCCTCATGTAGTTTCTCCCTCTCTTCCACAATACTGACCACAACCCTAAGTTCATCAACTTCATTTTCCCAATTGGCCCACTTGTCAAAAAACTTGGAAAGGGAAGTCGAAAGGGCCCAATGACCCTCATCATCAACGTCACTTGACCAAGTCTCCTTCTGATTAAGAACCTTCTCTTCCAAATGTTGAATTTTGTCTTTGGACATGATAAGATGGGTGAGCAACCATTTTAGCATGTCAATCTAAACATTTACATCATTTCTCAAGTCACTAAATTTTAATTTTTAGGGGGGCATGCACCTGGAACAAACAACATCATCCATTTGGGGGTCTTCAAGGGAATTGTCTAGATTGACACAAAGTGTAGGGGAATTTAGAGGCCTATAAGGGTTAGTGGATAAGGGTGGCTTGGATGCTTTAGAGAGTTCTTCATGAATAGGGGGACTAGTGGGCGAACCTTCTGGGGTGGGGTTCCAAGATTCATCATCATATTTATCAGAAATGGATATTTTAGTGGGGTAAAAAAATGAAACACTTTTTTTTTAGAACCTAGGGTGGGGACCTCAAGGGTAGGGGATTTACCTTTAGCCCTAGTAACCCTCTGAGAATTTGAGGATGGCATTAATTTTAGGCCAAGGGTAGGGGGAGCCCTCCAAGGGTTTAACATAATTTCTAACCTTGAGATATTTTTTCATAGAAGAGTAGAACAATCTATAAATCAACCCTTGGTAGGTAGGTAAATTCTTCCCTTAATTGTAAATGGCCTTAATATACTATTTGAGGGAAGACATAATCTAGAATGTAAAGTTCATTTTAAAATTATAATGTAAGTGATTAGGCATGGAAAATAGGTGGGCATGGAAGCACTTAAACCTACCTTCCAAAGTAACATAAAACATCAAAAAA
This sequence comes from Sequoia sempervirens, assembly GCA_007258455.2. Taxonomy (NCBI): domain Eukaryota; kingdom Viridiplantae; phylum Streptophyta; class Pinopsida; order Cupressales; family Cupressaceae; genus Sequoia; species Sequoia sempervirens. Next base: position 23,604 of record VDFB02293104.1, on the reverse strand, counting down.
TCCACCATTCTGTTCTAAACATTTGGGAGGTCATCTCTTTTGAACACATTCTACATCTGATTGATCTAAATTCCCATTTCTTTAGAAATTTGTCCATCTCCTTTTAATAATGGTCTTTCAGCTTCCTAGGGAAATAGGTCCCTTCCATGGAGAGGTTGGTTACCTTTGCAATAAGCTCCATATTAACAAAGAAGGAGTAATCCCCAATAGTTACAATGCCATCATTCTAGGAATTACCAAATTCCATGGAAATGTTAAGATCATGCCCCACCATACCTTCAACATAAGTAGCCAACTTTCCCTGTTGGAGGATTGTCCAGAAATCCTTATCATTCTTCCAAAATTTGTAGGAGGTGGGCTCCTGTTGGACAAGATCACCAACCATCATGACATAAACTTCAGACAGAGTAAAATTAGGAATTGTATAGAAGAACTAGGTAAAATGCACAAACAAATGTAGTGCTAACTTAAGAATAGGTGGGATGGGATGAAATGATTTCCTTAAATGCAATCTGTGCCATATGTCAATATGCGCTAATGAGGTGTTCAACTCAAAATCAATATTAAAGAGTAATTTTTTATCATTTATTAAAAGCTCACACATGTAATCAAGGATAATTGAAAGATCATCCCAAATAGTAATCTTTTATGTAAAGGCTCCCGAATTTGCTAAAGCATATGCCACTTTATTGCCAGCTTGAAACATGTGAGGAAATCTGCAAATTCCAAGGGTCATTATGACATTATGAGCCAAGAGGATGGGGTCTCGTAGGTTTTGAACCATCAATTTTGAGGGTGACTATGGACTTCTCTTGCACTCTTATGATCTTTCAACTAAAAGGAGAGAGATATAACCCTAAAATTGAGGTGGTTCACTCAAATTAAGGAATGCAACATGGAATTGAGACTAAATGTAATGATCTTAATGTAACTAAGCTATGAAATTGATTTATTATGAATGCACAACTAATGAAATATGCAATGTTTAAAAACACAGTGAGGTATGCAAAAATGAACTAAAACATGAACAAACACAAACAAAATTGAAAGAGGTTAAACAAAGTGCACCTGGGAATTGGATGTTGAATCTAGATGGCTCTAAAACCTATCAAAAATCACTGTAAATCACCAGTGGGACTCATTCACCACTAATGGTGAATCAGTCCTGCTACTGGTAAAAACACCTAGAAATTCTTTCCAATAGTTGACAACTAGATTCTGACAAAATCAAATTTTTTAGCCCTCAGGTGGGACTCATTCACCACTAATGGTGAATCAGTCCTCCTCCAAAATTTTGCATATTGAATGGTCAATCTTGTAGGTCTAGATCTGCACTTGTCTTCTTGTCAGGTTGACGGAGTCAAATCTAGAAAAAATGGGTTGTAGGTTGTCTCCAAGCTTGAAATAGGGTTTAGTTGACTTGTTGTCCACTTTTCAACACCTAATTGCTTGACAAATCTACATACAAAAGTCTACAAACACACATGCAAAAGGGGAGAAATGGTTAAGGGTTAGAGTATAGGGATTTGCTTTGGTCAAATCCCACTTTGGTAATCAAACCCTTAATAAAGAAATAAAATGAAATGCGCAAGGAATGATGAGTAAAAAACATGCAAATTTTCTAAACTCACCAAAAACCTTGTTGAAGAAGTCTGAAGATATGTCAATGGCTACTCCAAGATGCTTGATTGATTGCTTGATTGAATGATGCTTGAATGCTTGAGTCAATTAGTGAATGGGTGATCTTGATGAATGCTTGAATGAATGAGGGTTGAAATGAGAAGAAAAAAAATTATTTATACACTTATTCCCTAATAACCCAATAATACCTCATCATAGGTTGACATAAGGTCCTTTTGAATAAAAACCTGAAAGGAATTTTGAATTATTTTGAATTTGGAGCCAAGAGGGACTCATTCACCACCCATGGCGAATGGGTCCCACCTTGGGCTTGTAAGTGGGTGTCAGGAATCAACTTGCATTTAATGGTGTTTGTTAGGTTTACATTAAAAAATACAATTAATTAAGTCTTATGAGTGCATAAAGGGGTCAAATAAAGCATAAGAAAGGTGTAAATAGTGATGAAAAGCCTAGAGAAGCATGAAATATTGTTACAAGAATTAACAACACTTTAAAATAAGACTTAATAAGTGATGAAAAGGTTCCTTTTAGGTGAATTATAATGAGAAGAGTTTATAAAAGTGTAGAAATGTGTTACAAAACTTCATAACACCTTCACAAGATGTCATACTTTAAATTTTTAAGACCTAATGTGAATGCATAAGTTACATTGAAACATTAAATCAAAGCAAGATAAGTCAAACATCACAAGAGAAAGACCTAAAAGACCATGAAAATTTCAATGATCCATTTTTCTATGGTACATTTAGCCCCCACTTTAGTGAGAGGATGAAGTTGCTTCAAACTCACACTAAAGTAGCCATGCATATCAAGAAGGATCCAAATGCACTTATGTTAGCAAGATGGAATGGCAACAATCAAGAGGGATGATCAAGCCCCGGGATGAAGATCCCATGACAAACTAAACATAAGAACAAGGGAACACATATGAGAGAAAGAAGGAAAAAGGAAAAGGAAAATGTTGGATCAAGCTTCAATCGTTTGTTTAGCTTGTTGTGAATTAGATCTAGGTTGTTTGTTTGAAAAAAAAATGCATACTCACTTTGGGGCGACATAACTTATGGCGGTCCTCTAGGTGAGAAGACCCAAAAGGTGAAATACATACACTAGTTGGTATGCACTCACAAACACATAGGTGGCTATGGGGAAATTCGTGTCATTGAATGGGCTTCCTGCTCAACCATATCAAAGTTATACCTCTTGATAACTTTAACAATTCACCACAAAGGAAAATGTCAGTTCATGCTTCATGAGACAAGAAAAGCTTCATATGCTTAGAACTCATGAAAAAATGCAAAGGTACCACAGGCATGCAAGTTACGTTATGCAAGGTAGCAAAGATGTAAAATGTATGAATACAAAATTGCAAAAGATGTTCAAAGGAGTCTTGTTAAGTTCATGCAATGTCTATCACTTAGGGAACGTTGTGTCTAATGTCTCCAATAGAGGACCGATCAAAGAATAGTATATTCATAACTTAGGGGATGAAATGTGTCACATCAGGCCACTAAGAGGAATGCAATATGCTAAGAGATATCACACTTATGAAGGAAATCACACCCAATGTCATCCACAAAGTGACAAACACATTGTATGAAGTGACAAGGTTGCACTAAGAAACAAGAATGTAAATGAATAATTCCAATGTATGCCCCCCTCTTTAAAGGAATTGCTACACACTATTCTGTGAGCAATTACTTTAAAGTAGCAAAGGGAAAAGAAATGCAAGAAGAAAACAAGACATGAGAGACAACTTGGAAAGCCCCTATGCCAAGTCACATGCTTCCAAGTAAGACTGCTTCATGTAAACAAAAAAGAGAAAAAAATAAAGGAGGGTTACCCCCTAGAAAGGAACATACCAAACACATAAGGGTCATTATGTTTGTTGCTGCAATGTTTTTATGAAAGAGCTCGAAATTGTCATCATTCCCCAAAGCACATAGAACTGGAAGAATGACACAAAGAGAGTGAAAACAAAAGAAAAACAAAGTCCATTTTGGGTCAACATGGAAGAGACATTGCAGTCTCAATGCTTTGCATTGTCCCCAAAAGGAAAACACAAGAAAAAAGAAAAAAAAAGGCAAAGGAAAAGGAAAAGCTTTTGGGTCAACATGAAGGAGACATTTTGGTCTTAATGCCTTGTGTCATCCCCAAAAGGAAAAACACAAGAAAAGATAAAAAAGGAAAAGAAAAAGGGACTTTTCAGTCAATATGGAAGAGACATAGGGCGTCTCAATGCTTTGCGTCATTGCCAAAAGGAAAAAAAAAACAAAAGTGAAAAGGAAAGCATAAAGTATGACTCATAGAAGAATAGAGGTACAAATAGAGGAAGTGCACAAAGAGAGAGAACACCAAATGCACATTATGGGGAAACATGATATGCACACACAAGAACACTAAATAAAAGAAAAAGAGAAAGGAATATTAGAAAATGTACTATGGGATGATAGGATAGCAATTGGTGTCAGTGAAGTGATACTTGTTCTGTATGTCCTTCAATGTCTGACATTCATCAGTTCGGTGTCCAAGAATACGATGATATTTTCAATATGGTATGTTAGAATCTTTAGGACGGATGACCAACTTGTTTGAAGGTGGTAAGAGTATAATTCCTCTGTTTAAGAGAATATGGATTCTCCTTTCACATTCCAGTGGTGGATGGAGAGGAAACTTGAATTTCTTCAATTTGTAAGGTTGTTTTTGTTTACTAGTTTCTCCTTTTTCATGGATGGAAGGAGGAAGATGACCCATGGGGATCCTAGAATCCTTGTCATTATAATCAAGTAATGGTTGTTCAAGTGGAAGGAGGACATTCAAGTTAGGAGGAGAATCAAAGATCATTGTACCATCATCTTGAAGTCTCCATTATTCAAAAGGAGGCTTGTTGTCATGAGGAGGATCTTTATACCCTAATCCTATTTTGTTTTCATCTGTTGGTCTTTGTTCCAAAAGTTGGTGAATGTTATGCTTAGTTGTGTTATCACAACCTTGTTTGCTTATGATAGTAAAACCTTTTCCATATGTTTCTTCAAAATTGATTGGTGTGTTTGTACCTATGTTATTATAAAATGGTTGGTGGTTGTGTAGAGGAACTAGGTCCACATGTGGGAGGGAACTTAGGCCCTTTAGTTGTTTCAGGATGTAAATAACCAAACATGTGAGGAGGTGGAATAGTAGGAAGATCTTGTGACTCCATGGATGGGTAAAAGGCTACATTGGCTTCAAGGTTATCAATGCATGAAATTAAGAACTTGGTCATGCTATCATCATATTCTCCAATGATGTCTACAACATGAGGAGGAAACTCATTTAGAGTTGAAAGAGCATGAGGAAACTCAAGGTCATTAGGATCACAACCAAAGGCACAATTGGACATATCTATAAGGGATTTCAATGAATTCCAAAACTTATTAAAGTAGAAAGCCATGATGACAATGAATAAAAGTAAACTAATATGCAAGAAAGTATATAAAATAGAAAATCTGGAAAGTATGATAGAAAGTAATAACAATAAACTGTGATGCAAAAAATACCTAGAAAATGCTTGAAAATGCAGTTTAAAATGTGCAGCTAGATTGATTCGTCCAGGGTGGCGAATGAGTCTAGGTATGAGATTTTTTTTTTTTTTTCAAAAAAATTGAAATGATTTTAATGCTTTTCAGATACAAAATGATGATGCAAAGGAAGATTTTCAGTTTTTTAATGATTTGATATGCAAAACTGAAATCTATATGATTCTTTCACTAATGCAATTTTAGAAACCCTAGGATGCAAAAACAAAATAAAACCTAATTGAATGTTCATGCAAAGGAAACCTAGGATGCAAGATGCAATCAAAGTCAAAAAGATAATGTGTTCAAAATGAAGGTTCACCAAAATGAACAAATCAATTTTGAGGGTGACTATGGGCTTCTCTTGCACTTTTAGGATCTTTCACCTAAAAGGAGAGAGATAGAACCCTAAAATTGAGGTGGTTCACTCAAATTAAGGAATGTAATGTGGAATTGAGATTAAATGTAATGATCTTAATGCAACTAAATTATGAAATTGATTGATTATGAATACAAAACCAATGAAATGTGCAATGCTTCAAAACACAGTGAGGTATGCAAAAATGAAATAAAACATGAACAAACACAAACAAAATTGAAAGAGGTTGAATAGAGTGTACCTAGGAATTGGATGTTGAATCATGAAGGCTTTGAAAACTAGAAGAAATCACTATTAATCACCAGTGGGGCTCATTCACCACTGATGGAAAATCAGTCCCTCTACTTCTAAAAATACCTAAAACTACTTTCTAACTGTCGAGAACTGGATTTTGACAAAATCAAAATTTTTAGCCCTCAGGTGGGACTCATTTTCCAATGATGGTAAATCAGTCATCCTCCAAAATTCTACAAATTCAAAGATCAATCCTATATGTCTAGATCTGCACTTGTCTTCTTGTTGAGTTGACAGAGTCAAATCTACAGAAATTGGGCTATTAGTTGTCTCCAAGCTTGAAATAGGGTTTAGTTGACTTGAAACACTTTATTGACTTGTTTTCTACATTTTAACACCTAATTTCTTGAAAAATATGCATACAAAAGTCTGCAAACACACATGCAAAAGGGGAAAAATGGTAAAGGGTTAGAGTATAGGGATTTTCCTTGGTCAAATCCCAGTTTGGTAATCAAACCCTTAATAAAGAAATGAAATGAAATGAGCAAGGAATGATGAATAAACAACACACAAATTCTGTAAGCTCACCAAAAACCTTGTTGAAGAAGTTTGAAGATATGTCAATGGCTGCTCCAAGATGCTTGATTAATTGTTTGATTGAATGATGCTTGAATGCTTGAGTGAATTAGTGAATGAGTGAACTTGATGAATTATTGAATGAATGGGGGTTGAAATGAGAAGAAAAACACTTATTTATACAAACTTATTCCCTAATAACCCTAATAATACCTCATCACAGACCGACATAAGGTATTTTTGAATAAAAAATTGAAAGGAATTTTGAATTATTTTGAATTTGGAGCCAAGAGGGACTCATTCACCACCCATGGCGAATGGTTCCCACCTTGGGCTTGCAAGTGGGTCTCGTGAATTAACTTGCATTTAATGTTGTTTGTCAGGTTTACATTAAAAAATACACTTAATTAAGTCTTAAGAGTGCATAAAGGGGTCAAATAAAGCATAAGAAAGGTGTAAATAGTGATGACAAGCCTAAAAAGTGTGAAATCTCATTACAAGACTTTACAAAAACTTTAAAATAGGACTTAATAAGTGATGAAAAGGTGATTTTTAGGTGAATTATAATGAGAAGAATCTAGAAAAGTGTAGAAATGTGTTACAAAACTTCACAACACCTTCACAAGATGGCATAATTTGAATGTTTAGGACCTAATGTGAATGAATAAGTTACATTAAAACATTAAATCAAAGGAAGATAAGTCAAACATCACAAGAGAAAGACCTAAAAGACCCTAAAAATGTTAGTGATCCATTTTTCTATGGTACAAGTTCCAACATGTTCGTGTTAAGTTTTAACTTTGGGATTTAATTATTTAAGTAGTTTTCTCGTATCAAGTAGTTTTTTACCCATTTCCTTTTTCATGCCTTTAAAAGGCCTGTACAATATGTATTTTATCATCTCATCTCTTTTTGTAAATATTATCTTTGGATATTTGGTAGAATAGCTTTGAGCTTCTCTCGTGTATCTATGAGGGTGGTTTGTTGTTGTAGGTTGGGGACCCTAGAAAGGAGCTTTCATCTCCTACACAACAAGGGTTTTCATTCCCATTCAACAACATGATCATATTTATAGAATCCACTTCAATTGCTAGGTTGGACACTCCAACATTCCTAGTAACACGGATCCCATGATAAGAAGTCACCACTTCCACAAAGTTAGAATTTTTTAAAATCAAGTTAATTGTTGAACCATCAATTTTGAGGGTGACTATGGACTTCTCTTGCACTCTTAGGATCTTTCACCTAAAAGGAGAGAGATAGAACCCTAAAATTGAGGTGGTTCACTCAAACTAAGGAATGTAAGATGGAATTGGGACTAAAGACAATGATCTAAATGCACCTAAGTGATAAATTTGATTGACTATGAATGCAAAACTAATGAAATATGGAATATTTGAAAACATAGCGAGGTTTGCAAAAAGCTTAGAAAGATGAATAAAAACATAGATGAAACTAAATAGAAAGCTGCAATTCAGAATGTGTGCACCTGTGAGACTGATGAAGACTGGAAAGCACTCTAGAAATCTAGTAAATTTGACTTTTATGTTGATTGAGACTCATTCGCCACTATGGGCGAATCAGTCCTAGGATAGGGGTTTTTTCCCAGAAATTGGTTTATGCTCATTAGGTATCTGGATCTGCATCTAACTCTGAAAGTAACCTCGTGAGGGACTCATTCACCATCCATGGCGAATCAGTCCACTTTCAATTTTCTACAAACTCATATCTCAAACCTACACCTTGTCACCTGTAAAACACTTCTTGACAGAAACCTGATTCAGGATCTTGGAAAATTCCTGCAAAACAACTTAAAATTGGTTGTCTAATGGGAGGTTTTCCTTGGTCAAACCCCTACTTAGGTAATGAAACCTTGAATGGACAAAAATATGCATAAAACCCTAGCCTTAAGTGTGTTAAAGACTAGGAAAATATGAAGTATGTCAAAACCCTATTCTATTGTGCTAGAATAAGATGTGGAAATATGATTTAAATGATGCAAGACTTCAACCCTAGAAACCCTACAACATATCAAATAGATGTAAATGACATGCAAAAGTAATGCAAACCTTAAGTCTGAAGATAAAGAGAAGATGGAATCACTTTGAAAACAAGTCTTTAGGTGTGATTTGATGGCTAGTTGCATCTCCTCAACCTAGATTTCTCCATGATTCACCATAGGAATCCATCAAAAAATCTTTGCAATGTTGAATCTTGACCAAGAAGTGATCTTTAAGAACTGCAAAAACCCTAGTTTGTTGTCTTAAAGCTTCAACTTTGCTGTAGAAAATGTAAATAAACCTTGTTGTGGAAGACTCCTAAAACTTAACTTTTGAAATTGCTTTGTAAAAATGACTAAGAGATGTGAAAAATGACCTAAAATGTGTATTTATAGGCATCAACACCTAATTTTCCTGTTATTTAGACCTAAGAGGTCGACATCCACTGGAAAATTAAGTTGAGTTAATTGAATCCCTGCTCAAAATTGAAATTTCCTTGAAAAGGGACTCATTCGTCACCCTTGGTGAATGGGTCCCACCAAAGGGGATTCATTCACTGAAGGTGGCGAATGGCTCCCATTAGTGGTTTTTGAAGGTGGGTTTTCAGGATATGAATGAAGAGTGTTGTTTTTTGAGATTTAAGTGATTTTTTAAGTGAAATAGTCCTTTAGATGAAAAAATAATGGGTCTTAGGGGCCTATAAATGTTGTTTTGAAGGATGAATAATGCAGGGGTACTACTCAAAAGTAGGTCTAAATTAAGCATGAAAATGTCTCTTTTCACAAGAGTGTCCAATTTTCTATGCCACAATTGCATAAGTCAAAACCAAAATTTGTTGATGGTCATGGATTATGCCACGCCCACCTTCCTAACTCGAGTTCCCTTTTGTCAAATTTTCAAAGTTAAGCTTGAGAAAATTGAGATTTGGGGGACCAAGGAGTATTATTTCTATCAAAAGGAATACATGAGACTAGGAAATTAAAAACATCAGATAAATTCCAAGACGAGGAAATGGAGAACTCAAGGTTATAGGGATTTCTTTTTAGCTTGCAAGAGGTATTTTTAAGATTCTCAACAATTTGGTTAATAATCTTATTTGCAAAAAACTACTAGGGGATTTTTTCATTCCTGAAAATCTTATTGTTGTGCTCTTTCTAGAGTGCCTAACCTATGAAAAGGAAAGCTTGCCACCATAGCTCAATGACCAAAGGATGAGACATCGAAAAGGGCCACCTCTCCAACACCTTCTTGATATCCTTTTTCCAAACCCAACTAACCTTGAATAAGGACTATTTTTTTTCATGAATCTACCAAGAGTAGGAGTAGTGAAATAGTAGATGAGAAATAGTTTCTTCTTTAATTTCACACAGAAAGCACCTGCTTCCAAGATGTTTCCCCCTCTTTTGCAAATTATCTAGTTTGAGAATTCTTTCATGGTAGGCCATCAACTAGAAGAATTTAACCTTAGGAAAGTTTTTGTTCCTCCAAACATTCATCTAATTGAATTGAGGAACCCAAAGAGTGGATAAAATATTATATCCAAACTTAACTGATTAGTTGTACCATCCCTAGAGTCCACCCACACAAAAGAATTAGGTAAATTAGAATTGAAAATTCTTTGATTACCAACCATTTTGAGGAGTTTTGAGGTAACCAGGTGAAGTATATAGTCATACCAGTTAGGATCAATCTTCTAGAGGGGTGAGTCCAAGGAGTAGTTCATATAATCCAAAAACTTAAGGCCCATTTAGAGAAGATATTAGATTTGGTAGCATAGTAAATCAGATGGAGACCAAGATCTTGCTTTGAAATCCACCTGTCATCCCAAAAATAAATTGAATCACTAGTTTGGACCTACCAAAAGATACCTTGAGAGATTAAATTATTAGTTTTGAGGATGTTCTAGATAATGGATCCTGATGCGATTTGAATATTATGAGGGAAAGAGATTCCCTCCATACCGTGCATATATTTAGCTTTAAGGATAGACATCCATTCAACATATTCTGATTTAAAAGTCTCCAACTAACTTTGGTACTGAGCACCATGTTCATCTACTTAGTTTTTCTTAAGTCAAGGTCATCATACAATTTTTTGGAGGAAACAGTGTCCCAATTGACCAAAGAGTAGTGATTTTTTTCTTTTGTTCTTGACCATAGGAACCTTCTTTGGATCTATTCCAATTTATCAGACCATGAAGAGGGAAATAATAAATTGGGACATAAGGTAAACAAACATTCTTTGGAGAGTGGACTTCAGGAGGAGTACTTTATCAACACTAATAAGAAGTCCTTCCAAGCTACAATTTTTCTTTGAAATCTTTCAAGTAAATTGGACCACGCAAAATTTTCAACTTTACTCACTTTGAGAGGAATTCCCAAGTGATTGGAAGGGAGAGAATGGATCTAGCAGTTAAGAATCCTTGAGATTTTGGTTTGGAGCTAGAGGGGAATATTGAGGAAGGAAACCACACAAGTTTAACTAGATTAATACATTGTGTAAAATTAGAAGCAAAAAATTTAAGAACGTTAATCCACTCCTTCGCCTCTGCAAAAATGGCTTCCCCAAGAAGGATCATATCATCAATAAATTATTGATGAAAAATCAGTTGGGAGATGGAAGAAGGATAAAAAACACCTTTTGCAATGTTTTGACCAAGGACCTTTACCATCATTGTAAAGAAATAGGAGGGTAAGGAGTCCCCTTCCTATTACCATTGGAAGATGAGAAGTGGCCTTGAGGAGTACTGTTAATGATCATAGACAATGTAGGAGAGGTAATACAACCTTTAATTAGTTTTAAAATTTTACTCATGAAATAAAATCTATGCAAGAGTTTAAATAGAAAATTCTAAAAGACTTTATCATAGGCTTTGGAAATTTCCAATACGAGGGCCATACATTCCTTAATTGTTTTTCTCATAAAATGAAGGGTTTGATGAAACAACATGAAAACATTAGTAATTTGATGCCCTAGAACAAAACCTTTCTAAGCCAAATGGATTGTTTTATCAAGGGAAGGTTTAATACGATTGACAAACAGTTTTGAACAAATGTTTTACAAGGTATTACAAAGGCTAATGGGGTGAAAATGAGAAAACTTGTTGGTACCAATTTTCTTTAGAATGAGGATGATAAAATGATTATTGAACTCCTTCAAATTGCTTCCTAAAGAGAGGAATTCCTTAATAACAAGAGTAACATCTAGGCTAACAAGATCCCAAAACTTTTGATAGAAGAAAAGAGGAAAGTCATCAGGCCTTGGGGCCTTAAAAGGGTTAATGGAGGAAACAACCTCCCTAATTTCCTCATTTGAGTCTCTAGGTTCCATAAAGAGAATTTCTTGAGTGATAGAATGGGAATCACATCCAACTGGTAGTCTACCAAAATACGGGGAACTTAGCAGTGACCAAGTTGAGGAGGTTATGGAAGAAATTAACACCTTCCAGAGAAATGTCCTCCTTAGAAGATAAAACATAACCATATGCAGTAATCAATTCAAAAATAGTATAACTCTTGCTATTTCTAGAGGCAAAGAGGTGAAAAACCTTGGTGTTCTTATCCCGCTCACGAAGCCACTAGTGTCTAGCCCATTGTTTCCAATAAATTTCTTCTTTCTCAATGATATTATGCAAATCACTTAACAAAGCCTTTTCCTTATTGACCAAATCCACAAAGGATCCCATACCATCCAAATCCATTTGAACCAGTTTGAGCTGGTCCTTAAGGGATTTTCTTTGAGAAAATATATTACTGAAATAATTCTTGTTCCAACTTTTCAAGTTACTTTTTAAATTTGTATGTTTGAGGGTGAGCCTAAACATAGTTGAACGACATACCTTGGTATTGCACCATTCTTGTAGGATACCTTTGAGGTGTGGGTGTTGTGACCACATCAATTCAAACTGAAAGGGGTGCTTTGCATGGAGAGGAGTGTTCCATCTTAGGAGCAAGGGACTGTGATATGATCCTATCCCTAGGAATGATGATAACTAGAAGAAAGAAGGGAAATCCAAAATAGAGGAGACTAGGAAATGGTCTACTTTGACTTGAATTAGATTATCTCCCATTATTTTGTTAGACCAAGTGAAAGAGCTCCCTTCAAGCTCCAAGTTAGAAAGACCACCCATTAAAAGGAAATTGTTTGGATTCAAAATAGTATTAGTCTAATCAATTTATTCCCTCCCATCTTCTCTGAGGGAAAGAGAGGAGTGTCAAAGTTTCCCAACAACATCTAGTGACTTTGATGGAAAAAAATTCTACAACCCAATAGGATGTTCCAAGTGTTTCTTCTGAGCATAACATTGTTAGGAGTGTAGACATTAGATAAAACCTAGTCTTAAAGACTAGAGTATTGATAAAATTAGACATTGAGGTAGTTTCTATCCTTTGAAATTAGAGAGCCATTAAGTAAAGGTTTCCATATAGTAACAAGATCACTAGAACATCATTCCACATCAATCACCAAATAGAGATAATTAGACCATATGAACTTTTGATTTATCATAAGAAAAAAAATAGCAACAATCATTTTTGTTTCTTGAATAAGTAAAATTTTAGGGTTGTAATCTTTAATGAGATCCCTAAAAATATTCTTCTTGTTAAGGCTATTAATCCCCCTAACATTCCATGACAAGATCAACATTTTTTTAACCTTCTTGAGCCTAATTTTTCCAAGGTTGTTTGATTCCCATTGGAAATATCTTTAGTTGTGTTCTTCTGCCTTATAGTTTTGTAGACATGTGAAATTAGCATTGTGCACTTAATTAGCATCACATTCATACACTCATTAAATAAGTCAAATTCACATTCATCCATTCATCAGGTAAATCAGGTTCAATTAGTTTAATCTCTAAGGGTCATCCATTTAAATTGAATAAACTAACTTTATTTAATTTAACCCTTTCATTACCTCATTTGATTAAATAAATCAATTTTAATCAAATCCTAACATTTCATCTTTCATAAACCATCTTCTAAGTTCATCTCCTTCAAATTAATCAACCTTTATCTTACATCCCCCTTTTAATTAAATAAACCAAACTTTATTTAATAAAATCCCAAATTCATATTCCATCCCTTATTTATTTAAATAAATCCATTTGAATATTTAAGTCAAATGGGTCAAAAGCATCTAATCATCATCTAAGTTAATCAAACTATGATTAATCTAATCTAACCACCTATCCCATCCTCTAGCTTTTCCCACTTGCACATGAAAATAGATTTAATTAATTTATTAAATCTCTATTTTCTTCAACAAGGCATCTCTCAAGGAATATTCCCCAAGTTTGAATTCAAAATCCAAGTGGGATGAGTCCTTCCAACAAGGCATTTACTCTCTCTTAAATTTCCTTTGCCTTGAGCCAAGTGGCATTCAATACATTCTTCCTTCCCTCTTGCATGTCATTTCAACAATTTCAAAATTCAAATATATGCATTTATTGACACATTCTTCAAAACTTGCACATCCTCCATCCATTCACAAGTGGACAAGTGGCACTTTTCCATTGGCTAACTCTTATTCCCACATTTCTCTATTTTGGACATCTCCACAACTTAGCATTCTATAAATAAGAGGCTAATCTCCTCATTCTATCATCTACACTTTGAGTAAACTTACTATGCTCAAATCATTAGCAATTTTCATCTATTTTCATTGAGTTCATAGCTAGGTTATGCAAATTTTTCTATTAGAGCACTTATCAAGAATCAACCAAGTGGATCAATTATCATCACACATCAATCTTGCATCATAGGAGTTGGGAAAGGGCCAATTTTCACATCAAATTGGTACCAATTTCCCCATGGGATCAAGAGTTTGCTTGTTTAATTAGGATTCAATCCCTCTTTTATTTCTATTTCATTGTGTTCTTCATTCTTCTTTCCTACTTTAAACTTTTCTAATGGATTTCATGGGGAATCCTTGTTCTTGCTTGCATTTCACCTTCTAATGTGTTTGTTCATGTTGTTTTGCAGGTATTATGATTGGGGTTCGACATTTTGGCGCTAGGAGGGAATTTTCCTAATATCTTGGCTTAAGTAAGTTTAAGTGGTTTTTTTTTTTAGCTGAGATCTTACGTGGTAGTAATATAATGGATGTTGTTTTGATATTTGTTTTAGCATGATCTATTTCACCATAGACAATACTTATTAATTCTAAATCATTTGACAAAGTGATTTTCTTATCATATACTTTGATTTTAAAGACGGTATCATGAGTTGCATTGAAAGTTCAAATGATTCGTCCATGTATTGCATTCTTTCATTTGGTAGTTTCTAACAAGAAATCAAAAGGCTTCATCAAAATTTTAATGCCTTTTTTGTGATAACAAGAATTTATGTCATAGCTATGAATTTCCATTTACAGACCAGAGAACACTGCTCATTTTCTTCAAAAGGAATTGGACAACTAAATAGCGGTATGTTAATTTGAGTCAAAATAAAAAGGCCTTCAAAATTAGGATTACATAGTGGGATAAGCGTAGAAAATTAGGTACTGTATGCATAAATAAAGAAGAGAATGTAGGGAGATGGTGGCCATCAGTATTGACTATCATGTCGCCTTGGAACTTAACCTTTACAATGGTTGTTAAATGGAAATTAGGATAGAACAATGTCCTTTAAAAAGAAAATACACTGCAGATTTAAAGGTTTTTTTTTTTTATTTATGTCGAAACGACAGAGGAGCACTAAATACTGCAGTTATTAAGTTTGATATGATTCACATGACAAGAATAGATCTAAGTTCAAAGCTTCTAAGATCTTTGATGTTTTAGATTTCCTAGGTCAGCAAAGTAATCATTCTTCCTGTGCATTTATTTGGCTAAACTTTATTGTCGGTTGTAGGTTTATGAGAGCAGAATCCTATTTTGCGAAGATACAACAATGAAGGGCAGAGAGTTGGTGCAAGAGATCAAGGCATCATTACTCTTCCCCCTTTGTATGAGCCAACTCTCCCATCCCCATGTCCTTACCGTGTTAAATATCCAAGTCTAGTGTTCTTCTTCAGAACCCTATGCCAATTATTCTAGTATTTTTTTTATATCTGCTGGTAAATAGCTCATTTGTTTAATCAGTGGCTTGTCAATAATGTCCTTTTGTTAATACAACTAAACGTTTAAGGCCGCACACTTATAGCATTAGATCTCATTATTTATGATAGCTTTTAAAATGATAAATTTTCTTCTCACGAAGTGATGGGAATAGAGCCTTAAATGAGAATCTTTCCAATACCACACACATGATAGTGGGCTCGCAAGTGACTGATTATTTATTTGTTGCTCATTTGGTCAAAGTCTTAGATTTGCATGGCACCATTGTTTTGACATAAGTGTCATTGATGGCTCTATTATTAATGCTGCGTCAGGGTACTAGTTTTAAGGTTGGCGTAACCCTCATTATAATTGTATCTCCAATACTAAGATTTTCTTCATTTGGAAAGTCATAGTTTACAGAGTGAACGTACACAGCAGCAGGATAGGCTAAACTTTTAAAAATCCTATAGTACTATTATTGAAATGAAAGGCTATATAATATTTCAGAATGACTTTAAACTATATAATTTCCATCTTGGGATAAGTCATATTCTTAATGATTTTCAATAATAGTCATAGTTTGTAGAATGAAGTACATAGCAATAGAATAACTTTTAAGAAAGCCTTTCATATTTCATGTTTGATTTTGATAGATTATCACCCCAATGACTATATTGTTATTAGTGTGCATATTCATTTGAACACTACTAATTATTTTCAAAATATGATAATCAAAATCCTAGCAACCTTGCATGCCTCTCTACAACACCCATGAGGACTTCACCTTTTGGACGAGCAACATTAGCTTTTTTGAATCAACATTTTTTAAGGTGTACTTTGATTTTAACTTGATAAGAAGAGATTTTGAGGAAAATCTAATTTTTGTTTCTTTGTGTCTTTATAGATTTTGCATGAGGAGGGATTTCATTCGCTCAAGGGTTTTGCATCAAGAAAGAAACGATAGTTTTTCTCAAGCATTGGAATAAGGTGAAAGCAAGCAATATTGGAATGAAGCGAAATTGAGCATTGGAACTTGAAGTTAAACAAAGCATTTTTTAATTCTTGGAGATTCTGTCTTATGCCTTAATTTTTTGTTTTAGGCTAACTCATATTTGGTTTTGGGCTTTAAAACAAACATTTCAAAAAGCTTTCAATTTTTATTGCAAAGGGGATTAAATGAACTTTAGGAAAACTGACTAGACTTCATTTGGAGTTAACAATTGAAACAACTCTCACTTGTCCTTTGGTGCTTTAAAACAAATCAAAATCATTGCTTTGTGGATTTAAAATGAACATGTGCAACTTTGTTTTTGTGATTGCTTACTTAAACTAACATCATCAAAAAGGACGTATGCGCTTCTCTCGCGCTTTACAACGATCTTGAGAATCAAAAGGCCTTTTTTGTGATCTTAGGTTGAGATAAAGTAATCACCTCCACACTTTAGTTTTTCTTTAAAAATTGAACAAAACACTTTGCGAGTGTGAGTAAACCTATTGCATGTGTTCTCCCTTTGTGTCTAAATGAAGTTTGATCGAACTATGAATATGTTTGCTTGCTTTTGTCTATCTTAGAGGGCCTGGCTTGGGGAAAAAGTACTCACCCAAGGGAATGACTCAACCGGTAACACTCTGAACCTAAGAGTATTTCCAGCTGGGATATAAATGTGGGTGCTAGAGTAAATGCTAGTATCACGCAGTTGACTCCGACAAGAAGGGAAGCAATGGTCTCTTGCCATGCAGGGTCAACTCCTACGAATGGAAAGTTTGAATTAAAACCTTTGTTTTAGAATTTCCAAAATCCTTGATCTATTTTTTGGTGCAAGAACGATTGTTCTGAAGCCATCCCACACTTTTATGGTCTTTAGTAGAAATGGAAAGCATGCCATGGGAGTTTCATGGGTGTTGATGCTTGGCTTCCCCGTATAAGTGAGTGTCGTGGAGGGGAGCCAGTGGGATCAAGCATCTAACCATTCGCTAAAGATAAGCGTAGCTGGACTTGTCCAAGTGGGGATTCAACAAATAATGTCTTTCATATCCATAGGATTGTCCTTTTTATTGGTTACAAAATGCTTTGATTGTTCGAAAACATTTGAAAACAAACATTTAACATCATCATAAAAATTGCAAACCCTTTAGAAGAAAAATATAATTGGCCTAATTCATGTGTTATTGCTTACCCTTGGGACTTCATCCTTAGAGGTTTCTAAAAACTCAAATTATATCTCAATTTTCTCACTAAAGTTAACCATAGATAACCCTTGCCTTAATTTCATGAAATTTTCACATAATATACCTTGTGAAATGAGAATAAGTTGAGACATTGGACATCTAGTTTGAAAACCTAATCAAGAAGTGTTTGTGGTAAAACAAAGTCATTAAGCAAAGACAAAAAAATTGGATCCAACACATGTGTCTCCAATGATTTCACACAATATCAAGATCAAGAAACCAAAGGAAAAAGCCCTTAGTCTGAAATCCCATCAAAAGTATCTCTCAACACTATACGAATTCAGATGAAGACTGCTTTTTAACTTTTACAAAAAGGCTTCAAGAAACAATCTTGGTTTGTACTCATTCTATTACTGGCCAAACCCAAATCTCTTTAGAGAGTTTGAACATATTGTTTAGAGAAAATCTTGTTCTTCAATACCGAGGTCTAAGTAAACAAGTGTCTTTTCGGGTACATCCTAGGATCAAAATGAAACTTTCATCCATACTTGAACATCAAAAATCATCTCATCAACAACTCTTCGAAAATCTTGAAAAAATCCTTCGTGTTAAACTTTGGGCAAAGCATTTGAAATCACTAAAAAATCACCTTGTTTGATTGAATGTGTGAAGATGCATCCTTCTCTGCATATTTGATCAAATTATCAAAACTTGTGAACAAATTCATCCCTTGATAAAATCCAACATCTTGGGATTTAAGAGTTCATTATCAATATCATCTTGTTTGGATATGAGTGTTTAGATGAATCCTTCTTCTCACACCTAGAAAAATTATCATCTTGTGAATGATTTAACTCTAGGACAACATCCAACCTCTTAGAGTTTATGAGTCCACAAAAATCCGAATCCGAAACAAATCAATCCTGAATCAAGTCCTAAAGTTTAACATACCCCTTCAAGATTTTCTTAAGAGTTCCAATCATCCATCAACCACCCATCTTGCATCCATATCATATCACCCTTTGTTCCTTAAATCATCCTAAAAATTCTCTTTTGTACCTAAACTTAGATCAATTCAAAGAATTATTCCGTATTCTTGAAGATTGATCCCTATTTTATGGTGCAAACTAGATCGCAACACAAGAAGAACATGGAAGCCAACAAAGAAACATCTCCTTTGAGTGACTTAAGTCAAACTACTCCTGACATGAATCCCATTGGTTCTGGCAGTCTCATAATTAACCTTCCTCCACTTTCACAAGACCATCAAGAGGAAGGTATCCAAATGGAGGATCTCACCAATAATCCCTTCGGAATGTCACATGAGGAAATCACTAAAATAATCCATAATCCAGAGAATCATAAGATTATCAACATCATGGTGAGAATCAATCCCTCATTATATATGCTCGAATTAGCAAAGCAAGGGGATAAAATCCCCTCCAATTTTGACATGAGCACTATTGTGGAACCATCTTTTGGAGTCATGCCTCCAATCTCATCTACCATCTCCATTTCATCTATCCCCTCATTTCAAAACATCACTCAAAACATCCCACAAATCACATCATCCATCGCTCCAACGCAACCCATTGTTAACAAAGGAAGTGCATTTCTCAATGCATTGCAAACACATCCTCTTATAAGAAATTAGGACTTGGATGCAAACACCATCTTGGGACAAATCGTACCATTGCATAATTTTTATGATCCAAACGATCCATCATCATCATTCCACGTAACACCCCAAACCTCTCTCCTCATAGCTTCGCAAGGAGAGGGTGACATGTTCAGATTAGGGGGCATCTTCGACATTGCACCATTCCCTCAAGAGATCATATCTCTCACATTTCCACCACTTTCACCATTACCACCATTTTCCACACCACTCCTTGGTTTAGGGCTTCTCGCTTTAGCAAATATCAATCAAACCAACATTCCAAACCTCAATTGAAACATCACGCCAAACTTTCAAAAAATTTCATCAACATCGCAACAACAGATGAAAACTACACAAACAATCACCACCATCGAATCATCAACCACCCCCCTAACATCTCAAAGCATGGTCTCTCAAGGACCAACCACATCTATCACACCATCTACCAATCAAATCTCAATCACCAACACGACAGCGCCTGTCAGCACCACAAAAAGCACCATTTTGAATCCACCTCCACCTCCACCACCACTAAGCTCCAATATATCAAGCCAATATAGTATGGCGTTGCAATCCACTTAACAAGCTGCTTATCAAAAGGAATTTCTACAAGTGCAAAAACAACAAGACACACAATTAGCTGCTCAACAAGCCACACAACTAGCTACTTAGCCAGCCACACAACTAGCTACTCAGCAAGCCATGCAACTAGTTGCTCAGCAAGCCGCTTAAGCTGTAGAAGCCGCCCAAGCAGCCCAAACCGCATTACAAGCACAACAGGCTGCACAAGTCCAAGCATTCTTATAGAAACAACAACAAGTTGCACAAGCCCAAGAACAAGCCCAAGCCCAACCACAAGCTCAAGCTCAAGCTCAGGCACATGCCCAATATCAAGCACGACAAGCACATGCACAAGCACAAAAAAAAGTAGCACAACTACAAGCATATTAGCAAGCAATAAAACAATATCAAGAGCAGCAAGAAGCAGACCAATTCGTAGCCCAACAACAAGCGTTGTTGGAACAACAACAAGCACAACAACTAGCTCAACAACAAGGAATCCTAGCACAATAGAAACAAGACCAACAACAAGCGTTGTTTATATAGCAACAAGTGTAAGCATACATGGCTCAACAAAATGTGCAAATACCATCAAACAACACACCAAACAACCCACCCATTCAACCAACAATTGAAACACCCCAGAACACCTTCATCCCACCCCCTGATTCGCAAAACGATGTAATGACACAAATCAGGTTGCTCTCACCACAAGTTCTCGATCTTCAATCAGGCTGAACCACAAAAACACCAAGCAACTTGTGTCCTTGTCCATTTGATAGGAGCCTTGTGATGAAACCATTCCCGAAGGGATTTGAGATCCCAAGTTTGATTAAGTACCGTGGGATGGGAAACCCTGAAGATCACATCAGGGAATTCTAGGTTCATTGCATGGAAGTCGCATATGACGATACCTATGTGATGCGACTATTTCCTAGGAGTTTGGTTGGCCACGCTATGGAATGGTTCTCTTGCCTACCCATAGGAATCAAGACATTCCAAGAAATTATAGATGCATTCATAAAAAACTACGCATGTAATATCGCCATGGATGTTAGTCTTGAAGAACTATCAGCTCTTAAACAAGGAAAGAATGAATCATTTGCTTCATTCTTACAACAATGGGGATCCAAGGCTAATCAGAGTAAGTGGGTCATGCCTGAGGAACAACAAATTTGCACCATCATATCCAACCTTGATGGCCTCTTGGAATTTCATCTCAAGGTCCAAGGAATTACCACATATGACTAGTTGATCACCAAGGCGCTTAGCATCAAACGAGCCCTTATGACACAACCCACAGGATCAACTTCATACCCCGAACAATAAAACAACCACCCACCCACCAATTACAACTGAAAACCTCGCATATGGGCAAGAAAAAAAATGTTACCAATGATGGTGTCATCGATGCCAAAGTGGTCATCAGTGCTCCTCGCCAAAATACACCCGCACCACAAATGCAAATCCAATGCGAAAACAATCATCAAGGAACACAACAATGAAACAAAAAACAAGCAATTAACAATGTCAATGATCAAAGGGGACCACCCCAACAGAACAAGAAGTACCCCAAGTGAAAATACACCGCTCTGGGGGAACCACTTGAAGTCATCATGAAGAAGCTGATAAACGAAAAAACTCATTAAGGCTCCCACCTTTGAGAATTACCAAGAACCAGATGTGAAACCTCCTTGGTATATAATGAGAATCAACTCTGTGACTTCAATAAAATCAAAGGGCATACCACAAATAGTTGTATGAGGTTAAAAGCATAGTTTAATATCTCATCAATCAAAGAATTATAAACATGGAACAACCAACAGGAAACCAAAACCTTAAGATATACATGAATCTGATGCCTAACCATGGCAATAAAGGGAACAATAACACAGATAAGGGGAAAGAAACCTTCAAGAATGTAAATCATGTGTATGACCATGTCGTTGCATCTCTAGATGACTATTGTGCTACCATCACCATCAAAGGAGCCCATGTTGATTGTGGAGTCACCACAAGAGGTGGGAAAGTTATCATCGCAGGATCATCGCAGCCAAACAAAGTCCTTGCACCTAGATCTGTCCCCAATGGATATAGCATCCTTGATTAGCTCAAAAGAATTCCAGCACAAATCTCCATCATGGAGCTATTAAAAATCTCATTTTCTCATAAGAAAATCCTTGAGGAAGCGTTGGCTTCATCCACTGTCCCCGTAGATCTTGATGCAAAACAATTCCAAGCTATGGTCAGAAATATCCTTACACCAAATCTCCTCACATTTTTTGACCAAGATTTTCCTACTCAACCATGATCTCATAACCGTGCACTCCACCTAGAGGTCTTAGTGCAAAAAAGTAAAGTCAAAAGGTTCTTGGTGGATGGAGGTGCGGGCTTGAATATTTTTTCTCTCAAGCTCATCAAACAATTAAAAATATCAGAGGATTCTATCGACAAAGGAAAGGGTATCACAATAAGAGCATATGATGATTAAGAAAGAGTGTACTAGGGAACAATCAAAATCCCCATTCAGGCAGGGCTAGCCATCATGGAAACCACTTGTTAGGTCCTGGACCTCGACTTGCCATATAACATCCTCCTAGGATTTCCATGGATTCATGCAATGCAAGCAGTAGCGTCAACTTTCCATCAATGTGTCAAATTCACATATGAAGGACAAGAAGTCACTGTCCATGGAGATCCTGAACCATTTTCCTACTGCAAAATCCTCGAGGCAAAGTACTATAAAATCCCCCAAGTACCAAAAAATGATGAGGGCCCATCTACACCATACATTGATCCTACCACTCTTGCTTCCACTTCTGCGATAGAGACACCCGCCACTCTTGCCATTCCCACCATCTTTGACATTAAGGTCATCATCCAATATAACAGTTGTGGAAACTACATGATCCCTAAAAACACTTTTGTTGTAGGAGAGTTACCAAAATATCCTAGATCACGGGGACGTCCGCAAGTAAATCAAACCTCGACATCTCAAACGTCTCCAAAAGACTATCCCAACTTTACAAGTTGGGGAGATCTTGGCCAAGAAGTAATTGAGGTGGATCCATCTCATCTCCTATACCAAGATGAGAGACCAGTAGTTGATTTACCAATGGATGACAGAAGCAAGGGTCTATAAATGATGCTCGCAATGGGCTATGACAGAAATCAAAGACTTGGTAAAAATGACAATGGGCTTATAATACCTATCATTTTGGAGACGTGAATGAGAAGTCTTGGCCTTGGATGTACCCCACTGAGTATAGCCATACATGGCCAAAGTCCTCCAGTTAGAAAGGTCAAAAATCCTCCTCAGCAATCCGCAGCTGAACTTCACTTACTAGTATCTACAGGTTGCGTCATAGATAACTTCACATTTGACATAACCGACATCTATAGTAGTAGTGATAACAAGGATCCCATGACAAACTTACCTAGGCTCTTTGAGGATACCACCCTTCTCATGATTAGAACCCTATCATTTGAGTCAGATCATCCAAATCATGAAATCCGCCTAGTATACCCCCAACTCATCGATTACGACCAACGAGGAGCACCAATTCTTAATACATTCGAAAATGATGAGACACTCTCAGAATTCTTGGGACTACGGGATAAAATTCCATGTAGGGTTCACAAAGTAGGGTTCATCATTGAGCTAGATACACAAGCCTATTATGGGTATGTGGAGGAACATCATGGAAAAAATAGGCCCTTAAGTGGCAAAAAATTTAGAAAAATCAGAGTTAGGCAACTTGACGTAAAAATTTGAATAATTTATCTATATTATTTCA